>PQFF01000080.1:364762-421367 GCA_003547095.1 Diversispora epigaea | reverse complement strand
TTTTTATTTTATTTTTATTTTTATTTTATTTTATTTCTATTTTATTTTTTTTTTATTTTTTTTTATTTTTTTTTATTTTATCAAGAAATTCTGTTTTAAAGAAAATTAATTTAATCTTTCAAAAATTTATAACTATTTCTTGTGAATGTATTAATAAACTTGAATTTAATATTTAATTTTATTACGATTTCAGAATATAATTTAAATGCTAACTAGCACAAAAGTTTTTCAAAGTTTGGTGTCTGAACTACACTTGCATGCTGCATGCAAAATTATTTTGGGACCCTAAAATTGCAATTTTGGGAAAAAAAGTTGAAATAGTTTTTCATAGAAGATGAAATTATTTTACTTTTTAAATATCTAGGTAAATTCTTTAATTAAAAATATACATAACTGGGTATTTTTTTTACTTTCATATATAGAATAAATTCTGTATAAATCTCAAAAAGACGAAATACCTTAATTTAAAATCAATTTTGAGAACTAAACAAGTCTCAACAGGATGAAAATACTAATGTTAAAAAAGTATATTATTTAATAAAATATCAACAATTTTTCTATTTAAGAACTAGTGAAGTTCCATTCGCTGTTCTTTTTTCAAAAGAAAAAAATGACAATATTCAAAACAAGAAGAGTGTTCTAAGGTAAGGAATTGTTACTTTTAACTTTAACCACCACAAAAGGATTGAAAAAGGTAAAATAAGGTAAGTAGAAAATATATAAAAATGAATTAAAAAATTATACACTTTATTTATTATTAAGGAAGGCTTTTATTTTAAGTTATCTATGATATTCTTATTTACAAACTTATTTCTTGCAGAAATTTGTTAATAATTCAATTATCTTTGCCAAACTTTCATGTGATAAAACAAGATTTGCATCGTACAAAGTACAGTTGCAGTCACGAGTAGTAATGTATAATTATTTGTTAATAAAAAAACGGATTTTTTGAATAAAGTTTATTGGATAAAAAAGAATTATTCTTAAGATTTACAAGTTTAAAGATTTATTGTAAATTTTGGAACCCCTTAGCATGTATCACATTTAATCTTTTGTATTCGTTCAGAGTGGCCCTCGGTGACTTCAAGTAGTTATAGTTAAAGTTTATGATATAGAGATTCTGCCATGAAGTTGCACAACTCATCACAATGTAGGCCTGACCTTTGGCAAATAAGGATTCATCAACGGAAGTAGTTACGTGAGGTAATGTTAAACCTTGCACTTTATGAGCGGTGAGGGCAAAGGCATTCTGGAGTAGGAATTGTTTTCTTGATGCATGTTTTCCATCTATATTAAAATAGACAGTTTCTTTTTGAACGATGACTTTGTTTACATTTTGGTCATCAATAATTCTTGTTATGATTCCAATTTAGCCATTGCAAATATCATCATTGAAAAGTTTGTTATTTAGGAACATGACACATCTTGTAAGTGTTTTATGTGGGGTAGATTTGTTGAGTGTTTAAAATGGGAGGTCAAGTTGGTTTCAGTTAGCTTTTCAAAGTCCAGTGTATCTTCGGATGTTGAGGTGAGAGGTTCATTTGTTGTGTGATCAAATGAGAGGTAGCTATACAGGAGTTGATTTATGTTGAAGGCGGCTTGGCAGGTGCTGACAATATGAGTAGTGTTGTAGAATTTCATCACTTGTGTTTATTTTTGATTGAATAATATCTTTTGTTCTTTTTGATAGGTGACCAGTTCATATTTCTTGAAGAATATTTAAAATTCAATATCTTCTCGTTGGCATTGTGGTGTGGTTTAAATAAGGAAAGAACAGTGACCAGGCTGGGGATTGAAAGACATATTTTGGTCTTACTGGAGATAATTGGGCCAGGTCCCCTATCACTAGAGTTGTTATTCTTCCAAATACGATGTTTATGAATTTTGGCAAAGATATATTTCACTAATAAAAGTGAACAAATCTCCATCCACCATTGAAATTTCTTATATCATTATTGCTTCCATTTTTTTTAGGTTAGTTTCATCTTCTTTGTTGAGGTGGATTAAAGTTTCATACCTTTCATCATGAAATCAGATCTTTAGTAGTGAGTGTAATGTTTTTTCACCAATATTGTGAACTGCAACACCAGTAAATTAGTAGGTATTTTTTATTTTTTGTTTGAAGGGAGGAAATTAATTGATGCAGTAGGAATGTTTTTCCAGTTCCAGCTGGACCTGTTAAAAAGAAGTACTGATACTTTCCATCAGGTGATTTTCCCCATATGTTAGATATTATATTGTGGAATAGATCTTGTATTGTTCAGTATTTAGAGTTAGTAAGAATTGGGAATCTAGGTGACGATGTTTTTTTCTTGAAAGGAATTGATTAAACTAAGTTGTGTAGAAGGGATGTTAATATGGACTTGTATGATTCCGATAAGCAATTTCTTTGTTCTATGTAGCTTTTGTTAAGTGATTCAGTTACTTGATTATATCTTGTAGGGAACATTACTTGGAATCTGTCTTTGTATGTTTCAAATTCTCCAAGTAATTCTTGTTCAGATCTTATGGGAATTTTCATTATGAGATGTTGGAAAAAAAAGGTCTCCATCTTCTACTTTGTAAGTGGTGAATCTTAATAATATTGGTGTTTTTTGTTTAACAATTAATCTATTTTTGCGGTCTCGACAGTAAAATAAGTTTGAATTTGTTTAGATCGGATGGTGTAATCACGAAAGTAATTAGGATATGTAATTAAGTGGAAGTCTGGATGATCTGGACGGTTAAAATATTTGTCAATTGCATCATCCCAATAGGGAAGTTCATCATCATCATCATTTATTTCAGTTAGTAGATAAATTGTTTGACAGATCTATATCTGAGTTCAGAAGGTACAGAGGGAAGATACAGTACAGAGACGAAACACCTTGTTAATGGGTATTGTAGTAAGAGAATCATCAATTCTATAGCACCTAGTCTTCGAGCCATAATATGTCTTCTGTAATTATCTTCTTCGGAGATGTCAAAAAGTTCGGAGGGTTCAGGGAAATAAGAGGTTAATCATTGCCTTTTTGAATATATTTTTTTGTGCTATTCTAAATTACTTTATTAATATAATAAATAAACTGCATGTTCTCCATGTGATATACATCCACCATTGGGAAAATTTTCTATCCAAAAACTTTGGGTTGTTACTCCAGACATCATAACATTAATTCTTATGATAAGCCTATCAACAGTAGTTTTAATAGAATAATTGTTTAATTTTTATTTATTAGTTTTATTTAAAAATTTTCAAGGTGCCATTCCTGTTAAAGAAACTATTTACACTTTTTGAAATTCTTATAAATTTATGATTTTACATTCTCATCCAATGGAAATGCATGATAAAACACGAAGTTATAAGTTCATTCTCTTTAATGAACAAGAATTAAAAGCAACAAGAAAATTTCTAAATTTTTATCCGAATGAAAAGGATGTTACAATGAATATTTTATCTATTTATTTATTATATTTACTTTTAATATACATATCTAGTTATAAATAACTTCATACTCAAGAGACTATTTAAATTTAATAGAGCTTAAATGACACAAACAATAACTTCAATTTGATTCTGTCTGAATCTCAGCAACTGACGGCGCATCAGTAAACATATTAGATCGGAAGTTTTCAAAATTTCTTCGGCGCGATAAAATTAGAAAACCTCCGAGTCTATCGAAACAAAATTCGAAATAAATCAATTTTTTTTGAAGTTTATCATATAATAAAATTTTCGAAATATTTCACACCAAAAGTTAACTAAATACTTTATTTTCGAAATATTTCGTTAACTTTTCACACAAAAAGGTAACGAAATACTTCGTTAACTTTTCACACAAAAAGGTAACGAAATACTTCGTTAACTTTTCACACAAAAAGGTAACGAAATACTTCGTTTTCAAAGTACTTCATTAACTTTTGATATGAAATATTTCGAAAATTCGAAGACTTTCAATTTTTACTATTTTGAATAATTGCGAGGTTTTTGAATTTTATCGCACCGAAGAAATTTCGGAAACCTCTTATCTAATATTTTACTGATGTGAATTATGGATGATTATATGAAAAAAACTACCGAAATGGGAAAACAACCATTTCAGATTGCTAAATTTTTAGCATAAAATCCACACTCCAAAGTTATTCAATCTTCGTTTAAATTATTTGATTCAAATAATCATATTAATAAATTAATTCTTATCTTGACCTTATCGCAGAAGTTACAATTAGGGAATCCCAAAGTTATTCGAAACGAAATCCCAACCATTACTCGATGAAATTGCGATGCCTCCACTACTATCACCTTAACGCAGAAGAACTCATCAAATATCATTACAAGTCTACATGATGAAGACTCCAATACAATATCAAAATAGTCACAACCTTCATTGTCACCTCCAACTCAAAATTAAATACATCCATGCAACTTAATAATAACTATCAAACTCAATATTAACAATCCGATCAATATCAACAACATCACAATATCCAATTCAAATTCCAACATCAGAATTCATTCAATAATTAGCTCATACCGGAACTTCCCATGGTAGACAATCATTTCATCTCAGATGATTCGTAATTCTTTTTATTTGACTCAGCAACAATTGTCACAACGAATCTGATTCTGTTTCTCTTCCCAACTTCTCCATTATCGAAACCGAATTCAATAGCGGGAGCAGCAACAACAATAAAGACACTGTTTCGCTGCTTCTACACGATAATTATCTCATCACAAATGGCTAATTCTGTTTCCAATTAAATCAAAAGTAGACTATTCAAAGACAAATGGGTAATAATGCTCAAAATAATAATAATAATATTCCAATACAAATAACCAAAAGAATTCCGAATGATTGCATAAATATTTCATGACGGATGATTAATCCAGGTCCAATTAAAAGATAGAAAATAATGATTAATCCAGGTCCAATTAAAAGATAGAAAATAATGACCAATTCTGGTGTAATGGTCAATCAAATCCCGAGAAAATTACTCAAAACTCCACTGTATCGTTATTTTCGGAATAAAGTAAAAATGAAATAATATTCAATATCGAATATTCCTTTTATTTCCCTTGTCTCAAAAAATAAATAAAAAATAAGGTATTTCTCAGCGGGTCATTCTTTTTGCAAGATTTCGTTTATTCTTATATATACTTGCACGCTAAATTATTTTGGGGCCCCGAAATTGCAATTTTGGGGAAAAAAGTCGAAATAGTTTTTCATAGAAGACGAATTTATTTTATTTAAAACCCGAATTTTTTTGACCACCCAGATAAATTTCTTGATTAAAGATACATATAACTGGGTACTTTTTTTACTTCCATATATAGAATAAATTCTGCATAAATCTCAAAAAGACGAAATACCTCAAAAATCCAAAATCAATTTTGGGAACATGTATATTCTTATAGTCAAAATTTGATCAATTCAGGTGGAAAATGTTCATTGTGCACTAAGGAAAATTTTATCCAAAAATTTAAAACTTGGTCCAGTAGAATGCTGACGTTGATACTCTAAATAAATACGAAAAGTTCCATTGGATACCTTATGATGATTTTCAAAATATCAAATACATAGCAGATGGTGGAAATAAAGTCGCATTGGGATTTTATCAAACAGGATTGGGAATATTATTTAAAAGGCAACAATGTTGCTTTGAGCATGCTTCTTTTTCTTTATATTTAGAAAATAAGTTGCTGTTATTGATATTTTGTAAATTATTAATTTGTCTTTTAATTTAATATTTTCATATTAAGATAAATATTATTAATGATTATTCTTTTGAATTTATTTCTGCATATTATGGATTTTCAAAAAATCCTTTTACACAAAACTACATTATTGTTATGGAGTTATTTGATGAAAACTTACATAATTTTTTAACCAAAACTTTTTGGGAACAAAAAATAGACATATTATTTTCAATAGCGTCGGGACTTGGAATCTTACATACAGAAAATTTAGTTAATTATGACCTTCATAGTGGAAATATTTTGAATTACACAATATAAATATAGATTTAGATTTATGTAATTTTAGAAAATAATTTAATTTGAAATGCTAACATAACAAATATACCAAAATTAATGGATCAATTCCATATATTTCACCGGTATTACGAGGAAATGAATTTACAGAGGAAGGTGATATTTATAGTTTTGGTGGAATTATGTATGAAATAGTTACTGCACAACGACATTTGCTGACCAAGCACATGATACTTATTTGATGATAGATATATGTAATGGCGTAAGACTGATTTTATGTTAAATTGGATACCAGAATGGTATTTAGACTTGATTGAGTGATGATCCTTCTGAACGTCCAACTGCTGAATTAACTGATTTATTTTGGGACGCATAGTAGATAATAATGTTGCGCGACAACTTAAAATTGATGATGAAAATCAAAAAAAAATACATCAAAATCTCAAAGCAAGAACCATTTGAATTATTTTCATATTTAAATAAGTTAAATTCACAATCATGTATATTTGCCATTATATTCATACTCTTCATGGATTGCATGATTTATTGGATTAAATAAAATATGGGAAATCTTCAGGTATATTCTTCAATAATTTTGTTTAAAAATGATCGATTACCAAATTTTAAACTTTTTAAATTTTTAAATTATAGATCTTAATTTATTAAGGCCCAATGAACCAACTATTTTAAAGTCCAATTCTTATGATATTGTTCAAAAGAGTTAAAAATGTTTTCTGTTATGAAAGAAACATTAGAATAATTCGTTAACCTTTTTTATGCCCTCGAAATATTTTTTTTTAAAAAAAAATAAATTTAAGTTTCTTTAATAATAAATGAGCCCATACAAAATATCATTTAGAAAATTAACCCTATAATAATATTAATATTTGATTAAAATTTTTCCTATTATTTTTATCTACACTAATGTTTTCTTTATATTTTTTGGGAATCAAATCTAATTCGAGGTCGAAATATTAGAATTTTTTTTTTTTGACATCGATTCAATGTTTTAATAAATTAGGATCTATAAATTTAAAAATTTAAAAATTCAAAAATTTAAAACTAAATCTAAATTATCAAAGCGGCAGGCCATTTGTTAAATAAAATTATTGATATACCTGAAAATTTCCCAGATTTTATTTCTTCCAATAAATCATGCAATCCACGAAGAGTATGAATATATTGGCCAATATAACATGATTGTGAATGTAACTTATTTGAATATAAAATAATTCTTGGATTTTTTTGATTTTCATCAGAAATTTTAAGCTGTCGCATAACATCACATCATTATCCACTATATTAAGATAAAGTTTATTTAATATATCCAAAAATAAGTTATATAATTCAGCAGCAGTTGGATGTTCAGAAGAATCATCACTCCAACATCAATACATCAAGTCTAAATACCATTCTGGTATCCAATTTAACATAAAATCGGGAACCTTTGGTCTTACGCCATTATATATTGAGGGTGCACAAATTTCACATGAGATATGCATGGGATTTCGAAATGTTGTGGATGTCACGGAAGATGACAATGTTACCAGGATGAGTGTGTTACCATCTAGATAACAGATTATTCATCTTTGTCGAAGCATTTCATCCTTGTATGTTATCCTTCATCCTTGTGTATCATCTTTAAAAATAGGAAAGACGTGTGAAAAGGATTAACTTTAATTATAATTTTTATGAATTTTAATTTCTTTTGGCATATTTCGAATAATTACAAAAATCTTTTACTTAATCTGTAATAATAAAAATAATAATCTTTTGATACATATTTTCATAATAAAATTAATAATAAAGATAGAAACATATTGTAATAATTTAGCAGCAGAGATAAGACATGCCAAAGCAGTGATATATTTTTGTTGTTATATTTTTGCAATAAGTTTAATAATTTTGTCACACTCTGTAATAATTTGATACATTTTGAATATTTTTATTTCATGATAATGGTAATATTGGTGAAAAATGGTTAATAGCCCATAATACCTCTATTACTAATTTTGTAATTTCTTGAATAAGGTTACTGCATAATGTCTGAAGCCAAGATTCAAAAGTTTGATACTTTTACTCCACTTACTCACATACCTTCAGATCATGCCAGTGTGTGTAGTTGTTTAAAGGATATCTGTAGTACTTGACTGGCGTAATCAGGTTATAACTGACTGGGATAGTATAAAATTGCGAAATATTATGTACAACCTGCAAAATTAGGTAGGGAAACCTGACAGGAACGTACGCTAAGAGGTGTGATGAGAGTTCAATTTAGTGGGACTGATTGACGTAACTTTACTTCTTGTTCTGGGCAGACCGCTACAATATATCTATCATCAAATAAGTATCATGTGCTTGGTCTGCAAATGGTCATTGTGCATTAACTATTTCATACATAATTCCACCAAAACTATAAATATCACCCTTTTTTACAAATTCAATTCCTCTTAATACCTCAGGTGGAATATATGGAAGTGATCTATGAGTTTTGTTATTTTTGTCATTAGCATTTAAGATTAAATTATTTTCTAATTTACATGAACTTGAGTCTTTTCTATACCAAAGAATAATTGATCATCAAAATATTTCCATTATGAAGGTTACAATAAACTAAATTTATTTCATGATAGTATCCAAGATTTGATATTATTGAAAATAATAAGTCTAATTTTGAATGCCACTCTAAATTCCAAAAAATTTCGGTTAAAAAATTATGTAAGTCATCATCAAATAACATTCTAACAATAATGTAGTTTTGTGTAGAAGGATTTTTGGAAATTCCAAAATATTTAACTTTGGGATTTATCTTATTATAAAAATATTAAAAGGTAAATTAATAAATTACAAAATATTAATAACTTATATTCTAAATATAAAGAAACATACCACTTTAAGAAATTCAATAATATCATATCTAAAATCTTTAATTTCTTTCAAAGCAACTTTGCAGCTTATTGAATAATATTTCCAATCGTGTTCGATAAAATCCCAATACCATTTTGTTCCTTTTTCTAATTCAGCAGAATACGCAGATTTATTGCCACTATCTGATGTGTTCGATATTTTGAAAATCATCATAAGGTATCCATTGTAAATTTTCATAAATGTTATTTATTTGAGATTCTTGTATAACCTTATCAATGTTAGTATTCCCACTATACATGTTTCCAAAATTGATTTTGGATTTTTGAAGTATTTCGTCTTTTTGAGATTTATACAGAATCTATTCTATATATGGAAGTAAAAAAAGTACCTAGTTATATGTATCTTTAACCAAGGAATTTATCTGGATGGTCAAAAAATTTCGGATTTTAAGTAAAATAATTTCGTCTTCTATGAAAAACTATTTCGACTTTTTTCTCCAAAATTGCAATTTCGGGCCCCAAAATAATTTAGCGTGCAAGTATAATTCCCACTAGACCAAGTTTTAAATTCATGGATAAAACATTCTTATATCTTTTATCAGAATAAATCGAATTTTGGTAATCAGAATAAGCAAAATCCTCAGAAGAATGACCTACTGAACAATAAATTATTTTTTCTATTTCTTGAGACATGAAAAATGAAAGAAGTAATATTCTTTATTAATTTTTTTTTAATTTTTCTGTATTACAAATTTATAATTGATGGTAATCATTGCCTTTCTATGTATATTTATTACTCCGATATTTTCTATTTATTTTTAGAGTTTATTATTGAATACCCAATATTTATTGTAAACAAATTGCAGCAAGGAATAAATTTGCTATAAAAAGAATGAAAAAACATTTAATTATAATTTTGATTGCTACCATAAATCCCAAAAATTTTTGGTTAAAAGATATAGTTTTGTATAAAAAGATTTCTTGAAATTCCATGATTTCTAACATTAGTCTTTATCTTAATATAAAAATATTAAAAGACAAATTAATAAATTACACTTATATTCAAAATATAAAGAGACATTCCACTTTAAGAAATTTTGCTATATCATATCTATAATCATTTATTTCTTTTAAAGCAACTTTGAAGCCTATTAAATCATATTTCAAATCCTGTTTGATAAAATTCCAACCCCCTTTATTGCATTTTCTAATTTGGTAGAATACATAGATCTGTTACCTCCATCTGCAATGTTTTTGATATTTTGAAGATTATCATAAGGTATCCATTTAATTTATCGCAAATGCATTTCCAGAGAAACTTAAATTTTTTTTTTTTTTAATTTTGATAAATATTATTTTTATTTAATAATAATGAAAAAAAGAAGTAAAATAAAATTTGTGGTTCAAATATTTATTATTTATCATTTATTACTATTTATTTATTTTTTAAAAATTTTTTAATAACTAAAAATATTATGGAAAAAAAAAAGGAAATAATTATTTTTATTATTATTATTGATTTTTGTAAAATATACANCTTATATTCAAAATATAAAGAGACATTCCACTTTAAGAAATTTTGCTATATCATATCTATAATCATTTATTTCTTTTAAAGCAACTTTGAAGCCTATTAAATCATATTTCAAATCCTGTTTGATAAAATTCCAACCCCCTTTATTGCATTTTCTAATTTGGTAGAATACATAGATCTGTTACCTCCATCTGCAATGTTTTTGATATTTTGAAGATTATCATAAGGTATCCATTTAATTTATCGCAAATGCATTTCCAGAGAAACTTAAATTTTTTTTTTTTTTAATTTTGATAAATATTATTTTTATTTAATAATAATGAAAAAAAGAAGTAAAATAAAATTTGTGGTTCAAATATTTATTATTTATCATTTATTACTATTTATTTATTTTTTAAAAATTTTTTAATAACTAAAAATATTATGGAAAAAAAAAAGGAAATAATTATTTTTATTATTATTATTGATTTTTGTAAAATATACAGGAATAAATAAATTAATAAAATAAACATATAAATAATATAAATAATAATAATTGTCCATTTATTATATTGTTATATCATAACAATTTTCCGGAGAAAAAAAAATATAAACAAAACTTGAATCTTTTTTTGATTTATTTTCCATTTTAATTTCCTTCTTTTTTTTTCATTTTCTTCTTTAAATTATCAAATAAAAGTCATATGAATTAAATAAAATCCTCAGTTTGAATATTTATTATTTATTGTTTATTTTTATTTATTTATTATTCACCTTTGCAAAATATACATATATTTATTTTTTAAAATTTTTTTAATAAACAAAATATTATAACACCCCTCACAGAAAAGAAAAAACGAAATAATATTAGCCAATTATTTTTATTTATTTATTATCTACTCTATCTTTGTAAGAAATATATATATATTTATTTTTTAAAATTTTTTTTAAAAAGGAAATAATATAAGCCAATTATTTTTATTTATTATTATCCACCTTCGCAAAATATACATATATATATTTAATTTAAATATATAAATAATATAAATAATATTGTTATATCATTATCGTAACAATTTTTATCAGTTATCCCAAGAAATAAAATATAAACGAAATTCAAAATTTTTTTTTAATTAATTTGATAAATATCATTTCCTTTTTTTCATTTTTCTTTGAATTATTAAATATAAGGTCATATGAATTAAATTAAATCCTTGGTTCAAATAATTACTATTCATTCATATTAATAAATAATACAACCAATTATCTGTATAAATCTTAATCTCTTAATCAATACATTAAACATTTTAATTTAATTGTATTGTGGCGGTCTGCCCAGAACAAGGAGTAAAGTTACGTCAATCAGTTCCACTAAATTGAACTCTCGTCACACCCCTTTTCGTACTAACTCAACGTACTCTTGTATACAATATTTTGTAATGCTGTTACCAAAGTAATTGTTGGGATGTATTTTAATTACTATTATATATTATTAATTTATATTATTTATTATATTTTTATTATATTTATAATTAGTTAGTAATATTTAGTTATTTATTTATTTATTTATTTATTTATATATAATTCTTATCTGTAATACGAAAGGCAGATTGATTTACAAATATGTAATTATTTAGTGTAACTGTGTCCTGTAATAGATTTACCATAGATATAGATAGTAGTAAATTAATATGTAGATCATGTATTACGAGGATCCAAAGGACCCAAAGGACCCAAAAGACCCAAAGGACCTAAAGGACCTAAAGGACCCAAAGGACCTAAAGGACCTAAAGGACCCAAAAATTAGTTATATAAAGGATGGATTTTAACCTGAAGCAAAGGGAGAGCTCAAGCTCGAGTTCAAGTTCAAGTCAGAGATTCTTTTTAGTGAGTTTTAAGTTCAGTTTAGTTTTTAGTTTGAGTTTGTTAGAATTAGGATTCTATCCTTTAATTAGAAAACCTTTTGTAACTAATTTATTTGTAAATTAGTCTCTTTTGTATTTGCAATTACCATTAATAAAGGTTATTATTACCTTGAAATTATCAGTATTATTGTTTTATTAATAATAATCAAACCCTTTGTATTGAATCGCCTGCTTTATCATTTGGAGTGCTGTCTCGTGATATTAGTAGTTAACGCTAATCAATACACTTATTAACAGTAGTTATTTAACTTCTAGAACCAAACTATTAGTAGTAGTTGTATCTATTTTGACTAATAGTTTCCTTGAATAATATCTTTAATATTATTTCAAGAGTTCCTGTTCATTCCATGTGTTTATTAAGAAAGATAAACCTCTGTCGGTAACAANGACCCAAAGGACCTAAAGGACCTAAAGGACCCAAAAATTAGTTATATAAAGGATGGATTTTAACCTGAAGCAAAGGGAGAGCTCAAGCTCGAGTTCAAGTTCAAGTCAGAGATTCTTTTTAGTGAGTTTTAAGTTCAGTTTAGTTTTTAGTTTGAGTTTGTTAGAATTAGGATTCTATCCTTTAATTAGAAAACCTTTTGTAACTAATTTATTTGTAAATTAGTCTCTTTTGTATTTGCAATTACCATTAATAAAGGTTATTATTACCTTGAAATTATCAGTATTATTGTTTTATTAATAATAATCAAACCCTTTGTATTGAATCGCCTGCTTTATCATTTGGAGTGCTGTCTCGTGATATTAGTAGTTAACGCTAATCAATACACTTATTAACAGTAGTTATTTAACTTCTAGAACCAAACTATTAGTAGTAGTTGTATCTATTTTGACTAATAGTTTCCTTGAATAATATCTTTAATATTATTTCAAGAGTTCCTGTTCATTCCATGTGTTTATTAAGAAAGATAAACCTCTGTCGGTAACAATGCCCACTATTCGCCAGTAGGATCAAGCAGTCACTTGCCTACTCACAACGAATAGATATATATAATAAACTCTTAACACAATACACACAGGTGCGATCTGAAGGTATGTGAGTAAGTGGAGTAAAAGTATCTTTTTACAGCTCACTACACAAACTTCCAAATCTTAGCTTCAGACTTTAATCAGTAACTTTATTCAAGAAATTACAAAATTAGTAATAGAGGTATTACGGGCTGGTAACTGTTTCTCACCAATATTACCATTATCACAAAATAAAATATTTAAAAATGTATCAAATTATTACAGAGTATGTCGAAACTATTAAACTTATTGCAAAGATGTAACAACAAAAATATATCACTGCTTTGGTGTGTCTTATCTCTGCTGCTAAATCAAAACAATATGTTTATATCTTTATTATTTATTTTCATTATAAAAATGCATACCAAAAGATTATTTATTATTTTATTACAAATTAGGTAAAAGATTTTTGTAATTATTCGAAGTATGCCAAAAGAAATTTAAAAATTATAAAAATTGCAAAAATGAGCCGATCTCCTTTTTTCACATTCTAAATTACCAGTTATTTTATACACTTTCGAACTTGTTTTCCTTCATCCTTTGTTGTCATGTCTAAACACATCCTTTTCTATTTTTAAAGATGACACACAAGGATGAAGGATAATGCACAAGGATGAATGAAGATGAATAATCTGTCATCTAGATGGTAACACACTCATCCGGTTACACTGTCATCTTAATGTCATCTCCCGTGACCTTCGCAACATTTCGAAATCCCGTGCACATCCTATGTGGAATTCGTGCACCCTCAGTATTTAGACATTAATAAATTATATAAATTTTAATTTAAATAAGGTTCTAGAAGTTTCCAAAATTAGTTTTTGTAATCGGATTAATAAGCATAAGCACAAATATAATCAGAAAAGGCAATGATGACCATCGACAATGATAAATTCGGATTAAAAAAAAATATTCAATAAAAATATCCCATGTCTCAAAAAATAGAAAAAATAGTCTATTGTCCAGCAGGACATTCTTCTAATAATTTTATTTATTCTAAAAATTGTTCTTTGTGTACTGAAGAACGTTTTATCCAAGAATTTAAAACCTGGTCTAGTGGGAATGCTAACATTGATAAGAATATCCAAGAATCTCAAACAAGTGATATTTGCTATAAATTGCAGTGGATACCTTATGATAATTTTCAAAATATCAAATACATAGCAGATGGTGCTCGTGGATCTGTGCATTCTGCCGAGTTGAAAAAAGGAATAAAATGGCTATGGAATTTTATCAAACAGGATTGGGAAAATCATTTCATAAGCTCCGAAATTGCTTTGAAAGAAATAAAAGATTCTAGATATGATATAGCTGAATTTCTTAAAATGCTTAAAATGGTATATTTCTTTATATTTAGAATATAAGCCATTAATATTTGTAATTTATTAATTTGTCTTTTGATTTTTCATATTAAGATAAAGACTGTAAATAATTATGAACATATTGCTATCTATTATGGAATTTCGAAAAATCCTTCCACTCAAAACTTCATTTTTGTTATGGAATTATTTAATGATGATTTACATAAATTTTTAACCAAAACTTTTTGGGATTTGGGGTGGGAATCAAAGATAGACATATTGATATCAATATCGGATGGTCTTGAAATCTTACATGCAAAAAATCTTGTTCATTGTAACCTTCATAGCGGAAATATTTTAAATTTCACCATACCCGATGTATATTTGGATTTATGTACATTGGGGAATGATTTAGTTTTAAATACTAATAACAAAAATGACAAAATTTTTGGATTAATTCCATATATTCCACCTGAGGTATTAAGAGGAAATGAATTTACACGAAAGGGTGATATTTATAGTTTTGGTGGAATTATGTATGAAATAGTTACTGCACAACGACCATTTGCTGACCAAGCGCATGATACTTATTTGATGATTGATATATGTAACGGTGTAAGACCAAAGGTCCCTGATTTTATGTTAAATTGGATTCCAGAATGGTATTTAGACTTAATGTATCGATGTTGGAGTGATGATCCTTCTGAACGTCCAACTGCCATTGAATTAGTTGATTTATTTATTGATGCACTAAATAATACGGTGGATAATAATGTCACGCAACAACTTAAAATTGCTGATGAAAATCAAAAAAATACATCAAAATCTCTAAAGCAAGAATTATTTGAATTATTTTCACATTCAAGTAAGTTACATCCTCAATCAAGTTCTATTAGCCGGTATATTCATACTCTTCATGGATTACATAATTTATCGGAAGAAATAAAATCAGGAAAATCTTCAGGTAATTCTTAGAACAATTTCAATAATTTTATTTTAATTATAAACTTTTAAATTTTTAAATTTTTAAATTTATAGATCCTAATTTATTATCAATCTAGTGTCAATACTCATAATATTGATATTGATTAAGAAACGGAAATCCAAAGAAAAATGGCATACGCTAACATTTCAACTTTGGATTCCCAAAGAATTTAAATAATAGAGAATAAAGTTACATTTGTTTTTATATATTATATATCTGTTATAAAGAAAGTTAAAAAAATAAAAAAAAAAATTGAAAAGTTTAAAAAAAATTTATCGGAGTTAATTTTCTTAATTAAAGAAAACCAATTTAATTTATTTATCTTAAAACTATTTTCGCGCGGCACATATTATTAAGGCTCAAATTTAGCATGTCAAAAATATGACTTCGTTAGAATTTTTTACTGCTCTATTACTCTGAATTATGCTTAATTGTTAACGAAATACAATTCTTCTAATATTCTATATGCATTAAATTTCCTTCGCAATATGTAAATATAATACAAGCACATAGCTATTGTTTTATCATTATTATTTTTTTAATTAGATATTTGGCCTAAATAATACTTGAGAAAATACAATCTGTTTTAAATAAGGAAAAAAAATTTTTTGTTTAAGGAATATGGGGGTGTCAATGCTTATGTTTTTTGGAATTACAAGACAAAATGAGAAAAAAAATAAAATCAGATCTTCACATAAAATATTCAAACTTTGTATTTAGCATACGAATAATTGTTTATCAACCATTTAAGTGAACAATCTTTTCTATGAAATGAAACGACGGGCCCCGATACGCACAGATGTTGCGCAATCAAATAGGCATAAAGATTAGTTTCTTATAATTGACTGAAGATTGTACAAAACTTTTCCAGAAATAATTTTATTAATTAATAAGAAAAATCGAGGTGAAAATGGCAAAAAAGTAGATCTAGAAAAAATATATAAAATATGATTTATTATTAATGAGAATCACAATTCTCTTCTAAAATAATTTTTTACAGTAATTCGTTCAAAGACCATTTTTAGATCTTTTTTATCGCTTTTGCGCTTTATTGCGTTAGTTTAAATTACATATATTCATTACTACCCAAATATCCTTTTTTTAAAATGGCATATAATTACTGTATTAATCAGAAATCATCTAGGAAATGGGATTCCATTTTTAAATATATATTTATTTCTCTTGTTTCTTCTTGGGGGAACGGTTGTTGTATAATTACATATTTTCTTGTTGCATTTTTCTCAGAAAGACAATTTTGATTTGTGTACATTATTTAAATAATGTTCATAAAAATGACACATGTATTTTATATTTGGCTTTTCTTTTCTTTTTTATTATTCGATTTGCCTAATATAAAAAGATATACATTTTAATTTTATGACCAAAACATTCTTATGAATTTCAATTAATTTTTCGCGGAAGTAAGATGGATTTGTTGCAAGAACTTTTTGGGATACTTGTGATGTGCATGCTAATACGACCGTGATCATTAAAGTCAAAGGAATAAACGAAAAAATTTGTGGATTTAGTCCTTTAGCTTGGGATTAAAAAAAACACATAGTAATATGCAAACAAATAAGAGGTTTATTTTTTCATTTAAAGATGGTAATATCCATAATTCAATTCTTAGTAGAGTTAGAATTGAAAAGTTTGCTTGATATTATCCTCGGAAAAATAATATGTATGGTCCAAATTTTGGATGTGATGAATTCATGATAAATCAAATGTATATAATTTTTCTCAAAATAAGTTAAGTTTGTTATAATCTAATAATTGTTATTGAAATATTTGAAGTTATTAATACAACTCTTTATTTTACCTGATTTAATTTATTAAGTATAATAATAATTGTATTTGTGTATTTTATGTAATGAAGAATTGCTTGACAGTGAACTGGACTTATATTTTTTTTTTGAAATTTGTTATGTTTAAAAATTGATAATTCCATATTTGTAAAAAACGTCGTCAATAAAGTTTTAGTATCCGGTTTTAGTAGCATCAATAATAATGCTATAATATATTGTCGCGGTCTGCGCAGAACAATGTGGAAAGTTACAGTCTCAATAAATTTAGGATAATCACACGATAATTCAATGTATTACTAACACACTTTCTCTTGTGCGCAATATCACGAAGCAGGCAATCAGTCGATCTAAACCTGCTTACTACACTCTTAAACAATGCAATTTCGTGTATTATCTGAAGGTACGATGAGTAAGTGGAGTAAAAGTGTCTTTACTAACTTCTTCGTACACTGCTGAAATTTGATGGACTTTTGAAGTAACTTTACCAAGAAATGAAAGAGTTTATCAAAAATATTATAAGGCTTATTTCAAAGTATAACAATAGAGATATATTACTGCTTTGGCGTATCTTATCCCTATTGCTATGCAAAAGTTTATTTTATTACAGAATATTTTTTAGAATTATTAGGTCACCATGAACTTATTTATTATTAGAATTTAGCTATTACAAAGAGAATTATTTATTATTATTATTATTAATCAAAGAACAAGTTTATTACAAAAAGAAAGAAAAAGAATATTTCGGAACTATTTTTATTATTATTATTAATATTGTAAGAAATTATTAGAATTTTAGTATAAAAATGAATAAAGAAAAATGTTTTTGCCCAAAAGGAATCTCTCGTTCCTCTTTCCAACCGCAGCTTCTTTTATAATTCTTCTATTGTTTACCTTCATCTCCCGTCATCCATAAACACGTTCTTTGTACTAGGATGAATCCAAGATGAAGGATGATGCACAAGGATATTTCATCCCCCGTGACATTTGTTACCTTCGTGCCACCTCAATATCCATTTAAATTTTAATGTCTTTAATATAATTTTTCTTTGATGCAATAAATCATTATTTCGAAGTTTCACCAATTTTACATTTGAAATCGTTTCCAAAAACGAAAAGGACCATTTTACCAAAAAAAATTCCACCGTATGCTCATAAAAATAAATTTCCTAGAATTTTTACTGTTTTATTACTCTGTATTGTGCTTAAAAGTTAACAAAATGCAATTTTTTCATTACTCTATCATATATGAATTCATGTTTCTTTTATTACGTGAAGTACATGTATTTTATTTATTTTTCACCTAGCTTTTGATATTATTATTTTTTTTTTTGTAATTAAGTTCCGAACTAATAATCCTCGAAAAAATTAAATTGTTAAAGGAATGTGAGGCGCCTTCCAATGTAAGTGCTTGCATTTTTTGGGACCACAAGAAAGCTCTACTTTTGTTTTGTTTTTTTGTTTAACGCCTGAAGAAATAAACAAAAATGAGTGAAATAAGGTATATATACTTAATTCAAAATTATTAAAACGGGTGACTGAGGTTACACGAATCATATTTGATTGATCCGTTTTATCAAAATTCCGTTTTATCAAAATTCAATCCAATTAAATATTTTTGCGATCTATGAACGCCAATCTTGGATTTGCCAAATGTGGACTCCCATTCAAACAAAATGGATTTCTTTCTATTTATAGATATCCAGGAATTTAAAATTTGGTCTAGTGGGAATGCTAACATTGACGAGATTATACAAGAATCTCAAATAAATTACAGATATAATAAGCTTCATTGGATACCTTATGATAATTTCCAAAATATCGAACACATAGCAGATGGTGGCCATGGATCTGTGTATTCTGCCAAATTAGATAATGGAACAAAGTGGAATTGGAATTTTATCAAACAGGATTGGGAATATTGTTCAATAGGCATCAAAGTTGCTTTGAAAGAAATAAAAGATTCTAGATATGATATAGCTGAATTTCTTAAAATGGTATTTTTTTTTATATATATTTAGAAAATAAGTTATTATGAATCGTTATTAATTAAGTTATTATGAATTGTTATAATATTTTGTTTTTTATTAATTTGTCTTCTAATATTTTCATATTAAGAAAAAGATTGTTAAAAATAATGAATTTGCTAAATATTTTGGATTTTCAAAAAATCCTTCTACAAAAAACTACATTTTTGTTATGAATTTATACGATGACTTACACGATTTTTTAAACAGGAATTATTTGAATTTAGGGTGGGAAACAAAAACAGACATATTATGCTCAATGGCATGTGGTCTTGGAAGCTTACATACAAAAAATATTATTCATTGTAACTTACATAGTAGAAATATTTTGGTAAACAATAATTTCTATATTCTCGCTGCATATTCAATAGATTTGGATTCATGTAAATTAGAAAATGATTTAATTTTAAATTCTGATCACAAAAATAACGAAACTTATGGATCAATTCCATATATTCCACCCGAGGTATTAAGAGGAAATGAATTTACAAGGGAAGGTGATATTTATAGTTTTGGTGGAATTATGTATGAAATAGTTGCTGCACAACGACCATTTGCGGACCAGGCACATGATACTTATTTGATGATAGATATATGTAATGGTGTAAGACCAACGGTCCCTGATTTAATGTTAAATTGGATTCCAGAATGGTATTTAGACTTAATGTATCGATGTTGGAGTGATGATCCTTCTGAACGTCCGACTTCCATTGAATTATCTAATTTATTTCGTGAAATAACTGATAAACTTTATGCCAATGTAGTGGATAATGATGTTATGCGACAACTTCAAATTGCTGATGTAAATCAAAAAAACACATCAAAATCTCAAAAGCAAGAATTATTTGAATTATTTTCACATTCAAGTAAGTTGAATCCACAAGCATCTTATATTGGCCGATATATTCATACTCTTCATGGATTGCAAGATTTATTGGAAGAAATAAAATCCGGAAAATCTCCAGGTATATTTGTAGAACAATTTCAATTTTAATAAATGATCAATTTAAATTATTTATATTTTTTCGAATTTTTAAATTTATAGATCCTAATTTATTATTAAAGTCCAATGAATCAACTATTTCAAGGGTCAGCACTCATAGTATTGACGGGATAAAAATTCAAAGCAAGCAGAAAAAAGTCATTCAGACTTGTATTGTGTCGTGATTTCCTAAAAATTTAAAGAATGGGTTAATTTGGATAAAAGAAAGTTCTGGAAAATTCAAATCAAATTTTATTTAATTTTTAATTTAATTTTATTATAATTTATTAATTTATTTATTCTTAAAAAAATATTTCAAGTGCATAATTGTTATTCTATGCTATAAAATTATTTTGCTAGAATTTTGTTGCTATTTTATTACTCTGAATTATGATTAAAGGTTAACGAAATGCAATTTTTTTTATATATATGAATTAATGTTTCTTACGACTCTATCAGAGCTGTGATGTACGATTGAAATTAACTTAGTATGTAGTAATTATACTATTTAGTAAAGACGCGTTTATAATAATAAAGTTTAGGGTTATAAATTAAGTTTAATCTCAAATATTGTTTAGTAAAAAGTTAGGATTGCCCATTATTATGCTTTTTAGTTTTTTTTTTTTATGCAATATTCTTATAGTTCCCCGTATAATACAATAATAATCTTATCATACTACTTAATTTTCTATACATACTAAATTTCACAACACTGCACTGATTTTCTATATTACCTAAAGTTTAGGATTATGGATTAGAGTTAGGTTCAAGGATTGGTTAGTAAAAAGTTAGGGTGGTTGGTTATATTAGGATTGCCTATTACCATACTTTTTAGTTTTCTTATAGTTTCCTGTATAGTACGATAATAATCATACTATTTTATTTATAATCGCACTAAGTGATTTTCTATATTGATCCGTTTCTTAATTTATTTTCGATCTTAACTAAATTGGGCCAACAAGATTTTCTCCATTCTTCTTCCAATAGTCGGGTTTAAGGCGATGTGGATTGATACCTCTTTTCATTTTCTGTGAATGATGAATGTTAATATAAATAATAAAATAAATGCAATACGGAAATCAGTAAATCAACAAAAATAAATAAATAATAATTTTACCTCAATTAAGGCACGTCATCATTAAATCTTGGCACGTATATAATTCTTGCAGACGAGATACTTGTGAAAGTAATTCAATATATTTCATCAACTGATTTCAATAATAAATAAAAGGTATAAAAAGTTAATTATCTAATTATATTATAATAATAGTTATAAAAGTTATTATTATGATTAAATGTTATTAGAAGTTAATTTTGATTTACTTACTTTTTTGTAAACTCGAAAAATCCATCACGTTCATATTAAGGAACCAAACATTTATTCCAAAGATCAACCAATTGTACTATAAAAAGAATAATAAATAGTGATAAATAATAAATAAATAATAAATAGTGATAAATAATAAATAAATAAATAATAATAATAATAATAATACCTCATCAATGGCTTTGTGAATAATAGTTCGCATAATTTCTCTTAAACGTTTAAACTCAAGATTTAACTAAAATATAATAAATAAATAAATACAATAAATAAAATCAATAAATCAATAAATAAATTAATTAACAACAGAACATACTTTTTCTAAACACGATTCATCCAAATTATCATCACAAAGTTGAATCCCTTCATATAAATGTTTTATATCTCAAGTTTCCCTTTTCGAACTTGATAATAATTTTCAAATGCTTTCACTCCCCCTCTCAAAATTTCCAATTGATCGAAACTTAGTCTTAATCTATCGGACAGATCCATTTGATAATATTGAAATTCTTGATTCATAAATTCTTGAATTTGTCAAGTTAGTTTAGATCGACTAAATCATCTGTTTTATCTGTTTTATCTCTTATTAGTGAATAAACAAAACATTCCTTTATCTATCTCATCTTGCGGAGTGTATTGAATTACACATTCTTCAAATGATTCACGTAGTGAAGCCTATTTATATATATATTAATTCACATGAGAATGCAGATGTGAATAAATATTGAATGTGTAGATTAGAAAATAAAATAAAATAAAATAAATAAATAAATAAAAATAAATAAATCAAATAAATTAAATAAATAAAAATAAATTATCGGTGAAAATAAATAATTTAACAAATTAAATTTAAATAATTGAAATAAATAAATTAAATTAAATTAAATAAATTAAATTAAAATAAATAAAATATTCAATTCTTTAACAAACACCAATAAATATTTCACCCATGTTTAACATTATTCTGTGACATAGTAGCTTCCTATAAAGAACATGTTATATATTTTAATAATAATAACAATATAATAATAATTAATAAATAATTAACAATGTTAATAAAATCAAATACCTCTTGAAATAAATTAATGAATTATGAATAGAAAAACGTTTATCACGAGTATTATAACTTAATTCATAACTTATGTGGTATTATCGTATCGAAAATATTTAATGTACTAAGATTATTCATTCACCCATTATGACCATAAATAAATAAAAAAAAATAGAATATAAAATTTAAATCATTATTAAAAAAAGAAGTGAGAGAAGAAAGTAAAAGAAATCTTGTTCAACGAAAAATATTTTTATTATTTTTATTTATAAATATACAATATATTAAAAAAAAAAAAGTAAAAATAAAATAAAAAAAGGAAAATTGTTTTTTCAAAAAAGAGCGATTTTTTTATTTATTTCAGAATCATCAAAAAATAATAAAAATTTGTATCATCCTAAAATAATTCAAGATCTAGTATCCCAATCAAATTCTGTTAAAAACAAAATCTTACCTTCCATTACTCATATTTTATGAACGGTTGTTGAAAAATACAAATATAAAAATAATTATAATTTCCATAAATGCAATAAAGTTGTTATAATTATTATTAATCTAGATTGCATATTTGCTGAGTTTAAGGATTATAGAACAAAGCGAAGGGAGGAGGCAGTTACAAAAAAATGCTGACTCTTTTTGGGATTAAATTTAAACCACATTCGAATGGCTCTGATTGAACGTATGAACAAACAAATTGAGGTTAATTGTAAGAATAAGAATATTAACTTAATTATTATTCGAACTTAATTTATGGATTCTATTAATATTACTGATAGTCGTTTAATTATATATTATTTTCTTAAACGAATGAAAGGTTTTATTGTGCCCAAAGTTAGACTGGATCCCAATTTAAATCCTAATTTAATTCCTCTGAGCTGGAGAAATAATCGGGTGAAACATGTGGTTCGTTATAGATGATGTATTTTTAATATTCTTAACTTTATAAATACTTATTATTTTAATTTATCACGATAGAAATTCAGAGTTTCGTTTGTTGAAATATTTTCTCTGCAAACTGTGGAACATATCTTCGGCTAGTTATTGATAAAGGAGAGAGGTCGGTGAATCTTGTAAGTTCAATTAAATATTCTATAAATTATCGCAATAATAAATAATTTATGTTATTTAATATATTATTAATTTAAAAAAAAAGGATTGGGACCAGTATATTGAGGGTGCACGAACTCCACATGAGATGTGCACGGGATTTCGAAATGTTGCGAAGGTCACGGGAGATGACATTAAGATGACAGTGTAACTGGATAAGTGTGTTACCATCTAGATGACAGATTATTCATCTTTGTACGAAGTATTTCATCCTTGTGTGTCATCTTTAAAAATAGAAAAGAACGTGTTTAGACGCGACAACACAGGATGAAGGAAAATAAGTTCGAAAGTGTATAAAATAGACTGGTAATTTAGGATGTGAAAAGGATCGGCTCATTTTTACAATTTTATGATTTTAATTTCTTTTGGCATATTCCGAATAATTACAAAAATCTTTTACTTAATTTGTAATAATAAAATAATAATCTTTTGGTACGCATTTTATAATAAAAATAAATAATAAAGATAGAAACATATTGTTTTGATTTAGCAGCAGANTATTGAGGGTGCACGAACTCCACATGAGATGTGCACGGGATTTCGAAATGTTGCGAAGGTCACGGGAGATGACATTAAGATGACAGTGTAACTGGATAAGTGTGTTACCATCTAGATGACAGATTATTCATCTTTGTACGAAGTATTTCATCCTTGTGTGTCATCTTTAAAAATAGAAAAGAACGTGTTTAGACGCGACAACACAGGATGAAGGAAAATAAGTTCGAAAGTGTATAAAATAGACTGGTAATTTAGGATGTGAAAAGGATCGGCTCATTTTTACAATTTTATGATTTTAATTTCTTTTGGCATATTCCGAATAATTACAAAAATCTTTTACTTAATTTGTAATAATAAAATAATAATCTTTTGGTACGCATTTTATAATAAAAATAAATAATAAAGATAGAAACATATTGTTTTGATTTAGCAGCAGAAATAAGACACGCCAAAGCAGTGATATATTTTTGTTGTTACATCCTTGCAATAAGTTTAAAAGTTTCGATATACACCGTAATAATTTGATACATTTTTAATATTTTTATTTTGTGATAATGGTAATATTGGTGAGAAACGGTTAACAGCCCGTAATACCTCTATTACTAATTTTGTAATTTCTCGAATAAAGTTACTGAATAAAGTCTGAAGCTAAGATTCGGAAGTTTGCGTAGTGAGCTGTAAAAAGATACTTTTACTCCACTTACTCACGTACCTTCAGATCGCACCTGTGTGTACTGTGTTAAGAGTTTATTTTATATATCTATTCGTTGCGAGTAGGCAAGTGACTGCTTGATCCTACTGGCGGATAGTGGACGTTACGAAATATTGCGTACAAGAGTACATTGAGTTAGTACNAATAATCTTTTGGTACGCATTTTATAATAAAAATAAATAATAAAGATAGAAACATATTGTTTTGATTTAGCAGCAGAAATAAGACACGCCAAAGCAGTGATATATTTTTGTTGTTACATCCTTGCAATAAGTTTAAAAGTTTCGATATACACCGTAATAATTTGATACATTTTTAATATTTTTATTTTGTGATAATGGTAATATTGGTGAGAAACGGTTAACAGCCCGTAATACCTCTATTACTAATTTTGTAATTTCTCGAATAAAGTTACTGAATAAAGTCTGAAGCTAAGATTCGGAAGTTTGCGTAGTGAGCTGTAAAAAGATACTTTTACTCCACTTACTCACGTACCTTCAGATCGCACCTGTGTGTACTGTGTTAAGAGTTTATTTTATATATCTATTCGTTGCGAGTAGGCAAGTGACTGCTTGATCCTACTGGCGGATAGTGGACGTTACGAAATATTGCGTACAAGAGTACATTGAGTTAGTACGAAAAGGGGTGTGACGAAAGTTTGATTTAGTGGGACTGATTGACGTAACTTTACTCTTTGTTCTGGGCAGACCGCCACAGATTTTGGTGCCTCCTGTGAGGTTTGGCATAAAGTATTCTTAAAAGAAGTAGTGTTTCACAGATTTACAAGAATTTTGATAAATATAGTTAGAGTTTATATTGTTTGAAATATCCCCTTTAAAAAAATCCAAAAGATTATTCCCGCCAAAAGAAAGCATATTCCTAAAAACGACAGAAATTTCCGTTCCCAACAAGATTTTTGAGTACAAAACAATCGTTAACATAATAAAGTTCTTACAAATCAAACGATCAACGACGAAGACAAATGTCTTGAAATTTGTGTAACAAGACAACAAGAATCCATATCCCTACGAAACAATAGCCACCGTGACGAATAAAAGAATAACTAGAGGAATGAGTCGCAGCACCGAAGAAAGCGGAACCAACGCTTTAATAAAGGGATTACAAGACGCCTTTCGTATCAGAAATGATGCGAAAATGCCGACGTTTGGGGGAGGAAATCGAGACCCTATGGAATGGTTGGAGGAATTCAACAGATCTGCTAGAATAAACCAGTATACTAGCGAATATAAACTTCAAGTCGTCGCCGGATACTTACAAGGTGCAGCGGGACTGTGGTTCAGCGAAGTACAAGAGGGATAAAACCCCATTACGCATTGGAGCGACAGAAACCGAGTATCGTTCGAAGCCTCATTTTTAGCCACTTTCAAGACCACTGCGTTGATAAATCAATGGAGGTTCGAACTATCAATGAAAATACAGAAAGTGAACGAAATAGTGGAGCAGTACACTAACGACGTCAAGAAACTGATCAGACGCATTGATGGCGAGAACAGATGGAGCGAAGACGAAAAGGTCTGGCAGTTTCTAAAAGGATTACGAAAGGATATTGCCTACCAAGCGCGACCCCTTATCCTGTCCCAAGAAAATCCTTCTTTAGAAGCAGCAATCAGAATTGCAAAACAGTTCGAAGAGAATGCGCAGACATACCCTAAAGCCACGGTCGGGTATGGCGCTACTACCTACGTAAACCCCCAGGGATTTACGCCAAGCCGCGACCAGAACCGAAATAGTGAAGACGTAATAGAGCGCATTGTACAAAAGGCACTTACGCCAATCGTCGAAAAGTTACAGAGAATTACGGAAAGGGATGAGAAACCTACACACACATCCTACAGAAGGCCGAACTATAACAACGATATTAGAAGTCAGAACACATGGAACCGTAACAATAATGCCAATGACCCGTTTCGCTGCTTTTTCTGCGGACAAAGCGAGAATGTGCCCTACAAAGCAAGGAAACCCGGGAAATCCCGCTACACTTCCACCTCGAGAACCAGCTAGAGCGGTTCAGCCCCAAGCCAATGTCGCGACGAATCAATCTGTAAACCAAATACCGTTAAATGACGCAAATGGCAACACATTCGTGACCCAACAAGAAGAAGTCAAGCAGCCTGCTGCTACCACATGGGAAACAGCACGGCATTTAAACTATTAAGCGCACCTCCGGAGGGTGAGAGTGCGAGTGAAACAAATCCCTTATTAAAGACCAGCACAAATAATGCGAATGTAGCGGAAGGATCCGCGAACAAACAAACAGCCCAGCCTATTGCTAAAAGGTTACGCTCAGGAAAGGGTAAAGAAGTATCTGAAGGATCACGACAAAAGAAGAAAAGGAAAGCACCTTCTCCACAACAACCATACATGACGCAAGCTGCCCCACCATATTCCATTGTCTCTGACCTACTGAACACAAAAGTTAACATTACTTTAGGACAGATCATGGCGATGCCACCTTTCCGAAATGATGTACAGAAAGCTTTGGCACCCAAACGTACAAAATTAGCGAAAATCGCTAACCATACGAAAATAGAAGGAAATACACCCATGATGTGCAAGGCCCAGGTTGCGGGATGGAAGGTCGAAGTAATACTTGATAGCGGCTCTTCCATCAGCATTGTCTCAAAGAGTTTCATGGAGTCGTTAGGACGAAGGGTGGAGAAGTCTTCCGAAAGAAGGATTACGGGTATACACAGCGAAAAACACTCTAGTTTGGGAATTGTAACCCAAGTTCCTGTAAGAATAGGAAGTATAATTGTAGCAGTAGATATGGAAGTTATCGATGCATCTGGATACTCTCTAGTACTTGGCACTGACTGACTGAGAAGAGTGGGTGCAATTATTGATTATCAACATTGCAGGCTGACGTTAAAAGACGGAAAAGGAGAAATTAGTATCCCTTGCCGGAACACCAATGAAGTGTCGCCGGATAGTGACGATGAGAGCGATTGCGAAAGTGATGAGGAGAACAATGAGAGTAGTGAAGATTCAGACAAGGAAACCGATGACAATGAGACAAACTTTGTAGGCCTCTCATATAATCTGTCTCAGCAAGGGACCAGTGTGAAGTATAAGATTACCTCCGAAGGAATACGTACAAATTTGGAGTACACCACTTGGGAGACCTATGATTATCTAACGTACTGTTTCGACGTCGTCAGAAAGAAGAAGAAGCGTAAACAAGGACAACGAAGTGTTACGGGACCAAAATCATCCTGTTGGTGTGAAAAATATCCTGAAACTAGGAAGGACAAATGCGAAACGTGCGAAGAACAATTACGAGAATGGGAAGCTATTTCCATATTACCGCAAAACGAGATACAAGACATACGTTGTAACCTGACGCAAGGAGGAGCAGAGATGCTCGAGGAAAACCAGTACAAACCCTTAATTGCGAAGATTATCGGAGAATTCCCGAACTTAGCAGCAAGTGACCTCTCTCAGTTAGGGAAGACCGGCGTCTACCAACATACAATAGATGTAGGAACTGCGAAACCTATCAAGTTGCATCCCTACCGAACTTCACCCCAACACTTGAATTTCTTGAAGGAGGAAATAGAGCGCATGTTGACGAACAGATTAATCGAAAAGTCGTTTAGTCCCTGGTCTGCACCCACAGTAGTGGTTAGCAAGAAGAATGGGAAGTTCAGGCTCTGCATTGATTACAGAAAGTTGAATACTGTTACGAAACCTGATGCCTACCCAGTCCCTTGAATAGCTGATATGCTAGATACTTTAGGACATTCCGCTTTCTTTTCTATCTTGGACCTAGCATCAGGGTTTTGGCAAGTGGAAGTAGTAGCGAAGGATCGCGAAAAGACCGCTTTCACTACCCCATTTGGGATATATAAGTTCCTAGTAATGCCGTTTGGACTCATCAATGCTCCCACAACGTTCCAAAGAGTAATGGATAGAGTTTTCCATGAAGTCGCGTGGAAATTCGTACTCGTGTATATTGACGATATTATCATCTATTCGAAAACTCGCGAAGAACATGAAGAGCACCTGAGAGTTGTTTTTACCCTTCTAAGGAATGCAGGTTTAAAGATAAATCTGGAGAAGTGCGACTTCTTCCGAACGAGACTAGCATTTTTAGGCCACATCATAACAATCAAAGGGATAACTCCTGATCTGGCAAAGATCGAGAAAGTGAAGAGTTATCCTGTCCCAAGAGACAAAACGAATGTCCGAGCCTTTCTGGAACTTGCGTCCTATTACAGAAGATTTGTAAAAGAATTCTCTACTGTTGCGAAACCGTTACATAACCTTACGAAAAGGGACGTCGTGTTCGAATGGAAGCACAAACACCAATCTGCGTTTGACTTGTTGAAGGGCCACCTAATTTCAGCACCTATAATGACGTACCCTGATTTTTCAAAACAATTTATACTCGCTATCGATGTATCTGACTGTGGTATTGGAGCTGTGCTCTCACAGAAGGATACGGAGAATCACGAACACCCCGTTGCTTATGCTAGCCGACTGCTGTCCAGTACCGAACAAAACTATACTGTCGTTGAAAGAGAGTGCCTCGCTGCCATTTGGGCTGTACGACATTTCAGACATTATTTGCATGGTCCCAAGTTTGATTTGTACACTGACAACCTAGCCCTTACATGGTTGAAGAATCGTCCGCAACCGAAAGGAAGGATTGCCCATTGGATCTTTGAACTATCTGAGTACGATTACGAAATAATTCATAAACAAGGGCGTCTTAACGTCAACGCAGACACTTTATCCCGGATCCAGTACTAAAACTAATAGAAGAAACCCGGAAACTCAGATAAATAGAAGAGGACTTACGAAACCTTTCGAAATGGACACGGAAATTTACAATCAAATAACCGAGTACTTAATCAATCACACTTTTCTCCCGAACTGGACAAGCGAGCAATGACGACAATTACGACAGCAGGCGAATCATTATATCGTGCAAGACAATTTATTATTCAAACGTAATAAGGATGATAGCTCATTACGGGTAATATTGAAAAGCGACGTAACAAAATTACTACATAATATGCATAGCGTGCCAAATGCGGGACATTTCGGCATAAAAGCTACAATCAATAAAACAAGAAAGCGATATTTCTGGCCTACCATGGGCATAGACGTAAAGAACTATATAGAATCCCGTGACGCGTGCCAACGACAGGGTAAACCTACGAGAACCGAAGAAATGCGACCCATTAAAGTAGGGCAAGTGTTCGACCGACTAGGAATAGACATCGTGGGACCCTTGAAACTGACGTCCACAAAGAAAAGATACATTATAGTAGCTATGGACTATTTCACAAAATGGCCGGAAGCAAGAGACATAGAAAAGGCAAATGCGATGACCGTCGCATGGTTCCTATACGACGAGATAATATGCCGTCACAGATGTCCGCGAGAGATACTGTCAGATAGAGGAGCAGTATTCGTTAGCCAAGTAGTAGCGAACCTAGTAGAGATAATGGGATCTCATCATAGACTTACGTCTGCATACCACCCTCAGAGCAACGGCTTGACAGAGCGGTACAATCAGACCTTGTGTAGGGCTCTGGAAAAGTGCGTACAAGAAACAGCATACGATTGGGATGCGTTAATACCTCCGGCACTTTTCGCATATCGGACTATTAGGAATAGGACGACAAAGTACGAACCCTTTTACCTACTCTATGGTTGCGCGCCTACACTGCCTATAGAGCTCGATATAGTAACATGGCCAGCCACGGAAATTAGCGAAAGACAGTACGAGGACCTAATTAATAGAAGAATTAGTGAGATGGTAGGAGTATTTGCAGACAACAAGATCAAAGCGTCCAAGAACATAAAAGATGCCCAAGCACGACAAAAGAGGGCTTATGACAAAAGAACCCGTATTATGATGTACAGAAACAACGATATGGTACTAGAATATCGATCAGATTTACAAAATGTTCATGGCGACAAGTTTCGGAACAAGTGGACGGGACCCTATTTCATTCATCAAGTTTTGGGAAATGGGTCATACATATTGAGGACTAGCAACGGAGAAGTATTGAACCACCGACCTGTACACGGAAATCGTCTAAGGTCTTACAAACAAAGGGGTTTTATCTCACGTGAAATAACAGAGAACAATAGCCGTGCATGAAAGACAAGGATAAAATGCGACATTTCCCGAAACACGACTAAGAACATTTAACATGACCCACCTACAAATCTCCGAAAGCTTTTGTGAACGAGTCAACAGATTACGCGAAGAGTTATTAGAACTATCGAGAAGCGCACAGCTTATACTAGATGATACAGTGGCATATCTGGTAACAGAAGGTTACGCAATAAACCTGGGAGGACCCACGAGTGATGAAGTGGTGCAGCGAGAGAACGACATGTTACTCCCATATGTCTTGGACACAATAACCGCACCCGAAGAAGTACACAACCTTACGGAAGCAGTGTTTGATCACAACATAGCCGGGCTGCTCTCTGTGGCCACAGATCCAGATAATCCTAACGGACAACAGGTAAACGCTTATAGAAGGCTCGGAGAGTATATTTCTACTTTTCAAGAAATCCGTACGGCTACGTCGATAAAACACGAGTTGCAAGGGTATTCCCATCAGAACGGATCACGGACATACCAGATAGCGCAAAGGTTAAGATCTCTCGCACAAGCAGTCGGAATGCTGCAACCAAAGAATCTCCAACTGGTCACACCTGACTGGATCTACAAGCTTCCGAAACAGGAGTACGAAAGATTACTGAAAATGTGTGGCGAAATGCATCTGCAGTTAATGAGCGATNAAATCTCCGAAAGCTTTTGTGAACGAGTCAACAGATTACGCGAAGAGTTATTAGAACTATCGAGAAGCGCACAGCTTATACTAGATGATACAGTGGCATATCTGGTAACAGAAGGTTACGCAATAAACCTGGGAGGACCCACGAGTGATGAAGTGGTGCAGCGAGAGAACGACATGTTACTCCCATATGTCTTGGACACAATAACCGCACCCGAAGAAGTACACAACCTTACGGAAGCAGTGTTTGATCACAACATAGCCGGGCTGCTCTCTGTGGCCACAGATCCAGATAATCCTAACGGACAACAGGTAAACGCTTATAGAAGGCTCGGAGAGTATATTTCTACTTTTCAAGAAATCCGTACGGCTACGTCGATAAAACACGAGTTGCAAGGGTATTCCCATCAGAACGGATCACGGACATACCAGATAGCGCAAAGGTTAAGATCTCTCGCACAAGCAGTCGGAATGCTGCAACCAAAGAATCTCCAACTGGTCACACCTGACTGGATCTACAAGCTTCCGAAACAGGAGTACGAAAGATTACTGAAAATGTGTGGCGAAATGCATCTGCAGTTAATGAGCGATTTATGGGGTATAAGTGTGAGGTCGCAGGAGCTCCCCCTTGAAGGAGGAAATGTTTGAGGGTGCACGAACTCCACATGAGATGTACACGGGATTTCGAAATGTTGCGAAGGTCACGGGAGATAACATTAAGATGACAGTGTAACCGGATAAGTGTGTTACCATCTAGATGACAGATTATTCATCTTTGTACAAAGTATTTCATCCTTGTGTGTCATCTTTAAAAATAGAAAAGAACGTGTTTAGACGCGACAATACAGGATAAAGGAAAATAAGTTTGAAAGTGTATAAAATAGACTGGTAATTTAGGATGTAAAAAGGATCGGCTTATTTTTACAATTTTATGATTTTAATTTCTTTTGGCATATTTCGAATAATTACAAAAATCTTTTACTTAATTTGTAATAATAAAATAATAATCTTTTGGTACGCATTTTATAATAAAAATAAATAATAAAGATAGAAACATATTGTTTTGATTTAGCAGCAGAGATAAGACACGCCAAAGCAGTGATATATTTTTGTTGTTACATTCTTGCAATAAGTTTAAAAGTTTTGATATACACCGTAATAATTTGATACGTTTTTAATATTTTTATTTCGTGATAACGGTAATATTGGTGAGAAACGGTTAACAGCCCGTAATACCTCTATTACTAATTTTGTAATTTCTCAAATAAAGTTACTGAATAAAGTCTGAAGTTAAGATTCGGAAGTTTGCGTAGTGAGCTGTAAAAAGATACTTTTACTTCACTTACTCACGTACCTTCAGATCGCACCTGTGTGTACTGTGTTAAGAGTTTATTTTATATATCTATTCGTTGCGAGTAGGCAAGTGACTGCTTGATCCTACTGGCGGATAGTGGACGTTACGAAATATTGCGTACAAGAGTACGTTGAGTTAGTACGAAAAGGAGTGTGACGAGAGTTCGATTTAGTGGGACTGATTGACGTAACTTTACTCTTTGTTCTGGGCAGACCGCCACAATATGATTGATAGGATCAATGATATTTGAGCGTGATAGTTTATTTGTTGAAGAAGGCGGTTATTAATTAAATTATTTATTTAAAATTATTGTTTATTTATTTTTTATAGGATCCTACAAAATTTGTACATTAATTAATTTATATCGTGATGAAAATGGTAAAACACAAGGTTATAATATATATTCTTTAATGAACAAGAATTAAAAGCAACAGGAGAAATCTAAATTTTTATTCTAATGAAAAAGAATATTACAATCGCATAGGTAAAATATGATTAGTTCTAATATATTTACATTTAAATCTTTACTATATTTTTCACTATAAAGTAATTCAACTATTTGAATCCGTCAAATTATCAAATTAATAAAATTTATTATAGCTTGGATCTCATCATAGCAGCTACAATTTAGAAATCCCGAAATTCATATAATTACTCAAGATGGAATCGCGATGCCTCTGTCACTATTTCTACTCGAAAGAAACCCTTCTCCTCAGAATGAGCCCAAATAATATTAGTGTGCAAAACCAAAGCCAGAAATTGTGATTGTTTCAAATGATATTTATTATTTTTTTTTGGATAAATATTAAACTCATCTCATGTTTTTTCTCATTAATATTAATTGATTTTATTGATTTTTAAACATATGAATGATTCTTTTTTTACCATATAAATTTTTCTATAATAAACTGGGGGTGGAGTGTGGAAATTTTTAATCTTATGATTATAATAATAATAAAAAGGATCAACGAAGTTGCATCGCACGCCTAGACTAGAGATTTTTAATTATTAAAAAACTAAAATTGAAAATCAAATAATAAAATAAAATTTCTATTAGTATTGCATAAATGGCTGGGTAATGAAGATCTAAGAGGTAGATGTGATAAATTGGTTGAATTTATCAAAAAATGAAAATCATTGAAGGTTTGTCTTTTGTGTTGGTCAAAAGTAAACAATTGCTTACCTTGGAACACTTTTCATATTTTACTTGATTTCTTCTTGTTTTTACTTTTTCTTTTGAAAAACAAATATCGAATGGAACTTCGCATAGATAGAAAAATTGTTGGTATTTAAGAATATAATTTTTTAACCTTAATATTCTGCTTGATTTTTTCTGATTTTCTCATCCTGTTGACCTAATACTGAAAAAGAATGCCATGAATAAATGAATATGAACTTTAGCAATAACAAAAATTCAAGCGTCCATGAAAAGTTATGATTGCATGAATGCATCGTTAACAAAATTATTTAATAATAATTCAGCAATTACATTTAAATCATATCCTGAAATTTAATAAAATTAGATGTGTAAATAAATATGTTAATCCGAGTTTATTAATAAATTCACAAGAAAATAGTTATAAATTTTAAAAATTAAAAGTTAAATTAAAAGTATTTTTTTAAATTTTTAAATAAATAAAAATTTATAAAATAATTAAAATAAATGAAACCGAATTCATTCTTTTTTAATTTTCTTAACTGAAATACTATTTTTAATTTAAATCAATATAATCAAAGTTGAAATATTAGAGAATGATCTCTTTTTCTGCTTGACTTTGAATTTCCTATTCCTCATCAATAAATTTTAATGATTCTTTGGAATCAAATATAATAAGAATTGAAAGTAGCTGATTCATTGGACTTTAATATTAGGATCTATAAATTTAATAAAATTGAAATTTTTTAATAATTTAAATTCAGTAATTAATCATATTTTAAAATAAATTGTTCCAAGAACATTACCTGAAGTTTCCCAGATTTTATTTCTTCCAATAAATCATGCAATCCATAAAGAGTATGAATAGGTCGGTTAATATAACATGATTGCGGATGTAACTTACTTGAATGTGAAAATAATTCAAGCAATTCTTGCTTTTGAGATTTTGATGTATTTTTTAAACTTTCATCAGCAATTTGAAGTTGTCGCATAACATCATTATCCACTATATTATTATCAAGTTTTTCTAATACCACACAAAATAGAATAACTAATTCAATAACAGTTGGACGTTTAGATGGATCATCACCCCAACATCGATACATCAAATCTAAATACCATTCTGGAATCCAATTTAACATAAAATCAGAAACTTTTGGTCTTACACCATTACAAATATCTATCATCAAATAAGTGTCATGCGCTTGGTCAGCAAATGGTCGTTGTGCTGTAATTATTTCATACATAATTCCACAAAAACTATAAACATCACCCTTCCGTGTAAAATCATTTCCTCTTAATACCTGTGGAATATATGGAATTGATCCATTAACTTGATTATTTTTGTTGTTGGAATTTAAAATTAAATCATCTAATTTACATAAACCTAAATCTATAACTAAGTCTAGAATATCGAAATTATAGTTCACCAAGATATTTCCACTATGAAGGTTACAATGAACTAAATTTCTTGCATGTAAGATTCTAAGACCCTCTGCTGTTGATCTTAATATTCCTAATTTTGATTGCCAACATAAATCCCAAAAGGTTTTGGTTAAAAAATTACGTAAGCTATCATCAAATAATTCACCAACAAAAATATAGTTTTGTGTAGAAGGATTTTTTGAAATCCCATAACAAATAGTAGTATATTCATAATTATTTACAGTCTTTATCTTAATAAGAAAAATCAAAAGACAAATTAATAAATTACAAATATTAATAACTTATATTCTAAATATAAAGAAATATACCATTTTAAGAAATTCAGCTATATCATATCTAGAATCTTTTATTTCTTTCAAAGCAATTTCGGGGCTTGTGAAATGATTTTCCCAATCCTGTTTGATAAAATTCCATCTCCATTTTATTCCATTTTCTATTTTGGCAGAATACACAGATCCATGGCCACCATCTGCTATGTGTTCGATATTTTGAAAATTATCGTAAGGTATCCATTGTAACTTTTCATAAATACTATTTATTTGAGATTCTTGTATAATCCTATCAGTGCTAACGTTCCCACTAGACCAAGTTTTAAACTCTTGGATAAAATGTTCTTTGGTACATAAATCACAAGTTCCAATAGAATTAATGAAATTTCGGTTACCAATACAAACAAAATCGTTAGAAGAATGACCTTCGGGACAATACTCTATTTTTTCTATTTCTTGAGACATGGGAAATGAAAAATTATTCGTTATTGAATATTTTTTATTCCGAATTTATCATTGTTTGATGTGAATCATTTCCTTTCTGATTATTATTAATAATTATAAAAGTAATCTGTACACTGTCAGGGGAGGCACCCTTGTACACCCTCCGAATTTCATTGGTTTATAATTTTGCAGGTGATCAATTATCTCACGTGCGATTTTCATGTGACGAATATTGGATGACAAATATGGTTTTCGTGCAGAAATGATAAAATGATAGACCTATATTTTTTTGATATATATTATTTTCATGTGACAAAATAGTTATTTTTTTGATGCATCTATAAATAAACAATTATAGGCATATCAAAAAAATAACCACTTTTTTTACGTGCATCTTGATATATCAAAAAAAATAACCCCCGATCTATCAAAAATGAAACTTTTGCGGTTTCCGTATGTAAAAAAATTCGGATATTTAATAAAAATCGATATTCTAAAGGTGTGACTTGCGGTGATAAATACACCTACCATATAAACCCATAGATATTACGTTAATTCATATATAGAATAATAGAAGANTCTATTTTTTCTATTTCTTGAGACATGGGAAATGAAAAATTATTCGTTATTGAATATTTTTTATTCCGAATTTATCATTGTTTGATGTGAATCATTTCCTTTCTGATTATTATTAATAATTATAAAAGTAATCTGTACACTGTCAGGGGAGGCACCCTTGTACACCCTCCGAATTTCATTGGTTTATAATTTTGCAGGTGATCAATTATCTCACGTGCGATTTTCATGTGACGAATATTGGATGACAAATATGGTTTTCGTGCAGAAATGATAAAATGATAGACCTATATTTTTTTGATATATATTATTTTCATGTGACAAAATAGTTATTTTTTTGATGCATCTATAAATAAACAATTATAGGCATATCAAAAAAATAACCACTTTTTTTACGTGCATCTTGATATATCAAAAAAAATAACCCCCGATCTATCAAAAATGAAACTTTTGCGGTTTCCGTATGTAAAAAAATTCGGATATTTAATAAAAATCGATATTCTAAAGGTGTGACTTGCGGTGATAAATACACCTACCATATAAACCCATAGATATTACGTTAATTCATATATAGAATAATAGAAGAAATTGTATTTCTTTAACAGTTAAGCATAATTCGGAGTACTAGAACAGTAAAAAAAATTCTAACAAAGTCAATTTTATAACATAAAAACGAAGCTTGCTAAATTCGAGTCTTACAATATATGTACACGCGAAAATAGTTTTAAGAGAAATAAATTAAATAGGTTAAATGAGCTCACTAAATTATAATCATGAAATTATCTCCTCTCCTATAATGCGATGAAATTTTTTTTTTGAATTTTTCAGAATTCTCAATTTTTTTTTTTTTTAACTTTCGTTATAATATGTACAACATACATATATTAAATTTAATCGTATTATTTAAATTCTTTGGGAATCCAAGGTAGAAATATCAGAGGGCATTTTTCTATTTGCTTTGAATTTCCATTTCCTTATCAATATTATGAGTATTAACACTTGAAGTAGTTGATTCATTTGACTTTAATAATAATATCGGATCTATAAATTTAAAAATTTAAATGATTTAAAATTTTATAATTGAAAATTATTCTAGAAATATCACCCGATGATTTTCCAGATTTGTATCTTCCAATAAATCCTGCAATCCATGAAGAGTATGAATATATCTGCTAGTAACTTATTTGAATATGAAAATAATTCACGCATTTTTTGACGTTGAAATTTTGATGTATTTTTTTTTGATTTTAAGTTGTCGCAGAATGTCATTATCCACAATATTATCTTAAAGTTTATTTGATACATCACATAATAAATTAGACGTTCAGAAGGATCATCATTCCAACAAAGTCTAAATACGATTCTGGAATCCAATTTAACATAAATCTCGCGGTGCAACCACTTATGTACCTTGGAAGGCACCTCACGCTTCATTATTTCTCAAGAATTATTAAGACACTAATTAAAAAAATAAATAGCTATGTAAAAAATAAATAAAATATATGTACTTCACATGATATAATTTCTAGTTTCGTTCTGTTATGAAAGAAACATAATTCATATATGAAAAAAAATTGAATGTCATTAGCCGTTAAACACAATTTAGAGTAATAAAAAGTAAGAAATTCTAGCAAAGTAATTTTTTAAGCATATAATGACGTTAATGCACTCGAAACATTTTTATTTTAAATAAATAAATAAAGTATCTTTAATAATAAATGAATTCAATACAAAAATATAATTTTGAAAATTAACTCTGATAATAAAAATTGAATAAATATTAATTAAAAAAATAAATAAATAAGATTTGATCTGAATTTTCAGAAATTCCGTTTCTTTTCTGTTATATAAATTAATCCAATCTTTAATTTTTTCAGGAATCACGAGGCTGAATGTCAATTTTCTGATCGCTGCGAATTTCCCCATCAATATTATGAGTATTAACACTTGATATGGTTGATTCATTGGACTTTAATAATAAATTAAGGTCTATAAATTTAAAAATTTAAATAATTTAAAATTTTATAATTAATTAATTAAAATAAAATTATTGAAAATTATTTTAAAGATATTAACTGAAGATTTTCCAGATTTGAGATCTTCCAATAAATCATGCAATCCATGAAGAGTATGAATATTCCGGTCGGTTGATAAAACATGATTGAGGATGTAACTTATTTGAATATGAAAATAATTCTTGCTTTTGAAATTTTGATATATTTTATTGATTTTCATCAGCAATTTCAAGTTGTTGCATAACAGTATCCACTACATTATCCATACGTTTTCTATATGTTTCTCAAAATAAATCAGCCAATTCAATAACAGTTGGACGTTCAGAAGGATCATCACTCCAACATTGATACATCAAGTCTAAATACCATTCTGGAATCCAATTTAACATAAAATCCGGGACCTTTGGTCTTACACCATTACATATATCTATCATCAAATAAGTATCATGTGCTTGGTCAGCAAATGGTCGTTGTGCAGTAACTATTTCATACATAATTCCACCAAAACTATAAATATCACCCTTCGTTGTAAATTCATTTCCTCTTAATACCTCAGGTGGAATATATGGAATTGATCCATAAATTTCGTTATTTTTGTTGTTATAGTTTGAAATTAAATCATTTTCTAACTTACATATACCTAAATCCATTACTGCTATTGAATCATTGTTAATCAAAATATTTCCACAATNGAAGAGTATGAATATTCCGGTCGGTTGATAAAACATGATTGAGGATGTAACTTATTTGAATATGAAAATAATTCTTGCTTTTGAAATTTTGATATATTTTATTGATTTTCATCAGCAATTTCAAGTTGTTGCATAACAGTATCCACTACATTATCCATACGTTTTCTATATGTTTCTCAAAATAAATCAGCCAATTCAATAACAGTTGGACGTTCAGAAGGATCATCACTCCAACATTGATACATCAAGTCTAAATACCATTCTGGAATCCAATTTAACATAAAATCCGGGACCTTTGGTCTTACACCATTACATATATCTATCATCAAATAAGTATCATGTGCTTGGTCAGCAAATGGTCGTTGTGCAGTAACTATTTCATACATAATTCCACCAAAACTATAAATATCACCCTTCGTTGTAAATTCATTTCCTCTTAATACCTCAGGTGGAATATATGGAATTGATCCATAAATTTCGTTATTTTTGTTGTTATAGTTTGAAATTAAATCATTTTCTAACTTACATATACCTAAATCCATTACTGCTATTGAATCATTGTTAATCAAAATATTTCCACAATGAAGGTCACAATGAACTAAATTTTTTTCATTTAATCTTTCAATACCCGATGCTATTGATATTAATATGTCCACTCTCGATTGCTAACCTAAATTCCAAAAGGTTTCGGTTAAAAATTTATGTAAGTCAACATCAAATAAAGCCATAACAATAATGTAGTTTTGTGAAGAAGGATTTTTTTGAAATCCCATGATATTCAACAACAAATCTACTATTGTTAACGGTCCTTATCTTGATATAAAAATATTAAAAGACAAATTAATAAATTACAAAATCTATATTCTAAATGTAAAAAACATATCACTTTAAATTAAATTACCTCACTATTCAATTCTTTAACAAACAAACACTGATAAATGTTTTACCCATGTTTTAACATTATTTTGTGTCATAATAGCTTCCTATAAAGTATAAAACGTTAGACATTTTTAATAATAATAATAATATTTAATAATTAATAATAATAATAAATGATGATAAAATCAAAATACCTCTTGTAATAAATTACGAATAGAAAAAAGTTTTCATGAGTATTATAACTCAATTCATAATTCATCGAAGCAAACATGTGGTATTATTGTATCAATATTTCGACCAAATAAATTACAATAATCTTCTATTTCGACCTAAAATCCATTCGATTCAATTCAATTCAAGTCAAAGTCCAGGTCAAAGTCAAGTATAGTGAAATTGCATATAATATTCAATAAATTAGATCATTCATCCATCCATTATTATTATAAATAAATTAAAAAAAATAGTATATAAAATTTAGATCATTCATTATTATTATTAAAAAAAGAAACGAGAAAGAGGAGAAATCTTGTGCACCGTTATTAAATATTCCTGAATTGATGCATGTTGGTGATCTTTTTTCCGAGTTTAATTATTTAACGATTTTCTTCGATTATACATAATAAACAATTTTATAAATGAAAAAATAAAATAGAAAAAACAAAGTTTTAATAAATCATAAGCAATAAATGAAATTGAAAATCGTAAAAATACCAGTAGTTTTTGCTTTTTTGTTATCGATTGTTTCTATTTTAATAAAAATGTTATTAGTATTAAAAAATAATCTAAAATTTAAAAATATTACCACTAGAATTCTTGATGATGAATTTTCTTTTATGAATCTTAGTGCCTTCATTTTGTGCACCACTAAAGTACCATAAAAAATGTAATTCTATTAAATGCGCGTGAGGAGGTTAGAAAGATGATGAGTTGGGCACATCTAAATTTAAGAACTGAAAGCAGAAGAATTTGGTAAAATTGTAAAAACTTCTGTGTTTATACAAGAGTAATTTGGGTGGAAATAAAGTATTTAAATGTAATAAGTGTGAACTTCAGATCAATAGGGACTTAAATGGCTCCTGGGGAATTTTTTTCTGGGTTTTGCTTTAGTAATTATGTTTGTTATAGTTAGCTATAGTTGATCAATATCAATATGATTGGTTAGATGATAGCATAAATATTTCGGCAACCGATAATATCGATTGCCTAAAATAATATTGTTATTAATTCTTTTACTTACTAGTAAAAACAAACTATATAAGAGACACTTATCAATTATAAGTTTAGTCTGGTATTTTACTTAGATCTTCATAATTACAATAAAATAATAAATAAATTTGCTCAACCTAGAATTTTTTGAGTGCAATATATTCGTTCGTGTGCTTTTAAAAATTAACAAGTATTATTATAAAAAATAAATTTTTACAATCAATTTTACAATACATCTTTAATATATATCTAAAAAATTTTAAGTTAAAATTAAAGTATATATTAGAACTTCAGCTGAATTCTTGCTATCACTTAAAGAAATATTTTACAGAATATTAATATTCACTATTAAATATTAGTTAGTAATTTATGAATAATTAATCATGGTCTTAAGAAAAACCCAATGAACGTGAAGTTATAAGAGAAAGTAGACAATTTCAAAAAATTATATAATTCTCCATGTTAAACTATACTAATAAATCACATTAGAATTCAATCTTTATTTTCTGGTAGTAATTATAATTTTTACAAAACAAATATCAATAACCATCTTTTTATATATTTGTAGGTCCACGTTATTTATAGTTAATTAGTATCACATTGTTGTATAGTTTTTATAAATTTCAAATAAATTTGGCCGTATTCCTCCCATTACAGTTATGAAAGACAGGTAATGTAAGATAAGTGATGTTTGATCAGATCAAAATGATTAATAAATTAATTAAAAAATTATTTGTTTAAAAAAAAATTGACACCTTGTTTAAGTTTAAATCAAACGGACGGATTGAAAAAAAATATAAAAGAATGTTTTTTTTAAGAACGAAAAAAAAAAATATCAAGGCTTCCGATTTTTTAGATATTTTTCGATAATATATGTCAAGTCAGAGCTAGTTGACTGTGGTTTAAAATATCATCACAAAGAGTCATCATTTTTTCGTAGCAATTGCATCCTACCTTCACATGGTCCTTAAACTCGACAACTACGCAACCTAATAATAATAAAATCATAATTGTTTTTATAATATTGAAGCTTTAGTAAAATTTATATTTTTTCGACGGTGAGGTCAGTTTTCTATAACAATGGAAGGTAAGGAATACGACTTTCAGTATATTTTGTTTTCACTTTCTATTTACTAGATCCCTGAATTCAATAGTTCTATCATACATACCACGAAATTTGATATCAATACAAATATTATTTTCTTGATGATCTTAAAAAAAAATAAGGGAAAAAATTCTGGAAAATTCAAAAAAAAAAAAATTAATCAAATATCAATATTAATTTTTATCATAGGAGTTAATTTAATAAATTATATCTTTGTATTTTTTTTTAAAAATAAAATACGAGTGCGCGCATTATTTGGGCTGTGTATCTATTTAATGCTTCAACTTAATTATTATGCTAATAAAAATGACTTTGTCGGAATTTACTCTTAATTATGCTTAACTGCCAACGAAATTCTACATATCTGAATAGGGCAGGGCACATGTATTACTCGGATTTAATAAAATTAATAAAGTAATTTGGCATAAATAAATATAATCGGAAAGGCAAAGATTAACCTCAAACAATGAATTATATAAATTGAGAATTAAAAAATATTCAATAACGATTATTCATTTTATTTCTTTATTTTTCACTCTTTAGAAATGATAGAAATGAGTTATTGTCCGGCAGGTCATTCTTCTGAAGATTTCGTTCATTCTGATCGCCGAAATTCGATTTTTTCATGGGGAAGATGTTCTTTATGTACTAAAGAACATTTTATCCAAGAATTTAAAACTTGGTCGAGTGGGAATACTAACATTGATAAAATTATACAAGAATCGCAAACAAATAACATTTACCGTAAGTTACAGTGGATACCTTATGATAATTTTCAAAATATTAAACACATAGCAGATGGTGAACGTGGATCCGTGTATTCTGCCGAAATAGAAAATGGAATAAAAAGTGAATGGAATTTTATCAAACAGGATTGGAGATACGATTTAGTAGGTTTCAGAGCTGTTTTGAAAGAAATAAAAGAACCTAGATATTCCATAGCTGAATTTTTTAAAGTGGTATGTTTCTTTATATTAAGAAATAAGTTGAACCGTTATTAATATTTTGTAAATTATTAATTTGTCTTTTAATATTTTCACATTAAGATCCTAACTATTAATAATCATCTTTCTGAATTTATTGCTTTTTATTATGGAATTTCAAAAAATCCTTCTACACAAAACTACATTATTGTTATGGAGTTATTTAGTGAAAACTTACACGAATCTTTAGCTAAAACTTTTTGGGATTTAGAGTGGGAACAAAAAATATACACATTATTTTCAATAGTATCGGGTCTTAGAATCTTACATACAGAAAATTTAGTTCATTGCGACCTTCACGGTGGAAGTATTTTAAATAGCGATCTTGTATTAACCATAGATTTAGATTCATGTAAATTAGAAAATGATTTAATTTTAAATGCTAATGACAAAAATAACGAAATTTATGGATCAATTCCATATATTCCACCTGAGGTATTGAGAGGAAATAAATTTACAAGGGAGGGCGATATTTATAGTTTTGGTGGAATTATGTACGAAATAGCTACTGCCCTACGACCATTTGCTGATCAAGCACATGATACTTATTTGATGATTGATATTTGTAATGGTGTAAGACCAAAGGTCCCTGATTTTATGTTAAATTGGATTCCGGAATGGTATTTAGACCTGATGTATCGATGTTGGAGTGATGACCCTTCTGAACGTCCAATTGCGGCAGAATTAGTTGATTTATTTAATGATGTACTAAGTAATACGGTGGATAATAGTGTCACGCAACAACTTAAAATTGCTGATGAAAATCAAAAAAATACTTCAAAATCTCAAAAGCAAGAGCTATTTGAATTATTTTCACATTCAAGTAAGTTGCATCCACAATCATGTTATATTGGCCGATATATTCATACTCTTCATGGATTGCATGATTTGATGGAAGAAATAAAATCTGGGAAATCTTCAGGTAATATTCTTCAATAATTTTATTTAAAAATGATCGATTACAAATCATTTAAATTTTTTGAATTTTTAAATTTATAGATCCTAATTTATTAAAGCCCAATGAATCAATTATTTTAAAGTCCAATTCTTATGATACTGTTTTAAATAGTTAAAATCGATTTATGGGTATAGGAAATTCATTCTCTAATATTTCAACCTCGGATTCCGAAAACGTCAATATAGAGAAAGAGAATAATATTACACTTTATTTATGTTATTTTTATGTATTAGAAAGTTTAAAAATAAAAAAATAAAATAAAATAAAATAAAAAAAAAGGAAAAATTTCTAGACGACAAGCCAATTGTTAAATAAAATTATTGAAGGATAAACCTGAAGATTTCCCAGATTTTATTTCTTCTATCAAATCATGCAATCCATGAAGAGTATAATTATATCAGTTAATATAACTTGATTGAGAATGTAACTTACTTGAAAAAGAAAACAATTCAAATAACTCTTGCTTTTGAGATTTTGATGTATTTTTTTTTTATTTCATCAGCAATTTAAAGTCATCGCATCAATGGCAGTTGGACGTTCAGTACCATCACTCCAATATCGATACATCAAGTTTAAATACCATTCTAGAATCCAATTTAATATAAACTCGTGGACCCTTGGTCTTACACCGTTACATATATCTATCTTCAAATAAGTTTCATGTGCTTGGTCGTTGTGCAGTAACTATTTCATACATGATTCACCAAAAATATAAATATTACCCTCGTAAATTTATTTCCTCTTAATACCTCAGGTAGTATATATGGAATTACAATAATATTATTATATGATATCCCATGGAGCTTGTCATAAATGTCATTTATTTGAGATTTATAATTGTATTGAAGATTGCATCATCAATTTAGGAGATGAAGAAGATGAAGAGACTTGTGATGATATTTGTAAGTTCATCTGCGTAGAGGAGGAGATGGTAGCATTGTGATTTCATCGTGAGTAATGATTGGGATTCCGTAATTGCGACTGCTACGATAAGATCCAGGATAAAATCTATTTTATAATTCAAATTAAAATTGAATAACTTGGAATTCAACGATCCGAAATGGTTGATTTCCTATTTCTGTTTTTTTTTTTTTCACATAATCATTCTTAATTCATGAGTTGCTGAGATTCAGAATCATATTGAAGTTTATTGTTCATATTAAATAGTCTCTTTGAGTATGAAATTCATACCTATATATTTAAAAGTAATAATATAGAAATAAATAGATTAAATATTTGCATTGTGAATGAATATAATCGTAAAATAATAAATATATTAATATTTTCTTGCGTGATGCTTTTGTATCATCTAATTTATTATAACATTCGGATAAAAATCTAGATACTCTCTTGTTGCCTTGCTCATTAAAAAGTATGAACTTATAACATTGTACTTTGTATATTAATTAATAACTTAATTTCTCCCAACAGATAAGTAATCACGTTCCAGGAGCCTTCTTTATCGCCAAGCGTCCTTTTTTAAATTAACTGAACTTACTAGATTTCACCGACATCAATCCTCCTTCCTTTATCAATAAATGGCTATAGAGATGTTCAACGGTTTGCAGAGTTGATGACGAAAATATTTTAGCGGACGAAACTCTGGTTTGAATCCTTCTATCATTAATAAATTAATTAAATAATAAATTTTTAAATAATTGAAATATTTGTATGAAGAATATCAAAAATACTTCATCCAACATGTATATCAATCGGTCATGTTCGTTTAACTTTCTTTAGCTGGATCTAATTTTCCTTTGATTTACTAAGAGTTTGGGTTGCCATTTCCAAACTTTGGGTGGAGTGTAACAAAACCTTTTCATTCATTTAAAAAATCGGTAATACTAGGAAACGGTAAGTCTGGATCATATACTAGAAATTGTGTTGTAAAGAAACATATAAACATCAAAATAAAAATTTATTTTTTTTTGTTCATATTTTTATTTTATCCATCTATCGATTTTACGCGGCGTGACAGTCTTCGCGTGACATTCTTATATAATGTCCTACGCTACGCTCCGAACAATTAAATAATAAATTAAGTCAAGAACATTTTTTTCATTGATCGGATTGTCGTTTCACTAAAAAAAATTTTTTACAGATAATCTTTTTTTATTCTCTATTAATATCAAATTACTTATTCGATAGAGCCGCATTGGCATCACGGATGTGAACTTAAGCCCTGTATATATTTTTATAAAAGAAAGCATAATTTTTAAAGTACACACAAAGTCACACATATGACAAAAATTAATTTTATCGAGATTAAATCGTGTTGTAAAACAAGTATGTTAGTTAAAAAGAAAATTGAAAATAAATTCAAAAATTGAATGCGTTTTCATAAGACCGGACTGTTATTAAACTTGTAGCGATTCTGTCTCTCTCTTTGAAAAAAAAATACCTGCAAAATCAATTATTGTCTGTTTAGATCCATAACTAGCCAAACAGTGATTTTATATAGATCCTAATTAATGAGGGGTCGGAAATTCAAAGCAAGCAGAAAAATATCATTAAACCTTGGATTTTGTTATGATTCCTAAAAAAAAATTAAAGAATGGGTTAATTTGGATAAGAGAAAGTTAAAAAATAAAAAGAAAACGGAAGATTCAAATCAAATATTTTAGTTTTAGTTTATTTTTATTTAATTTTTATCATCAGAATTACTAAATTATATTTTGTACGGGAATTTATAGATAATTTATTAATTTATTTATTTTTTTTTTTAAAAAAATATATATATATATATATCGAGAGCGCACATATTATTTAGATTCGAATTTATCATCCTCAAATATATATGTTATTATACTCATATAAAAATGACTTTGTCAGAATTTTTATAGCTCTATTACTCGAAATACAATTTCTGAATAGGGCACGTGTATTTTACATTTGCCGGATCGCACAAGTAAATATAATCGAAAAGGCAATGATTAACCTCAAACAATGAATTATATAAATTAGGAATAAAAAAATCTTCAATAACGAATATTCTTTTTATTTTCTCATGTCTCAAGAAATAGGAAAAATTAAATATTGTCCAGCAGGTCATTCTCTTACGGATTTATGTTCTGATCAACTAAATTACATTAATTTTAATGAAGGATTCTGTTATTTGTGTTCTCGCGAACATTTTATCCAAGAATTTAAAACTTGGTCTAGTGGGAATATTAACATTGATAAAATTATGCAAGAATCTCAAACAAATAACATTTACCGTAAGTTACAGTGGATACCTTATGATAATTTTCAAAATATCAAACACATAGCAGATGGTGGTCGTGGATCCGTGTATTCTGCCAAGTTAGAAAATGGAATAAAAAGAAAATGGAATTTTATCAAACAGGATTGGAGATACGATTTAATAGGTGATAAAGTAGCTTTGAAAGAAATAAAAGATTCTAGATATGATATAGCTGAATTTTTTAAAGCGGTATGTTTCTTTATATTTTGAAAATAAGTTATTATGAACTGTTTATTAATATTTTGCAATTTATTAATTTGTCTTTTAATATTTTCATGTCAAGATGAATAGTATTAACGATTATTTTGAATTTATTGCTATATATTATGGAATTTCAAAAAATCCTTCTACACAAAACTACATTATTGTTATGGAATCATTTGATGAAAACTTACATAATTTTTTAACCAAAACTTTTTGGGGTTTAGGGTGGAAACCAAAATTAGACATTTTATTTTCAACCGCATCGAGTCTTGTAACCTTACATAATGAAAATTTGGTTCATTGTGACCTTCATAGTGAAAATATTTTAAATTACACCAGACCTTTTCTTATGACAAATATAGATTTAGATTCATGTAAATTAGAAAATAATTTAATTTTAAATGCTAACAAAATTTATGGATCAATTCCATATATTCCACCTGAGGTATTGAGAGGAAACAAATTTACATGGGAGGGCGATATTTATAGTTTTGGTGGAATTATGTACGAAACAGCTACTGCCCAACGACCATTTTCTGATCAAGCACATGATACTTATTTGATGATTGATATTTGTAATGGTGTAAGACCAAAGGTCCCTGATTTTATGTTAAATTGGATTCCAGAATGGTATTTAAACTTGATGTATCGATGTTGGAGTGATGATCCTTCTGAACGTCCAACTGCGGCAGAATTAGTTGATTTATTTATTGATGTACTAAATAATACGGTGAATAATAATGTCACGCAACAACATAAAATTGCTGATGAAAATCAAAAAAATACTTCAAAATCTCAAAAGCAAGAGTTATTTGAATTATTTTCACGTTCAAGTAAGTTACATCCAAAATCATGTTATAATGGCCGATATATTCACACTCTTCATGGATTGCACGATTTATTNAAAATTAGACATTTTATTTTCAACCGCATCGAGTCTTGTAACCTTACATAATGAAAATTTGGTTCATTGTGACCTTCATAGTGAAAATATTTTAAATTACACCAGACCTTTTCTTATGACAAATATAGATTTAGATTCATGTAAATTAGAAAATAATTTAATTTTAAATGCTAACAAAATTTATGGATCAATTCCATATATTCCACCTGAGGTATTGAGAGGAAACAAATTTACATGGGAGGGCGATATTTATAGTTTTGGTGGAATTATGTACGAAACAGCTACTGCCCAACGACCATTTTCTGATCAAGCACATGATACTTATTTGATGATTGATATTTGTAATGGTGTAAGACCAAAGGTCCCTGATTTTATGTTAAATTGGATTCCAGAATGGTATTTAAACTTGATGTATCGATGTTGGAGTGATGATCCTTCTGAACGTCCAACTGCGGCAGAATTAGTTGATTTATTTATTGATGTACTAAATAATACGGTGAATAATAATGTCACGCAACAACATAAAATTGCTGATGAAAATCAAAAAAATACTTCAAAATCTCAAAAGCAAGAGTTATTTGAATTATTTTCACGTTCAAGTAAGTTACATCCAAAATCATGTTATAATGGCCGATATATTCACACTCTTCATGGATTGCACGATTTATTGGAAGAAATAAAATCTGGAAAATCTTCAGGTATAATCTTCAATAATTTTATTTAAAAATGATCGATTACAAATTATTTTATTTTTTTTTGAATTTTTAAATTTATAGATCCTAATTTATTAAAGTCCAATGAATCAAGTATTTTAGAGTCCAATTCTTATGATACTGTTTTAAATAGTTAAAATCTATTTATGGGTATAGGGAATTCAAAATCAAAAGTTAAAATGATCATTCTCTAATATTTTAACCTCGAATTGGATTGTTGTTTTATATATTTTTATATGTTTAAAATTTCTTTTTATATTATATTTTATTGTATCGAGGAATTCATTCCGTTTTTGTGCGAAGTTCATTTATTATTAAAGAAACTTATTTAACTTATCTAATTTTTAAAATTTATGACTATTTTCGTGTGGATGTATTAATAAACTCTAATTTAACATATTTATTAACATTTAATTTTATTACAATTTATGAATATGATTTAAATGCTAACTGACTGTCTTGATGCGTTCATAAAATCATAACTTTTCATGAATATGTGAATTTTGTTGTTGCTACAGTTACTATTCGTTTATTTATAATATCATAACCTTTTTTGAAATCAGGGGTCAGAGAAAAAATCATGAATACTAATGTTAAAAATAATATTATTAAATAAAATGCCTATAATTTTTCTATTCAAGAATCAAGATTAGCATGTGATGTTGTTTTCAAAAAAGAAAAAATGACAATATTCAAAACAATAAAAAATAAGACAAATAAGAAAAGCGCTCAAAGGTAAGTGATTGTTTGCTTTTGATTTTTAACCACTGCAAAGGATAAAAAGAAGAAAGAGATGCAATAAGGTTAGTGTTCGAGTTTTTTTTTATTTAGCACATATGGAAATGGAAATAAGCTATCTATGAATTTTTATTATTATGTAACAAACTTATTTCTTGAAGAATTTTGTTTATAATAAATAAGAACAGCTCTTACCATACTACATTATTATTATTATTATTTGGAACATGATTACCCATTTATCTTCGAATAGTCACATCATTGCTTGTGATTTGATTGAATACATTACATTATCATTCATCTGTGATGGAATAATCCCATTATTTAATTGTGAAGCAGCCAATAAAGCAGTGTTGTTGTTGTTGTTGCTGCTGAGTCAGAGATGAGCTATTATGAGGTGATTGACTATCACGTTAAGTTCCGGTATGAGAAATGATTATTTCTGATGTTGGTATTTGAATCTGAATTAATTATTGTTACTTGTTGATGTTGTTGTTGGGATTATGCTTTTGTATCCTCTAATTTTTTGCAATATCATCCTCCATCAACCACTTGAAATATTTATCAATGGATTCTAGAAAAATAAAATAAATAGAGTATTAATAAATAATAAACCTAAATGAATCGAATATAAATAAATAATTTATTCGATAACTAACTTTCCCCCTTCTCTTACGATAGAAAATAATCAAGCTCGAATCTAGTTCAAAGAACCTTCTTAATTGTAAAACATCCTTTTTTAAATTAATAACATTAATAATTATAACGATAATTTATAGAATATTTTACTTGAACTTACTAGATTTTATCGACATCAATCCTCCTTCCCTTATCAATAACTGGCTGAAGAGATGTTCCACGATTTGCAGAGATTTGATAAATATTTTAACGGACGAAACTCTGGTTTGAATTCTTTTATTATAATAATCAATAAATTAATTAAATAATTGAAATATTTATAAAGAGAAAATGTTCATGTTTCACTCGATTAACTTTCCCGTTCAAACTCAGAGGAACTAAATGTTCCTTTAATTTACGATGAGTGGGCATGACATTAGGATTTAGATGAATTGTTAGAATTACCCATTCCGGAATCAAAACCTAACTTTGGGTGTAACAAAACCTTTTCATTCATTTAAAAAAATCAGTAAAATTAATAGAATCCATGAATTAAGCTTTAATAATAATTAAGTTAAATAATTTAGCCTCAATTTGTAAGGCCTGCTATGTCAAGTCAGAACTAGTTGACCGTGGTTTAAAATATCATCACAAAGAGTCATCATTTTTCGTATCGATTGCATCCTCCCTCCACATGGTCTTTAAACTCGACAACTACGCAACCTAGATTAATAATAATAAAATCATAATTGTTTTTATAATATTGAAACTTCCCTAGAAAAATTTATATTTTTTCGACGGTTAGGTCAGTTTTCTATAACAATGGAAGATAAGGAATACGACTTTCAGTATATTTGTTTTCGCTTTCTATTTACTAGATCCCTGAATTCAATAGTTCTATCATACATACCACGAAATTTGATATCAATACAAATATTATTTTCTTGATAATCTTAAAAAAAAATAAGTGAAAAAATTCTGGAAAATTCAAAAAAAAAAATCAATCAAATATCAATATTAATTTTTATCATAGGAGTTGATTTAATAGATTATATCCTTTAAAAAAAAATACGAGTGCACGCATTATTTGGGGCCGTATATCTATTTAATGCTTCAAATTAATTATTATATTGTCACGTTTGGACAGCACAGGAACAAATTAAACGACAATTAATCACCGATAGCTTACACTTCTTCGTGTATCGCTATCCTGTTTTGAATATAGTCTGAAGGTACGTGAGTAAGTGAAGTAGAGGTAGTTTTCCCTACAGACACTATCAGTGTTAGGACGAGTTTAGAAGAGATAGAATGTTTATTTACGATTAAACAATAAAGAAAGTTTTATTAGAAGTTAGATAACAAAATATTACAATGGCGTGTTTCTATTCTGTTACTACTTCTACTATTTACATGAATATTATTATAAACGTTGTTATAACTATTAATAAAATAAAATAAATAAAATAATATAAAAATAGAGAGATAAAATATTAAAATGTTGCTATCTTAAAATATGCCGCGAAAAGGAACTCTCTTTTTCTTCTTTTACTACTGCTGCTTTTATATTTCTCTCTCATCATTTACTTTCTCTCATCATTCCCATCATTCCCATCATTCCCATCATTTGTACAACTCCATCATTTCCATCATTCTCACGCCACATGTTTTCTACACTATTTCCTTCGTACCACATTTCCAACCCCTCATTGTCACCACAAACATTTCCTCCTTCAAGGGGGAGCTCCCGCGACCCTGCGTCAATATTCCAGTAGTTTTGAGTTATTCGTAGGTTCTCTTTTTCGCAAGCCTGCACCAGTCTTTCGTATTCTGATTTCGGGAGCCTATACAACCAATCGGGCGTAACATTGTGAAAGTCCTTTGGCCACAACATTTCGTTTCCTTGCGCCAATCCTCTTGCCCTTAGGGCTATTGTTCGTAATCGTGAGCCATTTTGACATGAGTACCCTCGTAGTTCCTGTTCTATCGATGCTGTAGTTCGCTTCGCTTGGGCAGCATGGATGCATTCCCCAAGACGTCTATAAGCATTCACTCGTTGTCCGTTCGAGTTAGTGGAGTTAATTGCGACAGATAGCAGACCTGGCATGTCGCAATCGGACATCTCTTTTGTTAAATCGTATCCTTCTTCTGAGGCGGTTATTACGTCCATAACATAGGGAGACAATGCATCTTCGCTCGCAGCTTCCATCAAGTCCGTCGTGCTGTTTCCCAGCATCGCATACGCACCCGTACTATCTACAACTAGTCGTGCATCCTCAGCGAGGGTCATTAGTTCCTCGCGTATTTGTCTTATCTTTCTTCGTAAGTCTTCGGGAACCTGCATTACTGCTGTTGTTAGTTACTTTTTTTTTTTTTTTTTACAACCTTTTAATACTTTTCCTTTGTCCCTTCCATCGCATGTGATATGAAACCCCTTTGTTTATATGGCTTCAGCCGATTACCATGTACGGGTCGACTATTAAGCACCTCATTTTTCATACTCCTTAATATGTATGACCCGTTACCCAGGCATCGGTGGACGTAGTACGGCCCCGTCCATCTACTTCGAAATTTATCCCATGTACTTGCTGTAAATCGGATCGATATTCCAGTACCAAGTCGCCGACTCTATAAGTGATGGCCCTTATCCTCCTATCGTAGATCTTCTTCTGCTTTTCTTGAGCATCTTTTATTTTTTTGGTGGCTTTTATTTTGTTATCAGTGAATAATCCGACGATTTCGCCAATCCTTCTAGCGATTAGTTCCTCATATTGACTTTCGTTAATCGACTCTGACGGCCACGTTAGTACATCAAGTTCCACTGGTAGTGTAGGTGTTCGACTGTACAAAAGATAGAACGGTTCATACTTTGTGGTATTGTTCCGTATGGTACGATACGCAAAGAGAGCTGGGGGTATTAGCACGTCCCAATCATAGGTTGTATCCCGTACACATTTAGCCAGGGTTCGGCATAGCGTCTGATTAAAACGCTCTGTTAATCCGTTAGTCTGCGGATGGTACGCGGAAGTAAGCCTGTGATGTGATCCCATTATTTCTACTAGATTCGTCACTACTTGGCTTAAGAATACCGCTCCCCTGTCAGAAAGTATCTCCTTAGGGCACCCGTGTCGACATATGACTTCGTCGTATAAGAACCAAGCAACAGTTATTGCGTCTGCCCTTTCGATAGCTCTTGCCTCCGGCCATTTCGTAAAGTAATCCGTGGCCACGATTATGTACCTCTTCGTCGTCGAAGTTAATTTTAACGGTCCCACTATATCTATCCCCAATCGGTCGAACGCCTGTCCTACTTTGATTGGGCGCATCTCCTCGGTTCGGGTGGGCTTGCCTTGTCGTTGGCATGCGTCGCAAGTTTCCACATAATTTTTGACGTCCGTTCCCATGGATGGCCAATAGTACCGTTGCCTAATTCTATCTGTAGTCGCCTTTATACCGAAGTGTCCCGCACTCGGCGTACTATGCGCATTATGTAGTAGTTTCGTTACGTCGTCTCTTAATATTACTCGTAACGGATCGCCATCCTTATTTCGCCTGAATAGTTTGTTGTTATTAACGATATAATGATTTGCCTGTAGCCTTAGTTGTCGTCGTTGTTCACTTGTCCATGTTTGTGGTAGAGTGTGTTCAATTAAGTATTCGATAATTAAATCATAAGTTTCCGTGTCCATCTCGTTGAATTTCGTGGGTTTCGATATATCCGAGTCCTCTCTTTTCGTTTGTTGTTGTTTTCTTCCTTTCCCCCTTTTTTTTTTTTGTTAGGATTGGATTCGGGAGAGGGCATCCGCATTAGCGTTGAGCCTTCCCGGTTTGTGAATTATATTATAATCATACTCGGACAATTCGAAAATCCATCGAGCAATTCTTCCCTTAGGATGTGGACGGTTCTTCAACCAAGTAAGTGCAGCGTTATCGGTATACAGGTCGAATTTGGGTCCGTGCAAATAATGCTTAAAGTATTGCACGGCCCAAATGGCAGCAAGGCATTCTTTCTCTACGACGGTATAGTTTTGTTCGGCGGCGGCTAAAAGACGACTGGCATAGGCGACTGGGTGTTCCTGATTCGAATCGTCCTTCTGGGAGAGCACAGCTCCAATTCCCCAGTCGGACGCGTCCGTGGCGAGTACGAACCGTTTTGAAAAGTCGGGGTAAATCATTACTGGCGCTGAAGTAAGACATTTTTTTAACGAATTGAAGGCCAGTTGATGTTCGTCCCTCCAATCAAATGCAACATCCTTTTTAGTGAGATTATGTAGCGGTTTCGCGATCGTGGAGAAGTCTCGTACGTACCTTCGGTAGTACGAGGCCAATCCCAAGAAGGCGCGAACATCGGTCTTATTCTTGGGAACAGGATATCGGTGAACTTTGTCTATCTTCGCTGGGTCTGGGGCTATTCCTTCAATTGTTACTACATGCCCCAGAAACGCCAGTTTCGTCCGGTGTTAGCCCTATTTTTATTCTTTTATTTTTATTATTATTATTTTATATTTTATATTATTTATTACTTTATTATATAGTTATTAGTATTATTATTTATATATATATTATTTTTAGTATAGTGTTGACCGTGACTACCTTCGAGACCAAAGTCAAGGTAGCAAAGCAACTATAGCAGGGATTATATATTATAAAAGGACTATAATTAATGTACTAAAGTTGGGATGGTAATGTACGAAGGATTTTATTAATGCGGTTTCTAATGTCGAAAGAGGCAGGTGTGAGTTTTTTATACAAAATACAAGCAACAAATGCTTAAACAATTAACAATTCACTAAGAATTATTATCAAATAGTCACTAAGACTTTATTTCTTGAGCTCGATCCTAATCAGAACTGTTTTTACATCTGGGCAAAAATACCCTCTATTTATAAGAAAATACTAAAGTATCGCGAATTATAATTAATAATCTAAAGAACATTCCGGGACTTTCTATAATTTTCCGGTTTGATTATTAAAACTAATTTCTATAGATTTTACCAGAGGTTTTAGCGGTTTCATCGGGGGTAAAACCTCTTATCGCGTAATGTTACACATGACATAGGATCTACTTTAGAATTTACATAAACAATAAAAACTCTAAATGTAATACAAATATCGAAATAATGACTATACTAAAAATAATATATATATAAATAATAATACTAATAACTATATAATAAAGTAATAAATAATATAAAATATAAAATAATAATAATAAAAATAAAAGAATAAAAATAGGGCTAACA
>PQFF01000080.1:342458-355318 GCA_003547095.1 Diversispora epigaea | reverse complement strand
TTTTCTAAAAAGGGAACAAGTTTGCAAGGGGTTTACTATCTCAAATAACTTTATCTTATTGCAACTAATGCAATCGATTCACTAAGAATCAGTTATACTAAAAAGTTTCTTCTAAACTTTTGTTACTACTAGAACTAATCTAGATTTGCCTAATTCTACTAAAGAATTTTACTATCACTAAGCTACTAAAGCTTTAACTAATTGCAGGGGTTAAACTGATCAATAAAATCGAATCTCACAGTCACCACCAAATTGTTGACCGTGACTACCTTCGAGACCAAAGTCAAGGTAGCAAAGCAACTATAGCAGGGATTATATATTATAAAAGGACTATAATTAATGTACTAAAGTTGGGATGGTAATGTACGAAGGATTTTATTAATGCGGTTTCTAATGTCGAAAGAGGCAGGTGTGAGTTTTTTATACAAAATACAAGCAACAAATGCTTAAACAATTAACAATTCACTAAGAATTATTATCAAATAGTCACTAAGACTTTATTTCTTGAGCTCGATCCTAATCAGAACTGTTTTTACATCTGGGCAAAAATACCCTCTATTTATAAGAAAATACTAAAGTATCGCGAATTATAATTAATAATCTAAAGAACATTCCGGGACTTTCTATAATTTTCCGGTTTGATTATTAAAACTAATTTCTATAGATTTTACCAGAGGTTTTAGCGGTTTCATCGGGGGTAAAACCTCTTATCGCGTAATGTTACACATGACATAGGATCTACTTTAGAATTTACATAAACAATAAAAACTCTAAATGTAATACAAATATCGAAATAATGACTATACTAAAAATAATATATATATAAATAATAATACTAATAACTATATAATAAAGTAATAAATAATATAAAATATAAAATAATAATAATAAAAATAAAAGAATAAAAATAGGGCTAACACCGGAAGAAGTCACATTTTTCTAGATTTATTTTTAGTCCTGCTCTATTTAAAAGGGCGAAGACGGTCTTCAAGTGGTTCTCGTGTTCCTCCCGGGTTTTCGAGTAGATGATAATATCATCTACGTATACTAGCACGAATTTCCATACTACCTCGTAAAATACTCGGTCCATAACCCGCTGGAACGTCGCGGGTGCATTAATGAGCCCGAATGGCATCACCAGGAATTCGTAGGTACCGAAGGGAGTAGTAAAAGCAGTCTTTTCCTGGTCCTTAGGTGACACCTCCACTTGCCAAAATCCGGATGCTAAGTCGAGTGTCGAAAAGAAGGCGGAATGCCCCAAGGCATCCAACATATCAGCTATTTTTGGGACCGGGTAAGCATCAGGTTTGGTAACGGCGTTAAGCTTCCTGTAGTCAACACATAATCTGAACTTTCCGTTTTTCTTGTTGACTACTACCGTAGGCGCTGACCATGGGCTGGATGACCGCTGTATCAGTTTATTTTTGATCATATGCGCGATTTCCTCCTTCAAAAATTCCAGATGTCGAGGCGAAGTCCTATACGGGTATAATTTAAGGGGCCTCGCTTCCCCTGTATCTATTACGTGTACACAAACGTTCGTCCTTCCCAGTTGAGAGAGGTCGCTAGCCACTAAACCCGGGAATTCCGCAATGATTTTATCAACTAGTGGCTTATATTCATTTTCTGCAAGTATTTCCGTCCCCCCTTGAGCCAGGTTCTCGCGTACATCGCAGATCTCGTCTCGTGGCACCATCGAGACGGCTTCCCAACTTTGTAGTCGTTCCCCACACTCCTTGCACTTATCTTCACTGGTTTCGAGGTATTTATCACACCAACAATAAGTTTTTGGTCCTGCAGCCTTTCGTTGCTTTTGTTTATGCCTTTTTCTCCTGACAACATCAAGACAATACGTGAAGTAGTCATAAATCTCCCACGTTATGTGTCCCGTATTCGTGTGTATCCCTTCGGACGTTACGTCAACTTCTTGTTGGGGCAGGTCGTAGGTTAGCCCAACGAAATTCACTTTCTCTTCATCCTCATTCGCATCCGTTCCTTCGCTACTTTCCGCGTAGTCTTCGCTTTCACTGTCGGTATCGTCATCGCTCTCTAACATTACTATATTCGTATTTCTACAAGGGATTTCTACAATGTTTTTATCATCTTTTAACGTCAACTTGCATTCTTGGTAGTCGATTATCGCATTCGCTTTCCTTAGCCAGTCAGTGCCGAGGACTAAAGCGTATCCGGTCGCGTTTATGACTTCCATATCCGTTGACACGGTTACGTTTCCTAACTTGATTGGCACTTGGGTCACAACTCCCATACTGGAGCGCCTTTCACCGTGGATACCGATTATCTTCTTATCAGAGGACTTATCAACCTTTCTTCCTAACGACTTCATGAAGCTTTCCGAAATAACGCTAATGGAAGAACCGCTATCAAGTATAATATCGACCCTCCAGCCCGCTACTTGTGCCTTACACATCATTGGTGTGTTCCCTTCTACTTTGGTGTGATTGGCTGTCTTCGCGACTTTCGCTCGTCGGGGAACAAGGGCTTTTCGGACTTCGTTACGATACGGCGGCAGGCCCATCAGTTGTCCCAAGGTAATGCTAGCTCTCGTGGACAGCAGGTCTGAGACAATGGAATAGTGTGGGGCGTTCTGTACTATGGACGGTTGTTGAACTGGGAGCGTTTTCTTCTTTTTCTTCTGCTGGGGTTCCTCCGTTATTTCCTTGTCCTTTTTTGACCGTAACCTCTTCGCTATGGGCTGTTTCGTTTGTTTTTCTTTAGTTTCCACATTTCCTCCTACTACTTCGTTCGTCCTTCCGGCTTTATATGAGGGATTTATTTCATCCGCACACTCACCCTCCAGAGGTGCGCTTAGTGGTTTAAATGTTGTACCCTTTCCCAGACGGTAGCGACTGGTGGCCTATTTGCTTCTTCTTGGGCCACAAACGTGTTACTCCCGCTACTTTGGGAGGTTTGAGGCGGGATTTGTCTTGTCGCGGCGTCAACCTGCGGTCTTTCTGCTTTACTTTGCTCTTGCCCCTTAAAGTCGGCGGAGTTTCGTTGGTAGTCCATTCGTGTGGGGCATCCTCGAGCCATATGTCCTGTTTGTCCACAGGCGTAACAGCGGGGCGAGTTACTAACATTACTACTTCGGTTTCTCATGTTTCGCTCTCTATCATCAAGAAAGTTATTAGGTCTTCCATGGAACATGTTTGCTGGCTTGTCGTTTTTTTCTGCAATCTTCCGCAATGTTTCGATTATTGGGGTTAAGGCTCGTTGCACCGCTCGTTCCATTGCATCCTCTTTGTTCTCGGTTCTGTCATGGACGGGCGTAAACGGAATATTCGCAAACGAAGCGACGCCATACCCAGCTGCTTCAGGGAATGTCTGCACGTTTTCTTCGAACTGTTTCGCGATTCTTACCGCGGATTCCAACGTGGAGTTCTCTCGTGATAGGATCAATGGACGAGCTTGGTAGGCAATATCCTTTCTTAATCCTTTAAGGAAGTGCCAAACTTTTTCATCGTTACTCCACCTGTTTTCACCATCAATTCTCTTTATCAGTTTCTTCACGTCGTTGGCATACTGTTCCACGGTTTCACCCAGCTTCTGTACCTTCATCTGTAATTCGAATCTCCACTGATTAATGAGTACAGTGGTCTTGAATGAGGCTAGGAACGAAGGTTCGAATGAGACTCGCTCTCTCTCGTTCCAGTGCATAATCGGGTTTCGTCCTCCTTGTGTTTCGGAAAACCATTGTCCTGCGGCACCTTGTAAATATCCGCCGACTACGCGAAGTTTATATTCGTCGGTGTATTGGTTTATCTTTGCCGATCTATTAAATTCCTCCAGCCATTCCATGGGGTCTTGACTTCCTCCATAGAATAACGGCATTCGCGCATCGTTTCGTATGCGGAAGGCATCCTGTAGCCCCCTGATCAAAGCGTTAGTTCCGCTTTCTTCGGCGTTTCGACTCATTGCTCTGGTTATACGTCTTCGCGACAGATTGAGTGTCTTCTTTTCTTCCTTTTCCGTTTTCTTTTTTAATGGTTACACGAATTTCTAACACGATTGACTTCGTTGTCAATCCTTTGATTTGTAATGATTTTACTATGTTANTCTCATCATTCCCATCATTCCCATCATTTCCCATCATCTCATCATTCCCATCATTCCCATCATTTCCCATCATCTCATCATTCCCATCATTCCCATCATTTGTACAACTCCATCATTTCCATCATTCTCACGCCACATGTTTTCTACACTATTTCCTTCGTACCACATTTCCAACCCCTCATTGTCACCACAATATGCTAATAAAATGACTTACTCTTAATTATGCTTAACTGCCAATGAAATTCTACATATCTGAATAGGGTAGGGCACATGTATTTTACATTTGCCGGATCGGATTTAATAAAATTAACTAGGTGATTTGGATATGGCGACTCTGTCGCCGTCGTGTAATTAAAATTTATACATATGATTGATTATGTAATTTATTAATATTCAAATACAATTAAATTAAAATAAAAGGTTTTAAATAAACTTTAATGTAATGTTTAAATATATTGATTATGAGATTAAGATTTATACAAATGATTGGTTGTATTATTTATTAATATGAATAAATAATAAATATTTGAACCAAGGATTTTATTTAATTCGTATGACCTTATATTTAATAATTCAAAGAAAAATGAAAAAAAGGAAATAATATTTATCAAATTAATCAAAAAAAAAAAATTTGAATCTCGTTTATATTTTATTTCTCCGGAATAACTGATAAAAATTGTTACGATAATGATATAACACATATGGGCCAATTTTCAGAATGAAATTTTATATATTATAGTATAATATATAAAATTTTATTTCGAAAATTGGCCTATATGAATATTATTTATATTGTTTTATTTATATATTTAAATTAAATATATATATGTATATTTTGCGAAGGTGGATAATAAATAAAAATAATTGGCTTATATTATTTCCTTTTTAAAAAAAATTTTAAAAAATAAATATATATTAATATATCTCGCAAAAGCAATAAATAAAAATAATTGGCTTATATTACTTCCTTTTCTCTTTTCCGTGAGGGATGTTATAATATTTTATTTATTAAAAAAAAATTTTAAAAAAATAAATATATGTATATTTTGTGAAGGTGGATAATAAATAAATAAAAATAAACAATAAATAATAAATATTTAAACTGAGGATTTTATTTAATTCATATGACTTTTTATTTGATAATTCAAAGAAGAAAATAAATCAAAAAAGATTTAAGTTTTGTTTATATTTTTTTTCTCCAGAAAAATTGTTGATATAACAATATGACAAATGGACAATTATTATTATTTATATTATTTATATATTTATTTTATTTATTTATTTATTCCTATGCATTTTACAAAGGTCAATAATAATAATAATAAGTAATTTATATTATTTCCTTTTTTTCATATTATTAAAAAAAATTTTAAAAAATAAATAAATAAATAGTAATAAATGATAAATAAAAAACATTTGAACCATAGAATTTTACTTCTTTTTTTCATTATTATTAAATAAAAATGATACTCATCAAATTTAAGTTTCATTTTAACAACTTTTGTAGGTAGTACATTTTTAAATTATTGGTTTTTTTTTCTAGTTGAAATTCAAGTTTTAACAATTTCATTAATTTTTTATTATTATTGCAAATTTTATCTATTAAGCAACTAAGTTTAAAAGATAATTTCTTTGAACTTTGATATATATAATTAGTCACGAAATTTATTAAGAAATTGTCTGTGAAATAATGCATATTACTATTAAAATTATGTTTTTTCATAAATTGAGTGTAATAAAAAAAATGAAACAACACATTACATTTATTTATTAATTATGCAAAAAAAAAAGAAATACCAACAGCATTCACCATTAAGTTTGTTTTTGTATTTTTTGGTGTATTGGTCAATATAACAAATTGTACTTAAATTATGACATTTTTTTAGATGAAAAAACCTTTTTTTTTTTGTAGAAAAGAATTAATTTTTTTTTTTAGATGAAAAAAAAAACTTTTTTTTGTTGAAAAAAAATGACTTTTAGGCAAAAAAAAATCTTTTTTTTGTTGAAGAAAATCAATTTATTTAAATGAATTTTATCAATAATCCTCGCCACATTTTTTTTGTTTATTTAGTAACAATAAGCCTCGTGCTTATTATTTACTTTCACGCTTATTATTTATTTATAATAATAATTTTATTTATTATTTATTTATAATAATTTTATTATTATTTTTTTATTTATAAATAATAATTCTCGTGCTTCTTATCTCATGATTTATTGTTGTTTTTTTTTGTTTTAACAAAGAAAAAAAAAATATATTTAATCAACCTCCGTTCGTTGAGGTAAAATTTTTTCCTCCTATTTCTACCTCTAATTCTAATTCTGAATTTTAATTAGAATTTAGAATTAGAATTCGAATTAGAATTCTAATTAGAATTTAGAATTAGAAATATTAGAAAAATGGCCAGTGTAGAAATGCTATATTAGGGAATTTTTTTTTTGAAAAGGAAATTGTTTACATAGCACCACTTTCTTAATTTGAACAAAGTCTACTTTAAAAATAAAAATCACAAATAAAAAAAATCACCAGATTTTTATTGTACAACCCTTCATTATCTTATATACTGTAATAAAGTAATTTGGCACAAATAAATATAATCGGAAAAGCAAAGATTAACCTCAAACAATGAATTATATAAATTTGGAATTGAAAAATCTTCAATAACGATTATTCCTCTTATTTCTTTATTTTCCACTCTTTAGAAATGGTAGAAATGAGTTATTGTCCGGCAGGTCATTCTTCTGAAGATTTCGTTCATTCTGATCACCGAAATTTGATTTTTTCATGGGAAAGATGTTATTTGTGTACTAAAGAACATTTTATCCAAGAATTTAAAACTTGGTTTAGTGGGAATATTAACATTGATAAAATTATCCATGAATCTCAAACAAGTAACATTAACCGTAAGTTACAGGGATACCTTATGATCATTTTCAAAATATTAAACACATAGCAGATGGTGAACGTGGATCCGTGTATTCTGCCGAAATAGAAAATGGAATAAAATGTGAATGGGATTTTATCAAACAGGATTGGAGATACTATTTAATAGGTTTCAGAGCTGTTTTGAAAGAAATAAAAGTATCTAGATATTCTATAGTTGAATTTTTTAAAGTGGTATATTTCTTTATATTAAGAAATAAGTTGAACTGTTATTAATATTTTGTAATTTATTAATTTGTCTTTTAATATTTTCATATTAAGATAATGACTATTTATGATTATCTTTCTGAATTTATTGCTTTTTATTATGGAATTTCAAAAAATCCTTCTACACAAAACTACATTATTGTCATGGAGTTATTTAGTGAAAACTTACATGAATATTTAGCCAATGCTCTTTTGGGATTTAGAGTGGGAACAAAAAATAGACATAATATTTTCAATAGTATCGGGTCTTGGAATCTTACATACAGAAAATTTAGTTCATTGCGACCTTCACGGTGGAAGTATTTTAAATAGCGATCTTGTATTAACCATAGATTTAGATTCATGTAAATTAGAAAATGATTTAATTTTAAATGCTAATGACAAAAATAACGAAATTTATGGATCAATTCCATATATTCCACCTGAGGTATTGAGAGGAAATAAATTTACAAGGGAGGGCGATATTTATAGTTTTGGTGGAATTATGTACGAAATAACTACTGCCCTACAACCATTTGCTGATCAAGCACATGATACTTATTTGATGATTGATATTTGTAATGGTGTAAGACCAAAGGTCCCTGATTTTATGTTAAATTGGATTCCGGAATGGTATTTAGACTTGTTGGAGTAATGACCCTTCTGAACGTCCAATTGCGGCAGAATTAGTTTATTTATTTAATGATGTACTAAGTAATACGGTGGATAATAATATCACGCAACAACTTAAAATTGCTGATGAAAATCGAAAAAATACTTTAAAATCTCAAAAGCAAGAGTTATTTGAATTATTTCCACGTTCAAGTAAGTTAAATCCAAAATCATGTTATATTAGCCGTTACATTCTTACTCTTCATGGATTGTATGATTTATTGGAAGAAATAAAATCTGGGAAATCTCCAGGTATATTCTTCAATAATTTTATTTAAAAATGATTGATTACAAAATTTTAAATTTTTTAAATTTTTAAATTTATAGATCCAAATTTAAAGCCCAATGAATTAACTATTTTAAAGTCCAATTCTTATGATACTGTTCAAAAGAGTGAAAACCTATTTATGGCGATAGGAATTCAAAGCCAAACGAAAAAAAGAACTTTCTCTAATATTTCAACCTTGGATTGGTTTTAACTCCCAAAAATTTAAAGAAAACGTAACATTTATTTTATTCATATATTAGAAAGTTTAAAATAAAAAATGAAAAAAAAATGAAAAAAATTTAATCAAATAGTCTTTATTTAATTTTTAGTTTATTGTTATTTAATTTTTATCATAGGAGTTAATTTTCTAAATTATATTTTGTATGGGATATTATTAAAGGAAACTTATTAAAATCATTTAATCTTAACGCTCTTTGCATATTAGTGCGATGTGATAAAATGATTCACTAATTAAAAGGTGAGGAGTATGCATACTCTAAATAATTTATAATAAATAAAGTATAGACTATATTTTAATTTATTTTCTTAATATGTTAAAAAAGCAAAACAAAAAATGCCTTGAAGCATTTATCAAAAACACTTCACATTCCTTTGACAATTTAATTTTTAACACAAATATTTAGAATTTCTCTCAAATATTATTGAGTTCAGACTCCTAATTAAAAAATTAATAAAAATTATTTGCTTCACTTGATAATATTGCGAAAGAAGCATTAATTTATATAAAGAAGAATAAAAGAAATTATACTTCGCTAACAGTTAGGAATAATTCAGAGTACTAGAGCAGTAAAAAAATTCAACAAAGCCATTTATAAGCCGATAATAACATATGTTTGAAGCGTTAAATTCGAGTTTTAACAATAAGAACACACAAAAATAGTTTAAGATAAATAAATTAAATATGTTTCCTTAATAAATGAAATCCCATACAAAAATATATTTAAGAAAATCAACTCCTACGATGAAATTTTTTTTGAATTTTCCTGAAACTTTCAATTTTTTTAATTTCAATTTTTTTTTTAAATAAAAATAAATGTATTTCATTCTCTTTATCCAAATTAATGTATTCTTTCTTTGGGATCCAAGTTAGAGAATGGCATTTTTCTGCTTGCCTCGAATTTCTGCTTCCTCGTCAATATTATGAGTATGGACACTTGAAGTAATTGATTCACAGGACTTTAACTTTAATAATAAATTAGGATCTATAAATTTAAAAATTCGAAAAAATATAAATAATTTAAATTGATCATTTATTAAAATTGAAATTGTTCTACAAATATACCTGAAGATTTTCCAGATTTTATTTCTTCCAATAAATCATGAAATCCGTGAAGAGTATGAATGTATCGGCCAATATAACATGATTGTGAATTTAACTTACTTAAATGTGAAAATAATTCAAATAATTCTTGTTTTTGAGATTTTGATGTATTTTTTTGATTTTCATCAGCAATTTGAAGTTGTCGCATAACATCATTATCCACTATATTATTATCAAGTTTTTCTAATACATCACGAAATAAATTAGATAATTCAATGGCAGTTGGACGTTCAGAAGGATCATCACCCCAACATCGATACATCAAGTTTAAATACCATTCCGGAATCCAATTTAACATAAAATCGGGGACCTTTGGTCTTACGCCATTACATATATCTATCATCAAATAAGTATCATGTGCTTGGTCAGCAAATGGTCGTTGTGCAGTAACTATTTCATACATTATTCCACCAAAACTATAAATATTACTCGTTCTTGTAAATTCATCTCCTCTTAGTACCTCAGGTGGAATATATGGAATTGATCCATAAATTTTGTTATTTTTGTTGTTTGCATTTAAAATTAAATTATTTTCTAATTTATATAAATCTAAATCCATATACGTTGTTTCGTATTCAGCGTAATTTAAAATATTTCCACTGTGAAGATCACAATGAACAAAATTTCTTCGGTGTAAGATTCCAAGGCCCTCTGCTATTGATAATAATTTGCGTATTTTTGTTTCCCATCCTAAATCCCAAAATTTTTTGGTTAAAAAGTTATGTAAGTCATCATCAAATAAATCCATGACAATAATGTAGTTTTGTGTAGAAGAATTTTTTGAAATTCCATAATATTTAGCACAGAAGTTAAAATTATTTATAGAAGTTAGCTTAATGAAAAAATATAAAAAGGCAAATTAATAAATTATAAAATATTAATAACTAATATTCTAAATATAAAGAAACATACTCCTCTAAGAAATTTAGCTATATCATATCTAGAATCTTTTATTTCTTTCAAAGCAACCTTTTCGCCTATTAAATAATATTTCCAATCCTGTTCGATAAAATTCCAATTTCCTTTTATTCCATTTTTTAATTTGGCAGAATACACAGATCCGTGGCCACTATCTGCCATGTGTTCGATATTTTGAAAATTATCGTAAGGTATCCATTGTAACTTATAGTAAATATTATTTATTTGAGATTCTTGTATAATCTCGTCAATGTTAAACCTCCCACTAGTCCAAGTTTTAAATTCTTGGATAAAATGTTCTTTAGTACACAAAGAACATCTTCCACTTAAAATCGAATTTCGGAGATTAGAATAAGCGAAATCTTCAGAAGAATGACCTGCCGGACAATAATTCATTTTTACTATTTCTAAAGACGTGGAAAATAAAAGGAATTTTTAATTATTTTATTCCGAATCTATAAATAGAAAATGGGTGAGATTTGGATTTGGATTGGATTAATCCACATATAATCCAGATTGAAGTTTGATTGATCCAATCCAAATGTTGATCAATCCTGTTCACAAAGGTATCCAAAAGTAAATCACATGAGTTTATTTACCAATGATATATAAGAGACAGGTCTGAAATGTATTATGTGATTTAAATCTACCTTATGTGAACACGATTCATGTAACCAATCCGAATGTGAACACATCCAATAATTCATTGAATGATGGTAATCATTACCTTTTCCGTTGTATCTATTCATTTGTGCTATTATTTATGTTTCTGTATAATCATTATTGTTGTACAAATGCATGTAAAGCGGAATTTATTTAATCCGATAATGTGGCTGAGAGGAAGTTGAAAAATTGGAAATAAAAAATAAAAGAAACGAGAAATGAAAGAAACAGGAGAAACAGAAGAATTGGAAGAGTAGGCAGATTGTTACATTTTAAACTCATAATTTATTGCTAATAAATTGCATATATTGATATTTCTAATCAATATAAATTATATTACAGTATGTGAGTATTTAATTTTATAACTATTGAAATCAATGTTTTAATATTATATAACGATTCAATTCTCTAATCAATAATAAACTAATCAATATAAATTATATTACAGTCGGTGAGTATTTAATTTTATAATTATTGAAATCAATGTTTTAATATTATAATTCTCTAATCAATAATAAATTAATCAATATAAATTATATTACAGCGAGTGAGTATTTAATTTTATAATTATTGAAATCAATGTTTTAATATTATATAACGATTCAATTCTCTAATCAATAATAAACTAATCAATATAAATTATATTACAGTCTGTGAGTATTTAATTTTATAATTATTGAATCAATGTTTTAATATTATATAACGATTCAATTCTCTAATCAATAATAAACTAATCAATATAAATTATATTACAGGCGGTGAGTATTTAATTTTATAATTATTGAAATCAATGTTTTAATATTATATAATGATTCAATTCTCTAATCAATAATAAACTAATCAATATAAATTATATTACAGCGAGTGAGTATTTAATTTTATAATTATTGAAATCAATGTTTTAATATTATATAATGATTCAATTCTCTAATCAATAATAAACTAATCAATATAAATTATATTACAGTCTGTGAGTATTTAATTTTATAATTATTGAAATCAATGGTTTAATATTATATAATGATTCAATTCTCTAATCAATAATCAACTAATCAATATAAATTATATTACAGCGAGTGAGTATTTAATTTTATAATTATTGAAATCAATGGTTTAATATTATATAATGATTCAATTCTCTAATCAATAATAAACTAATCAATATAAATTATATTACAGTCTGTGAGTATTTAATTTTATAATTATTGAAATCAATGTTTTAATATTATATAACAATTCAATTCTCTAATCAATAATAAACTAATCAATATAAATTATATTACAGATAGTGAGTATTTAATTTTATAATTATTGAAATCAATGTTTTAACACATGTAATTTATTTTTACTATTAAATGAATAAAGGCGAGATCACACTTTTCATTTGGAAAAAAAAAGAAATCAATGTTTTAATATTATATAACGATTCAATTCTCTAACCAATAATAAATTAATCAATATAAATTATATTACAGTCCGTGAGTATTTAATTTTATAATTATTGAAATCAATGTTTTCATATTATATAACGATTCAATTCTCTAATCAAGAATAAACTAATCAATATAAATTATATTACAGTCTGTGAGTATTTAATTTTATAATTATTGAAATCAATGTTTTAATATTATATAACGATTCAATTCTCTAATCAATAATAAACTAATCAATATAAATTATATTACAGTCTGTGAGTATTTAATTTTATAATTATTGAAATCAATGTTTTAATATTATATAACGATTCAATTCTCTAATCAATAATAAACTAATCAATATAAATTATATTACAG
>PQFF01000080.1:301970-342352 GCA_003547095.1 Diversispora epigaea | reverse complement strand
TGAATAAAGTCTGAAGCTAAGATTCGGAAGTTTGCGTAGTGAGCTGTAAAAAGATACTTTTACTCCACTTACTCACGTACCTTCAGATCGCACCTGTGTGTACTGTGTTAAGAGTTTATTTTATATATCTATTCGTTGCGAGTAGGCAAGTGACTGCTTGATCCTACTGGCGGATAGTGGGCATTACGAAATATTGCGTACAAGAGTACGTTGAGTTAGTACGAAAAGGGGTGTGACGAGAGTTCGATTTAGTGGGACTGATTGACGTAACTTTACTCTTTGTTCTGGGCAGACCGCCACAGATTTTGGTGCCTCCTGTGAGGTTTGGCATAAAGTATTCTTAAAAGAAGTAGTGTTTCACAGATTTACGAGAATTTTGATAAATATAGTTAGAGTTTATATTGTTTGAGATATCCCTTTTAAAAATCCAAAAGATTATTCCCGCCAAAAGAAAGTATATTCCTAAAAATGACAGAAATTTCCGTTCCCAACAAGATTTTTGAGTACAAAACAGTCGTTAACATAATAAAGTTCTTAAAAATCAAACGATCAACGACGAAGACAAACGTCTTGAAATTTGTGTAACAAGACAACAAGAATCCGTATCCCTACGAAACAATAGCCACCGTGACGAATAAAAGAATAACTAGAGGAATGAGTCGCAGCACCGAAGAAAGTGGAACCAACGCTTTAATAAAGGGATTACAAGACGCCTTTCGTATCAGAAATGATGCGAAGATGCCGACGTTTGGGAGAGGAAATCGAGACCCTATGGAATGGTTGGAGGAATTCAACAGATCTGCTAGGATAAACCAGTATACTAGCGAATATAAACTTCAAGTCGTCGCCGGATACTTACAAGGTGCAGCGGGACTGTGATTCAGCGAAGTACAAGAGGGACAAAACCCCATTACGCATTGGAGCGACAGAAACCGAGTATCGTTCGAAGCCTCATTTTTAGCCACTTTCAAGACTATACCTGCTGCCCAAATTCAAAATCCAAATGCCAAAATCCCAAATGCCAAAATCCCAAATCCCAAATCCCAAATTATAATTAGTATTTTTTGCCGAAATCCCAAATCCCAAATCCCAAATTATAATTAGTATTTTTTGCCGAAATCCCAAATCCCAAATCCCAAATACTAGTAATTTGTGCATTTTGGTGTCCCAAATCCCAAATTATTTGGGATTTGGGCAACACGTATATTCAAGACCACTGCGTTGATAAATCAATGGAGGTTCGAACTATCAATGAAAATACAGAAAGTGAACGAAACAGTGGAGCAGTACGCTAACGATGTCAAGAAACTGATCAGACGCATTGATGGCGAGAACAGATGGAGCGAAGACGAAAAGATCTGGCAGTTCCTAAAAGGATTACGAAAGGACATTGCCTACCAAGCGCGACCCCTTATCCTGTTCCAAGAAAATCCTTCTTTAGAAGCAGCAATCAGAATTGCGAAACAGTTCGAAGAGAATGCGCAGATATACCCTGAAGCCACGGTCGGGTATGGCACTACTACCTACGTAAAGCCCCAGGGATTTACGCCAAGCCGCGACCAGGACCGAAATAGAGAAGATGTAATAGAGCGCATTGTACAAAAGGCACTTGCGCCAATCGTCGAAAAGTTACAGAGAATTACGGAAAGGGATGAGAAACCTACACACACATCCTACAGAAGGCCGAACTACAACAACGATATTAGAGATCAGAACACATGGAACCATAACAATAATGCCAATGACCCGTTTCGCTGCTTTTTCTGCGGACAAGCGGGACACATAGCGAGAATGTGCCCTACAAAGCAAGAAAACCCGGGAAATCCCGCTACACTTCCGCCTCGAGAACCAGCTAGAGCGGTTCAGCCCCAAGCCAATGTCGCAACGAATCAATCTGTAAACCAAATACCGTTAAATGGCGCAAATGGCAACACATTCGTGACCCAACAAGAAGAAGTCAAGCAGCCCGCTGCTACCACATGGGAAACAGCACGGCATTTAAACTATTAAGCGCACCTCCGGAGGGTGAGAGTGCGAGTGAAACAAATCCCTTATTAAAGACCAGCACAAATAATGCGAATGTAGCGGAAGGATCCGCGAACAAACAAACAGCCCAGCCTNACGGAAAGGGATGAGAAACCTACACACACATCCTACAGAAGGCCGAACTACAACAACGATATTAGAGATCAGAACACATGGAACCATAACAATAATGCCAATGACCCGTTTCGCTGCTTTTTCTGCGGACAAGCGGGACACATAGCGAGAATGTGCCCTACAAAGCAAGAAAACCCGGGAAATCCCGCTACACTTCCGCCTCGAGAACCAGCTAGAGCGGTTCAGCCCCAAGCCAATGTCGCAACGAATCAATCTGTAAACCAAATACCGTTAAATGGCGCAAATGGCAACACATTCGTGACCCAACAAGAAGAAGTCAAGCAGCCCGCTGCTACCACATGGGAAACAGCACGGCATTTAAACTATTAAGCGCACCTCCGGAGGGTGAGAGTGCAAGTGAAACAAATCCCTTATTAAAGACCAGCACAAATAATGCGAATGTAGCGGAAGGATCCGCGAACAAACAAACAGCCCAGCCTATTGCTAAAAGGTTACGCTCAGGAAAGGGTAAAGAAGTATCCGAAGGATCACGACAAAAGAAGAAAAGGAAAGCACCTTCTCCACAACAACCATACATGACGCAAGCTGCCCCACCATATTCCATTGTCTCTGATCTACTGAACACAAAAGCTAACATTACTTTAGGACAGATCAGGGCAATGCCACCTTTCCGAAATAATGTACGAAAAGCTTTGGCACCCAAACGTACAAAATCAGCGAAAATCGCCAACCATACGAAAATAGAAGGAAATACACCTATGATGTACAAGGCCCAGGTTGCAGGATGGAAGGTCGAAGTAATACTTGATAGCGGCTCTTCCATCAGTATTGTCTCAAAGAGTTTCATGGAGTCGTTAGGACGAAGGGTGGAGAAGTCCTCCGAAAGAAGGATTACGGGTATACACGACGAAAAACGCTCTAGTTTGGGAATTGTAACCCAAGTCCCTGTAAAGATAGGAAGTATAACTGTAGCAGTGGACATGGATGTTATAGATGCGTCCAGATACTCTCTAGTACTTGGCACTGACTGGCTGAGAAGAGCGGGTGCAATTATTGATTATCAGCATTGTAAACTGACGTTAAAAGACGAAAAAGGAGCGATTAGTATCCCTTGCCGGAACACCAATGAAGTGCCGCCGGATAGCGACGATGAGAGTGATAGCGAAAGTGATGAGGAGAACAATGAGAGTAGTGAAGATTCAGACGAGGAAACCGATGACAACGAGGCAAACTTTGTAGGCCTCTCATACAATTTGCCTCAGCAAGGGACCAGCGTGAAGTATAAGATTACCTCCGAAGGAATACGTACAAATTCGGAGTACACCACTTGGGAGACCTATGATTACCTAACGTACTGTTTCGACGTTGTCAGAAAGAAGAAGAAGCGTAAACAAGGACGACGAAGTGTTACGAAATCAAAATCATCCTGTTGGTGTGAAAAATATCTTGAAACTAGGGAGGACAAATGCGAAACGTGCGAAGAACAATTACGAGAATGGGAAGCTATTTCAATACTACCGCAAAATGAAATACAAGACATACGTTGTAACCTGACGCAAGGAGGAGCAGAGATGCTTGAGGAAAACCAGTACAAACCTTTAATTGCGAAGATTATCAGAGAATTCCCGAACTTAGCAGCAAGTGACCTCTCTCAGTTAGGGAAGACTGGCATCTACCAACATACAATAGATGTAGGAACTGCGAAACATATCAAGTTGCATCCCTACCGAACTTCACCCCGACACTTGAATTTCTTGAAGGAGAAAATAGAGCGCATGTTGACGAACGGATTAATCAAAAAGTCATTTAGCCCCTAGTCAGCACCCACAGTAGTGGTTAGCAAGAAGAATGGGAAGTTCAGGCTTTGCATTGATTACAGAAAGCTGAACGCTATTACGAAACCTGACGCCTACCCAGTCCCGCGAATAGCTGATATGCTAGATGCTTTAGGACATTCCGCTTTCTTCTCCACTTTGGACCTAGCATCGGGGTTTTGGCAAGTGGAAGTAGCAGCGAAGGATCGTGAAAAGACCGCTTTCACTACCCCATTTGGAATATATGAGTTCCTAGTAATGCCATTTGGACTCATCAACGCTCCCGCAACGTTCCAGAGAGTGATGGATAGGGTTTTCCATGAAGTTGCGTGGAAATTCGTACTTGTGTATATAGACGATATCATCATCTACTCGAAAACTCGCGAAGAACATGAAGAGCATTTAAAAGTTGTTTTTACCCTTTTAATGAATGCAGGTTTAAAGATAAATCTGGAGAAGTGCGACTTCTTCTGAACGAGACTAGCATTTTTAGGCCACATCATAACAATCAAAGGGATAGCTCCTGATCCGGCAAAGATCGAGAAAGTGAAGAGTTATCCTGTCCCAAGAGACAAAACGAATGTCCGAGCCTTCCTGGGACTTGCGTCCTACTATAGAAGATTTGTGAGAGAATTCTCTACTGTCGCGAAACCGTTACATAACCTTACGAAAAGGGACGTCGTGTTCGAATGGAAGCATGAACACCAATCCGCGTTCGACTTGCTAAAGGGTCGTCTAACTTCGGCACCTATAATGACGTACCCTGATTTCACGAAACAATTTATACTCGCTACCGATGTATCTGACTGTGGTATTGGAGCTGTGCTCTCACAGAAGGACACGGAGAATCACGAACACCCCGTTGCTTATGCTAGCCGACTGCTGTCCAGTACCGAACAAAACTATACTGTCGTTGAAAGAGAGTGCCTCACTGCCATTTGGGCTGTACGGCATTTCAGGCATTATTTGCATGGTCCCAAGTTTGATTTGTACACTGACAACCTAGCCCTCATATGGTTGAAGAATCGTTCACAACCGAAAGGAAGGATTGCCTGCTGGATCTTTGAACTATCTGAGTACGATTACGAAATAATTCATAAACAAGGGCGTCTTAAAGCCAACGCAGGCACTTTATCCCGGATCCAGTACTAAAATTAAGAGAAGAAATCCGGAAACTCAGATAAATAGAAGAGGACTTACGAAACCTTTCAAAAATGGATACGGGAATTTACAATCAAATAACCGAGTACTTAATCAATCACACTTTTCCCCCGAACTGGACAAGCGAGCAACGACGACAATTACGACAGCAAGTGAATCATTATATCGTGCAAGACAATTTATTATTCAAACGTAACAAGGATGATAGCCCATTACGGGTAATATTGAAAAGCGACGTTACAAAATTACTACATAATATGCATAGTGTGCCAAATGCGGGACATTTCGGCATAAAAGCTACAATCGATAAAACAAGAAAGCGATATTTCTGGCCCACCATGGGCATAGACGTAAAGAACTATATAGAATCCTGTGACGCATGCCAACGACAGGGTAAACCTACGAGAACTGAAGAAATGCGGCCCATTAAAGTAGGGCAGGCGTTCGACCGATTAGGAATAGACATCGTGGAACCTTTGAAACTGACGACCACAAAGAAAAGATACATTATAGTAGCTACGGACTATTTCACCAAATGGCCGGAAGCCAGAGCAATAGAAAAGGCAGATGCGATGACCGTCGCATGGTTCCTATACGATGAAATAATATGCCGTCACAGATGTTCGCGAGAGATACTGTCAGATAGAGGAGCAGTATTCGTCAGCCAAGTAGTAGCGAACCTAGTAGAGATAATGGGATCCCATCATAGACTTACGTCTGCATACCACCCTCAGAGCAATGGCCTGACAGAACGGTACAATCAGACCTTGTGTAGGGCTCTAGAAAAATGCGTACAAGAAACAGCATATGACTGGAATGTGTTAATACCTCCAGCACTTTTCGCATATCGGACCATTAGGAATAGAACGACAAAGTACGAACCCTTTTACCTACTCTACGGTTGCGCGCCTACATTGCCCATAGAACTTGACATAGTAACATGGCCAGCCACGGAAATTAATGAAAAATAGTATGAGGACCTAATCAATAGAAGAATTAGCGAGATGGTAGGAGTATTCGCAGACAACAAGATCAAAGCGTCCAAGAACATAAAAGATGCCCAAGTATGACAAAAGAGGGCTTACGATAAAAGAACCCGTATTATGATGTACAGAAACAACGATATGGTACTAGAATATCGATCAGATTTGCAAAATGAGTGTAATCGGATAAGTGTGTTACCATCTAGATGACAGATTATTCATCTTTGTACGAAGTATTTCATCCTTGTGTGTCATCTTTAAAAATAGAAAAGAACGTGTTTAGACGCGACAACACAGGATGAAGGAAAATAAGTTCGAAAGTGTATAAAATAGATTGGTAATTTAGGATGTGAAAAGGATCGGCTCATTTTTACAATTTTTATAATTTTTAATTTTCTTTTGGTACATTTCGAATAATTACGAAAATTTTTCACCTAATTTGTAATAAAATAATAAATAATCTTTTGGTACGTATTTTATAATAAAAATAAATAATAAAGATAGAAACATATTGTTTTGATTTAGCAGCAGAGATAAGACACGCCAAAGCAGTGATATATTTTTGTTGTTACATCTTTGCAATAAGTTTAAAAGTTTCGATATACACCGCAATAATTTGATACGTTTTTAATATTTTTATTTCGTGATAACGGTAATATTGGTGAGAAACGGTTAACAGCCCGTAATACCTCTATTACTAATTTTGTAATTTCTTGAATAAAGTTACTGAATAAAGTCTGAAGCTAAGATTCGGAAGTTTGCGTAGTGAGCTGTAAAAAGATACTTTTACTCCACTTACTCACGTACCTTCAGATCGCACCTGTGTGTACTGTGTTAAGAGTTTATTTTATATATNCGACAACACAGGATGAAGGAAAATAAGTTCGAAAGTGTATAAAATAGATTGGTAATTTAGGATGTGAAAAGGATCGGCTCATTTTTACAATTTTTATAATTTTTAATTTTCTTTTGGTACATTTCGAATAATTACGAAAATTTTTCACCTAATTTGTAATAAAATAATAAATAATCTTTTGGTACGTATTTTATAATAAAAATAAATAATAAAGATAGAAACATATTGTTTTGATTTAGCAGCAGAGATAAGACACGCCAAAGCAGTGATATATTTTTGTTGTTACATCTTTGCAATAAGTTTAAAAGTTTTGATATACACCGCAATAATTTGATACATTTTTAATATTTTTATTTCGTGATAACGGTAATATTGGTGAGAAACGGTTAACAGCCCGTAATACCTCTATTACTAATTTTGTAATTTCTTGAATAAAGTTACTGAATAAAGTCTGAAGCTAAGATTCGGAAGTTTGCGTAGTGAGCTGTAAAAAGATACTTTTACTCCACTTACTCACGTACCTTCAGATCGCACCTGTGTGTACTGTGTTAAGAGTTTATTTTATATATCTATTCGTTGCGAGTAGGCAAGTGACTGCTTGATCCTACTGACGGATAGTGGGCGTTACGAAATATTGCGTACAAGAGTACGTTGAGTTAGTACGAAAAGGGGTGTGACGAGAGTTCGATTTAGTGGGACTGATTGACGTAACTTTACTCTTTGTTCTGGGTAGACCGCCACAATATTACAGCAAGTGAGTATTTAATTTTATAATTATTGAAATCAATGTTTTAATATTATATAACGATTCAATTCTCTAATCAATAATAAACTAATCAATATAAATTATATTACAGCGAGTGAGTATTTAATTTTATAATTATTGAAATCAATGTTTTAATATTATATAACGATTCAATTCTCTAATCAATAATAAACTAATCAATATAAATTATATTACAGTCTGTGAATATTTAATTTTATAATTATTGAAATCAATGTTTTAATATTATATAACGATTCAATTCTCTAATTAATAATAAACTAATCAATATAAATTATATTACAGCAAGTGAGTATTTAATTTTATAATTATTGAAATCAATGTTTTAATATTATATAACGATTCAATTCTCTAATCAATAATAAACTAATCAATATAAATTATATTACAGTGAGTGAGTATTTAATTTTATAATTATTGAAATCAATGTTTTAATATTATATAGCAATTCAATTCTCCAATCAATAATAAACTAATCAATATAAATTATATTACAGCGAGTGAGTATTTAATTTTATAATTATTGAAATCAATGTTTTAATATTATATAACAATTCAATTCTCTAATCAATAATAAACTAATCAATATAAATTATATTACAGTCGGTGAGTATTTAATTTTATAATTATTGAAATCAATGTTTTAAGAAATAAAGCGAGACCGTGCCGGTCACATTAAAAAAAAAAAAGAAATCAATGTTTCAATTTAATTAATTTAATTCAATATCGTATAAAAAATTCTCTAATCAATTATCAATATAAATTATATTACAGCGAGTGAGTATTTAATTTTATAATTATTGAAATCAATGTTTTAATATTATATAACGATTCAATTCTCTAATCAATAATAAACTAATCAATATAAATTATATTACAGCGAGTGAGTATTTAATTTTATAATTATTGAAATCAATGTTTTAATATTATATAACAATTCAATTCTCTAATCAATAATAAACTAATCAATATAAATCATATTACAGCGAGTGAGTATTTAATTTTATAATTATTGAAATCAATGTTTTAACTATACTTGCACGCTAAATTATTTTGGGGCCCCGAAATTGCAATTTTGGGGAAAAAAGTCGAAATAGTTTTTTATAGAAGACGAAATTATTTTACTTAAAACCCGAAATTTTTTAACTATCCAGATAAATTCCTTGATTAAAGATACATATAACTAGGTACTTTTTTTACTTCCATATATAGAATAGATTCTGCATAAATCTCAAAAAGTCGAAATACCTCAAAAATTCAAAATCAATTTTGGGAACATGTATAGTTTTAACCGCATTGGTCACCTAAAAAAAAAAAAAAAAAAAAAAAAAAAAAAATTTTTNATAAACTAATCAATATAAATTATATTACAGCGAGTGAGTATTTAATTTTATAATTATTGAAATCAATGTTTTAACTATACTTGCACGCTAAATTATTTTGGGGCCCCGAAATTGCAATTTTGGGGAAAAAAGTCGAAATAGTTTTTTATAGAAGACGAAATTATTTTACTTAAAACCCGAAATTTTTTAACTATCCAGATAAATTCCTTGATTAAAGATACATATAACTAGGTACTTTTTTTACTTCCATATATAGAATAGATTCTGCATAAATCTCAAAAAGTCGAAATACCTCAAAAATTCAAAATCAATTTTGGGAACATGTATAGTTTTAACCGCATTGGTCACCTAAAAAAAAAAAAAAAAAAAAAAAAAAAAAAAGAAATCAATGTTTTAATATCATATAACAATTCAATTCTCTAATTAATAATAAACTAATTAATAATAAACTAATCAATATAAATTATATTACAGTTAGTGAGTATTTAATTTTATAATTATTGAAATCAATGTTTAATATCATGACAATTCTCTAACCAATATTTTTAGCAGTCTTGGAAGATGCCATAAATGTTATCAAAAAAATACTGGAAGAAATTGGTGCTGTCCATGTAATGCCAAACAATTTCAAAAAGAACTTGATAAATGGACAAGTGAAAATAGAGAAATTGATAAATTTATTCAACAAATACAACTTAATGCAAACAAATATCAAGAAGTTATTGAATGGATTCCTTTGACAGACTTAAGAATGTAACATATCTTGCTAAAGGGGTTTTGGCACAGTATATAAAGCAAATTGGCTTGATGGATTCATTAAATTCTCTGATGAAGTTGATTGGTATAGGAATGGTAATCAAGTTGTTTGCTTGAAAAGTCTTGATAATCCAACAATAAAAATGATTTTTTACAAGAGGTAAATATTTCATGTTATTTAATTTCATTGCATTATTTTAAATATATAATAATTTTATTTTATACTAAAAATATTTTAGATTAAAAATAAACTTAAATTTCGGGGTAAAAGTTCAATTGCAATATATGGCATCACTAAAAATTCAACAGAAAATGAATATATGATTGTTATGAATTATGCAGAATATGGTAGTCTTCGAAAACTGTTGAATAACAGTTTTGAAAAATTAACTTGGAAGAGAAAATCTTTTATTTTATCATCTATTATAAATGGACTTACAAATATTCATGAAATGGGCTTAATGCATAAATATTTACATTCTGGTAACATAGTTAATCAAACTTTAACTTTAAGTTATATTACAGATTTTGGACTGTGCAAACCAGTTACAGAAAATGATCTAGAAAAAATTTATGGTGTAATTCCATACATGGCACCTGAAACATTGAATAGAGGAGAATACACCCAGGCATCTGACATTTATTCTTTTGGAATGGTTATGTTAGAAGTTCTAACTAGTTATCCTCCATATTATAATATCCCTCATAATGAAAATCTTGTAATGGAAATTTGCAAAGGACTTAAACCTGAAATCAAGTGTGAAATTCCTCAATTTTTCAAAGAAATTATGGAAATATGCTGGAATTCTGAACCCCTTAATCATCCAACTGCTGAAGAATTGAAATTTCATCTTGGTAAATATTTTTATGGTGGTGAAATAAGAAAACAAGTTAGAGCAGCAAATAAATCAAACAAGAATTTTATTAAATATCATCCAAATGAAATGCATCCTGAAGCAATATATATAAGTAGACTCATACCTAAACCACAATTCCTGAATATGATACATTTGGTAAGTATAAATAAATTTTATTTTTTTTTTATAAAAAAGATTTTGTATTAAATATTTATTTAGATTCAAGACAGCAATTTTTTTCAATTCCTGATAATATAATTGGTAAATTTATTTCTTTAACTATTTTTTCTGATATATTTAGTTTATTAACTATATTTAAATTTGTATAGTTGAAGATGAAGAAAATGAAACTCAAGAAATGGAATGTAAATTTAATTCACTGGAAATTAATTGAATAATTGATTTAGAATTAAATATATGTTTCAGATATAAATATATTATATTTTATTCGATCTTATTATTATTATATTTAACAAGTGATATAAGTTGGGGGTGCTTTTTGTTTATAATATTTAATTTAATTTAAACAAAAAAAAAATAAAAAAAATTGAATTTTTTAAAATATCCTTCTTTTGAAAGATTATGTTTACGAAATCTCCAATACTTATTAAATGCTCTTTGTACTTGTCCAAAATTAAAGAATATAAATTATTGCAATTTCATGATGAATTTTTAGATAAATATGTATACACGCATCAAAATATTTATATTCTTGATTTTTTCAAATAGAATTTTTGATTAATTATTAAATTTTAGCATTTGATCTTTATTTATTTGATTCATTCATGCATGAATTTCTCAAATCAATAGTATTTTAATGAATATTAATGTGAAAATCTAAAGTTTTGAAGGCTGATACTGTACTGAATATTTAAAAACAGAATATATGCAGAAAATTTCATTTAAGTTTTGAAATTTGATGAATATTAAATTAATTTTGTAATTTAAAATTATGAAGAAATACAATTTCATGTTACTTCTATCATTAAACATCAATGAATATTTAGTACATTGATACAAAATTTTTACATCAATAATTCTGAAAATGATCATCTACATAATTGTTAGAATTATTATTATGCTAACACTTGATCTAGAAAACATTTTATATCTGAGTAAATATATTAGATAGTTTCAAAGTTTATAATTAATAAATAACTTTTTAAATTATTTGTTAGAGGGATGATTTATATTAAATATTATCTCCCATTTAAATTANATTTTTGATTAATTATTAAATTTTAGCATTTGATCTTTATTTATTTGATTCATTCATGCATGAATTTCTCAAATCAATAGTATTTTAATGAATATTAATGTGAAAATCTAAAGTTTTGAAGGCTGATACTGTACTGAATATTTAAAAACAGAATATATGCAGAAAATTTCATTTAAGTTTTGAAATTTGATGAATATTAAATTAATTTTGTAATTTAAAATTATGAAGAAATACAATTTCATGTTACTTCTATCATTAAACATCAATGAATATTTAGTACATTGATACAAAATTTTTACATCAATAATTCTGAAAATGATCATCTACATAATTGTTAGAATTATTATTATGCTAACACTTGATCTAGAAAACATTTTATATCTGAGTAAATATATTAGATAGTTTCAAAGTTTATAATTAATAAATAACTTTTTAAATTATTTGTTAGAGGGATGATTTATATTAAATATTATCTCCCATTTAAATTATTTAGATTTAATTTTGCTTATTATTAATTATTTCAATTTTATGCATTAAACAGTATTAAATATATTAGTGCAATAATCAATGATTTTACAGTTGTGTCAGAAAGTAATGCCATATTTTTTATTAAAATAAAAATCTACATGATTTATATCTAATACTTAGTTGGCCTCCCTTTGTATCCAATACTGTTTCAATTCTTTGTGGAATTGAGTCCACAACCTTCCTAAGAATCGTTTTATTAAATTTTGATCACTCTTCATCTATATTTTTTGAAAATTTTTGTTTCTGAATATTGTCCTTTAACAATTTCAAGATGTTTTCTATTTATTTAATCTTCTTTTATTTCATTGAACATAAATTTTGTTTTATTTATACTGATTATTATTTTAGATTAAAAATCAACATGGTATTACTAAAAATCCAACAAAAAAAAATATATAATGGTTATGCAATATGCAATAGAAGGTAGCCTCTGAAAAATGTTAGATAGCAAGTTTAAAGAATTGAATTGGCATGACAAAATTAGAATTTTATTTCATATTGCAGAAGGTCTTTCCGAAATACATAAGAATCATTTTGTGCACAAAGATTTCCATTCTGGTAACATAGTTAATGATACTCTAACTAAACCTTATATTGCAGATTTTGGACTATGTAAGCAAGTTTTTGAAAAAAATCCAGAGGGTATTTATGGGGTAATTCCATTTTTAGCACCTGAGACATTGAATAAAGGAAGATACACTCAAGAATCTGACATGTATTCTTTGGGCATGATTACGTTAGAAGTTTTTACTAGTTATCCACCTTTTTACAATGCCCCACATGATATAAACCTAATAATGGCAATTTGCAATGGACATAAACCTGAAATTAAGTGTGAAGTTCCTCAATTGCTCAAGGATTTAATGGAGAAATGTTGGAATAATGAGCCTCGTATTCGTCCAACTGCTAAAGAATTTAAAACTCAGCTTAGCAAATATCTTAATCATTATGATGAAAATAATGATGAATTAGAAGAACAAATTGAAATAGCAAATGAATTGAACAAAAATTTTATTGAATATAATTCAAGTAAAATGCATCCTGAAGCAATATATACAAGTAGACTTTTGCCTAAACTAACAATGCATGAATATGATACATTTAGTAAGTTTAAGAATCCTGAAGATATACATTTGATAAGTATTTTTCGACTAATACTAATGGCTAAAATTTATATTAAATATTTATTTAGATTCAAAACAGTTTGGTTTAAAAATTCCTGATAATCTTGGTAATATAATTGATATATATTTCTTGAATCAAATTATTATGAATCTATTAATAATTGCTATCAAATTAATTTACTTCTGATTTGGGAACAATCCATGAAACTAATGAAGAACCAATCAATGAAGCAAATTTTAATTTTAAATAACCAGCAAAGTCTCATCTTTATTCAGTATATATATAAATACATATACATAGTAATTTAAAATTAATTGAAATTAAAGTTTATAATACAAAAATAGAATAAAAACTGACTATAGTTAAAACTAATGGCCTGACCAGCCACATAAGGTTATATTTTATTTGCAGAAAACTCCATCAAAGTTAAGAATAAAAAACAACAAATTAAACCTACTCCCAACAACTAATATGACACCCAACAATCAATGAAGTTAATGAAATTAAATAGACCAATGGAAACAATGAAGAATTTAAAACAAATATTTCTTGAAATTTTTATTTATCAACTTATTATTTGATCACTGGAATTATAGAGTATTGCTTTATATAAATTAAAGCAGACCAGTATGTAATCATTTAAATAAACCATCTTATTTACTTATTGTCTTTATTTTTTAGCAATAAAAATTGTTTGGTAGACTTTTAGAATTTAATGCTACAGGTTAAAAGTCAAGTTCTTTAGACAACAATAAAGTAAAATTAAACAAAAAGCTGTATTTATATAAATATATATAAAAAAGAAAATTATTCATATTTTTATTGCGTTATTTATTGTATTTGTATTAGTGAAGCAAAATGGTTTTTAAATTCTTGGATATAACGTTCTTTAGTACAAGAATAACATATTCTATCTAAATGAATGAAATTTAATCAGAATAAACGAAATCCTCAGAAGAATGATCTATAGACAATTCTTTAATTTTCATATTTTTCGAAACATGGGAAATAAAAGATACGATATTTACATTTTCTTTTTTCCAAATCTATAAATAGAAAACAGTTCTTTGTTTGATGGATTGATTCCAATCAGGGATTTTATTATTGATGATCAATCAGATTGAAAACGAAATCCTATCAACACCGAGATTAATAATTTAAAAGTTTATTCCGAGTAGTTTAAAATTCTAGCGAAGTACCAATTATAAAAAAAAAAAAATAAATTAAATCCCATACAAAATATAATTCAAAAAATTAATTTCTATGATAAAAATTAAAATATGATAATAATAATTGATTGAATTTTTCTTTTTAAAAAGAAAATATAATATTTTTCTCATCCAAATTAATATGGTGCACGCAGTCTAAAGACATCCAATAATTTGATTATTTTTTAAAAGCTTAAGGTTTCCTTATATGAACCTTAAATGTAAAAAAGAATACGTAGTTTAATAGCTTTTAATGAGTACTATCAAGTTACATATTTTGTTTTAAAGTTTCATATATATTATATTAAGAAGATATGATTTTAAATAATACACTTTTTAAAATTTTCAGCATTAATATAAAAAAATGATCATACTTATAAAAAATCTGACCAATCATATTCAATGTTATAAGTAAATGATCTGCAAAATTTTCAGCACCTTGNCTTTGTTTGATGGATTGATTCCAATCAGGGATTTTATTATTGATGATCAATCAGATTGAAAACGAAATCCTATCAACACCGAGATTAATAATTTAAAAGTTTATTCCGAGTAGTTTAAAATTCTAGCGAAGTACCAATTATAAAAAAAAAAAAATAAATTAAATCCCATACAAAATATAATTCAAAAAATTAATTTCTATGATAAAAATTAAAATATGATAATAATAATTGATTGAATTTTTCTTTTTAAAAAGAAAATATAATATTTTTCTCATCCAAATTAATATGGTGCACGCAGTCTAAAGACATCCAATAATTTGATTATTTTTTAAAAGCTTAAGGTTTCCTTATATGAACCTTAAATGTAAAAAAGAATACGTAGTTTAATAGCTTTTAATGAGTACTATCAAGTTACATATTTTGTTTTAAAGTTTCATATATATTATATTAAGAAGATATGATTTTAAATAATACACTTTTTAAAATTTTCAGCATTAATATAAAAAAATGATCATACTTATAAAAAATCTGACCAATCATATTCAATGTTATAAGTAAATGATCTGCAAAATTTTCAGCACCTTGATGTGACTAAGCTGCGCGCACCATACATCCTTTAAATTTTTTATCGAAGGTTTGAATATTAGAGAACAATCATTTTTCTGCTTTCTTTTAAATTTCTATATTCCGTCAATATAACAAGTATTAAAATTAGAATAGTTAGTTTGTTGGACTTTATTAAATTATTGAAATTAGGCTATAAATATTAACTGAAGATTTTCCAGATTGATGAATACGATATGACTGTGAATGTAACTTAGTTAATTGGACGCTTGTTCTTATATTATGGAAGAAAAACATATATTGACATTCTTTATTATATTAAATAATGGAACAAATTGTTTATTATATTAAAAATATTTTAATTTGGAATATTAATGAAAGAATAAATGCTTTGTTAAATGGCAGCATCATCCTAATGGAATTCTTCTCGTTGTAAAACATGATTAAGACATGATGTAATTGAATCTAATTCAGGTGTGGAAAGAGTTGTTCTTGTTTATTATAAACAAATAATAATAAAAAATTCATAGATAACTTTTTTATAATAAAATCTTTAATAAATAACTAAAGTATAATCCATTTTATCTATTTTCTCCACGTGCTAAATTAAAAAAAACTCTCAAATGGATACTTTCCTTATTTTACCTTTTACCTTTTTTCTTTTTTTTATCCTTTTTGGTGACCTTAGAACACTTTTCTTATGAATAACTCTTTCTTTTTAAAACAAAAATCAAATGGACTGCTGCTCTTGGTTCTTAAATATAAAAAATTGTTTTTATTTTTAATTAACTAATTTTTTAACATTAGTATTCATAGTTTTCGTAGTTTTTCTCGTCCTGTTGAACTTATTCAAACAATTAATTTTGAAAAAAAGCTATAATTAAGTGAACATTAATTGTAGCAAAAACTAAATTCACGCGTTCATGAAAAGTTATGATTGTATGATGTATTTTGTTAGCAGTCAGTTAACATTTGAATCATATTCTGAAATTGTAATATGTTAATAAATTTGTTAAATTCGGGTTTATCAATAAATCCACAAGAAAATAGTTATCAATTTTTGAAAATCAAAAAAGTTAAATAAGTCAGAATTTAGAAAATAAAATAAAAAGAATTTTTTTTTAAATTTTTAAATAAAATAATTAAAATAATTATAATTAATTCTTCTTAAATTTCTTAACTGAAATACCATTTTTATTTAAATTAATATTAATATATGATATTATACTAGTGAATGATCTTTTTTTCAGCTTGACTTTGGATTCCTCATCAATAAATTCTAATGATTCTTTAGAATCAAGTATCAGCATTTAAAGTAGTCGATTCATTGGACTTTAATATATTAGGATCTATAAATTTAAAATTTTTATTAAAAATTCTGTAATTCATTATATATTATTAAACTGTTATAAGAATATTACCTGAAGATTTTCCAGATTTTATTTCTTCCAATAAATCATGCAATCCATAAAGAGTATGAATACATTTGCTAATATAACATGACTCAGGATGAAGCTTACTTGAATATGAAAAAAATTCAAGCAATTCTTGCTTTTGAGGGTTTGATGTATGTTCATGATTTTCATCAGCAATTTTAAGTTGCCGCATAACATTATTATCAAATATATTATCTTGAAGTTTATCTGTTATTTCACAAAATAAATTAGATAATTCAATGGAAGTTGGACGTTCAGAAGGATCATCACTCCAACATCGATACATCAAGTTTAAATACCATTCTGGAATCAAATTTAACATAAAATCAGAAACTTTTGGTCTTACACCATTACAAATATCTATCATCAAATAAGTATCATGCGCTTGGTCAGTAAATGGTCGTTTTGCAGTAACTATTTCATACATAATTCCACTAAAACTATAAACATCACCCTTCCGTGTAAATTCGTTTCCTCTTAATACCTCAGGTGGAAGATATGGAATTGATCCATAAATTTGGTTATTTTTGTTATTAGAATTTAAAATTAAATTATCTTCTAATTTACACAAACCTGAATCTATAACTAAGTCTAGAATATCGAAATTATAGTTCATTAAGATATTTCCACTATGAAGGTTACAATGAACTAAATTTTTTTCGTGTGAGAAACAAAGTAAACTCGCTATTGATGATAATATGTCCATTTTTGATTGCCACTCTAACCCCCAAAAATTTTTTGTTAAAAAATTATGTAGGCTACCATCAAGTAAATCCATAACAAAAATGTAGTTTTGTGTGGAAGGATTTTTTGAAATTCCATAATCTATACAATTATAATTATTTATCTTAATATAAAAAATTAAAAGACAAATTAATAAATTAAGAAATATCAATAGCAGTTCATATTCTAGATATAAAGAAACATACCACTCTTACTATATCATATCTAGAATTTTTTATTTCTTTCAAAGCAACTTTGAAATCTTTTAAACGATATCGCCAATCCTGTTTGATAAAATTCCATTTCCATTTTATTCCATTTTCTAATTTGGCAGAATACACAGATCCATAGTCACAATCTGCTATGTATTCGATATTTTGGAAATTATCATAAGGTATCCAATGTAACTTATTATATCTATTTTTTATTTGAGATTCTTGCATAATCTTATCAATGTTGGTATTCCCACTAGACCAATTTTTAAATTCTTGGATAAAATGTTCTTTAGTACAAAAATCACATAATCCAACTGAATGAATTAAATTTCGGCAATAAGGATAAGCGAAATCTTCAGAAGAATGACCTGCCGAACAATATTTTATTTTCTCTATTTCTCGAGACATGGGAATATTCCTTATTAGATTTTTTTTTATTCCGAATTTATATTGTTTATGATAATCATTGCCTGATTATATTTATTCGTGCCGTGCTAAATTACTTTATTAATTTATTAATCGACTAATATTTCTCTATTTATATCAAATTACACAACAAACCTAATTTTAGCTTTTTATGTGGCGTAGATATCATATTGTGGCGGTCTGCCCAGAACAAAAAGTAAAGTTACGTCAATCAGTCCCACTAAATCGAACTCTCGTCACACCCCTTTTCGTACTAACTCAATATACTCTTGTACGCAATATTTCGTAACGCCCACTATCCGCCAGTAGGATCAAGCAGTCACTTGCCTACTCGCAACGAATAGATATATAAAATAAACTCTTAACACAGTACACACAGGTGCGATCTGAAGGTACGTGAGTAAGTGGAGTAAAAGTATCTTTTTACAGCTCACTACGCAAACTTCCGAATCTTAGCTTCAGACTTTATTCAGTAACTTTATTCAAGAAATTACAAAATTAGTAATAGAGGTATTACGGGCTGTTAACCGTTTCTTACCAATATTACCATTATCACGAAATGAAAATATTAAAAAGTATCAAATTATTACGGTGTATATCGAAACTTTTAAACTTATTGCAAAGATGTAACAACAAAAATATATCACTGCTTTGGCGTGTCTTATCTCTGCTGCTAAATCAAAACAATATGTTTCTATCTTTATTATTTATTTTTATTATAAAATGCGTACCAAAAGATTATTATTTTTATTATTACAAATTAAGTGAAAGATTTTCGTAATTATTCGAAATGTACCAAAAGAAAATTAAAAATTATAAAAATTGTAAAAATGAGCCGATCCTTTTCACATCCTAAATTACCAGTCTATTTTATACACTTTCGAACTTATTTTCCTTCATCCTGTGTTGTCACGTCTAAACACGTTCTTTTCTATTTTTAAAGATGACACACAAGGATGAAATACTTCGTACAAAGATGAATAATCTGTCATCTAGATGGTAACACACTCATCCGGTTACACTGTCATCTTAATGTCATCTCCCGTGACCTTCGCAACATTTCGAAATCCCGTGCACATCTCATGTGGAATTCGTGCACCCTCAAACATTTCCTCCTTCAAGGGGGAGCTCCTGCGACCCCACACTCATACCCCATAAATCGCTCATTAACTGCAGATGCATTTCGTCGCACATTTTCAGTAATCTTTCGTACTCCTGTTTCGGAAGCTTGTAGATTCAGTCAGGTGTGACCAGTTGGAAATTCTTGGGTCGCAGCATTTCGACTGCTTGTGCGAGAGATCTTAACCTTTGCGCTATCTGGTATGTTCGTGATCCGTTCTGATGGGAATACCCTTGTAACTCGTGTTTTATCGATGTAGCCGTACGGATTTCTTGAAAAGTAGAAATATACTCTCCGAGCCTTCTATAAGCGTTTACCCGTTGTCCGTTAGGATTATCTGGATCTGTGGCCACAGAGAGCAGCCCGGCTATGTCGTGATCAAACACTGCTTCCGTAAGGTCGTGTACTTCTTCGGGTGCGGTTATTGTGTCCAAAACATATGGGAGTAACATGTCGTTCTCTCGCTGCACCACTTCATTACTCGTGGGTCCTCCCAGGTTTATTGCGTAACCTTCCGTTACCAGATATGCCCCTGTATCATCTAGTATAAACTGTGCGCCTCTCGATAGTTCTAATAACTCTTCACGTAATCTGTTGACTCGTTCACAAAAGCTTTCGGAGATTTGTAGATGGGTCATGTTAAATGTTCTTAGTCGTGTTTCGGGAAGTGTCGCATTTTATCCTCGTCTTTCATGCACGGCTATTGTTCTCTGTTATCTCATGTGAGATAAAACCCCTTTGTTTGTAAGACCTTAGGCGATTTCTGTGTACAGGTCGGTGGTTCAATACTTCTCCATTGCTAGTCCTTAATATGTATAATCTATTTCCCAAAACTTGATGAATGAAATAAGGCCCTGTCCATTTGTTCCGGAACTTGTCGCCATAAACGTTTTGTAAATCTGATCGATATTCTAGTACCATATCGTTGTTTCTGTACGTCATAATGCGGGTTCTTTTATCGTAAGCCCTCTTTTGTCGTGCTTGGGCATCTTTTATGTTCTTGGACGCTTTGATCTTGTTGTCTGCAAATACTCATACCATTTCACTGATTCTTCTATTGATTAGGTCCTCATACTGTCTTTCGTTAATTTCCGTGGCTGGCCACGTTACTATGTCGAGTTCTATGGGCAGTGTAGACGCGCAACCATAGAGTAGGTAAAAGGGTTCGTACTTTGTCGTCCTATTCCTAATGGTCCGATATGCAAAAAGTGCCGGAAGTATTAACACATCCCAATCGTATGCTGTTTCTTGCACGCACTTTTCCAGAGCCCTACATAAGGTCTGATTGTACCGCTCTGTCAGGCCATTGCTCTGAGGGTGGTAGGCAGACGTAAGTCTATGATGGGATTCCATTATCTCTACTAGGTTCGCTACTACCTGGCTGACGAATACTGCTCCTCTATCTGACAGTATCTCTCACGGACATTCGTGACGGCATATTATTTCATCGTATAGGAACCATGCGACGGTCATCGCATCTGCCTTTTCTATTGCTCTGGCTTCCGGCCATTTTGTGAAATAGTCCGTAGCTACTATAATGTATCTTTTCTTTGTGGACGTCAGTTTCAAGGGTCCCATGATGTCTATCCCTAATCGGTCGAACGCTTGCCCTACTTTAATGGGTCGCATTTCTTCAGTTCTGTAGGTTTACCCTGTCGTTGACACGCATCACAGGATTCTACGTAGTTCTTTATGTCTATGCCCATGGTGGGCCAGAAGTATCGCTTTCTCGTTTTATCGATTGTTGCTTTTATGCCGAAATGTCCCGCATTCGGCACACTATGCATATTATGTAGTAATTTTGTTACGTCGCTTTTCAATATTACCCGTAATGGGCTATCATCCTTATTACGTTTGAATAATAAATTGTCTTGTACGATATAATGATTCGCCTGCTGCCGTAATTGTCGTCGTTGCTTGCCTGTCCAGTTCGGGGGAAAAGTGTGATTGATTAAGTACTCGGTTATTTGATTGTAAATTTCCATGTCCATTTTCGAAAGGTTTCGTAAGTCCTCTTCTATTTATCTGAGTTTCCGGGTTTCCTCTATTAATTTTAGTACTGAATCCGGGATAAAGTGTCTGCATTGGCGTTAAGACGCCCTTGTTTATGAATTATTTCGTAATCGTACTCAGATAGTTCAAAGATCCAGCGGGCAATCCTTCCTTTCGGTTGCGGACGGTTCTTCAACCATGTGAGGGCTAGGTTGTCAGTATACAAATCAAACTTGGGACCATGCAAATAATGCCTGAAATGTCGTACAGCCCAAATGGCAGCGAGGCACTCTCTTTCAACGACAGTATAGTTTTATTCGGTACTGGACAGCAGTCAGCTAGCATAAGCAACAGGGTGTTCGTGATTCTCCGTATCCTTCTGTGAGAGCACAGCTCCAATACCACAGTCAGATGCATCGGTAGCGAGTATAAATTGTTTCGTGAAATCAGGGTACGTCATTATAGGTGCCGAAGTTAGACGGCCCTTCAATAAGTCAAACGCGGATTGGTGTTCATGCTTCCATTCGAACACGACGTCCCTTTTCATAAGGTTATGCAACGGTTTCGCAACAGTAGAGAATTCTTTTACAAATCTTCTATAGTAAGACGCAAGTCCCAAGAAGGCTCAGACATTCGTTTTGTCTCTTGGGACAGGGTAACTCTTCACTTTCTCGATCTTTGCCGGATCAGGAGCTATCCCTTTAATTGTTATGATGTGGTCTAAAAATGCTAGTCTCGTTCGGAAGAAGTCGCACTTCTCCAGATTTATCTTTAAACCTGCATTCCTCAAAAGGGTAAAAACAACTCTTAAATGTTCTTCGCGAGTTTTCGAGTAGATGATAATATCGTCTATATATACAAGTACGAACTTCAACGCATCTTCGTGGAAAACTCTATCCATCACCCTCTGGAACGTTGCGGGAGCGTTGATGAGTCCAAACGGCATTACTAGGAACTCATATATTCCAAATGGGGTAGTGAAAGCGGTCTTTTCGCGATCCTTCGCTACTACTTCCACTTGCCAAAACCCCGATGCTAGGTCCAAAGTGGAGAAGAAAGTGGAATGTCCTAAAGTATCTAGCATATCAGCTATTCGCGGGACTGGGTAGGCGTCAGGTTTCGTAACAGCGTTCAGCTTTTTGTAATCAATGCAAAGCCTGAACTTTCCATTCTTCTTGCTAAACACTACTGTGGGTGCAGACCAGGGGCTAAATGACTTTTTGATTAACCCGTTCGTCAACATACGTTCTATTTCCTCCTTCAAGAAATTCAAGTGTCAGGGTGAAGTTCGGTAGGGATGCAACTTGATAGGTTTCGCAGTTCCTACATCTATTATATGTTGGTAGACGCCAGTCTTCCCTAACTGAGAGAGGTCACTTGCTGCTAAGTTCGGGAATTCTCCGATAATCTTCGCAATTAAAGGTTTGTACTGGTTTTTCTCAAGCATCTCTGCTCCTCCTTGCGTCAGGTTACAACGTATGTCTTGTATTTCATTTTGCGGTAGTATTGAAATAGCTTCCCATCCTCGTAATTGTTCTTCGCACGTTTCGCATTTGTCCTCCCAAGTTTCAAGATATTTTTCACACCAACAGGATGATTTTGGTCCCGTAACACTTCGTCATCCTTGCTTACGCTTCTTCTTCTTTCTGACAATGTCGAAACAGTACGTTAGATAATCATAGGTCTCCCAAGTGGTGCACTCCGAATTTGTACGTATTCCTTCGGAGGTAATCTTATACTTCACGCTGGTCCCTTGATGAGGCAGATTGTATGAGAGGCCTACAAAGTTTGCCTCGTTGTCATCGGTTTCCTCGTCTGAATCTTCACTACTCTCATTGTTCTCCTCATCACTTTCGCTATCACTCTCATCGTCGCTATCCGGTGGCACTTCATTGGTGTTCCGGCAAGGGATACTAATCGCTCCTTTTTCGTCTTTTAACGTCAGTTTACAATGCTGATAATCAATAATTGCACCCGCTCTTCTCAGCCAGTCAGTGCCAAGTACTAGAGAGTATCCGGACGCATCGATAACCTCCATGTCCACTGNTCTTTCTGACAATGTCGAAACAGTACGTTAGATAATCATAGGTCTCCCAAGTGGTGCACTCCGAATTTGTACGTATTCCTTCGGAGGTAATCTTATACTTCACGCTGGTCCCTTGATGAGGCAGATTGTATGAGAGGCCTACAAAGTTTGCCTCGTTGTCATCGGTTTCCTCGTCTGAATCTTCACTACTCTCATTGTTCTCCTCATCACTTTCGCTGTCACTCTCATCGTCGCTATCCGGTGACACTTCATTGGTGTTCCGGCAAGGGATACTAATCGCTCCTTTTTCGTCTTTTAACGTCAGTTTACAATGCTGATAATCAATAATTGCACCCGCTCTTCTCAGCCAGTCAGTGCCAAGTACTAGAGAGTATCCGGACGCATCGATAACCTCCATGTCCACTGTTACAGTTACACTTCCTATCTTTACAGGGACTTGGGTTACAATTCCCAAACTAGAGCGTTTTTCGCCGTGTATACCCGTAATCCTTCTTTCGGAGGACTTCTCCACCCTTCGTCCCAATGACTCCATGAAACTCTTTGAGACAATACTGATGGAAGAGCCGCTATCAAGTATTACTTCGACCTTCCATCTTGCAACCTGGGCCTTGCACATCATAGGTGTATTTCCTTCTATTTTCGTATGGTTGGCGATTTTCGCTGATTTTGTATGTTTGGGTGCCAAAGCTTTTCGTACATTATTTCGGAAAGGTGGCATTGCCATGATCTGTCCTAAAGTAATGTTAGCTCTCGTGTTCAACAGGTCAGAGACAATGGAATATGGTGGGGCAGCTTGCGTCATGTATGGTTGTTGTGGAGAAGGTGCTTTTCTTTTCTTCTTTTGTCGTGATCCTTCGGATACTTCTTTACCCTTTCCTGAGCGTAACCTCTTAGCAATAGGCTGGGTTGTTTGTTTGTTCGCGGATCCTTCCGCTACATTCGCATTATTTGTGCCGGTCTCTAATAAGGGATTTGTTTCACTCGCACTCTCACCCTCCGGAGGTGCGCTTAATAGTTTAAATGCCGTGCTGTTTCCCATGTGGTAGTAGCGGGCTGCTTGACTTCTTCTTGTTGGGTCACGAATGTGTTGCCATTTGCGCCATTTAACAGTATTTGGTTTACGGATTGATTCGTCGCGACATTGGCTTGGGGCTGAACCGCTCTAGCTGGTTCTCGAGGCGGAAGTTTAACGGGATTTCCCGGGTTTCCTTGCTTTGTGGGACACATTCTTGCTATGTGTCCCGCTAGTCCGCAGAAAAAGCAGCGAAACGGGTCATTGGCATTATTGTTACGGTTCCATGTGTTTTGACCTCTAATATCATTGTTGTAGTTCGGCCTTCTGTAGGATGTGTGTGTAGGTCTCTCATCCCTCTCCGTAATTCTCTGTAACTTTTCGACGATTGGCGCAAGTGCCTTTTGTACAATGCGCTCTATTACGTCTTCTCTATTTCGGTCCTGGTCGCAACTTGGCGTAAATCCCTGGGGGTTTACGTAGGTAGCAGCGCCATACCCGACCGTGGCTTCAGGGTATGTCTGCGCATTCTCTTCGAATTGTTTCGCAATTCTGATTGCTGCTTCTAGAGAAGGATTTTCTTGGGACAGGATAAGGGGTCGTGCTTGGTAAGCAATATCCTTTCGTAATCCTTTTAGGAACTGCCAGACCCTTTCGTCCTCGCTCCATCTATTTTCGCCATCAATGCGTCTGATCAGTTTCTTGACATCGTTAGCGTACTGCTTCACTGTTTCGTTCACTTTCTGTATTTTCATTGATAGTTCGAACCTCCATTGATTTATCAATGCAGTGGTCTTAAAAGTGGCTAAAAATGAGGCTTCGAATGATACTCGGTTTCTGTCGCTCCAATGCGTAATGGGGTTTTGTCCCTCTTGTACTTCGCTGAACCACAGTCCCGCTGCACCTTGTAAGTATCCGGCGACGACTTGAAGTTTATATTCGCTAGTATACTGATTTATCCTAGCAGATCTGTTGAACTCTTCCAACCATTCCATAGGGTCTCGATTTCCTCCTCCAAACGTCGGCATCTTCGCATCATTTCTGATACGAAAGGCGTCTTGTAATCCCTTTATTAAAGCGTTGGTTCCGCTTTCCTCGGTACTGCGGCTCATTCCTCTAGTTATTCTTTTATTCGTCACGGTGGCTATTGTTTCGTAGGGATACGGATTCTTGTTGTCTTGTTACGCAAATTTCAAGACATCTGTCTTCGTCGTTGATCGTTTGATTTGCAGGAACTTTATTATGCTAACGACTGTTTTGTGCTCAAAAGTTTTGTTGGGAACAGAAATTTCTGTCGTTTTAAGAATATTTCGTATTGTTACGCTTTCTTTTGGCGGGAATAATCTTTTGGATTTTTAAAAGGGATATCTCAAACAATATGAACTCTAACTATATTTATCAAAATTCTCGTAAATCTGTGAAACACTACTTCTTTTAAGAATACTTTATGCCAAACCTCACAGGAGGCACCAAAATCTGTGGCGGTCTGCCCAGAACAAAGAGTAAAGTTACGTTAATCAGTCCCACTAAATCGAACTCTCGTCACATCCCTTTTCGTACTAACTCAACGTACTCTTGTACGCAATATTTCGTAACGCCCACTATCCGCCAGTAGGATCAAGCAGTCACTTGCCTACTCGCAACGAATAGATATATAAAATAAACTCTTAACACAGTACACACAGGTGCGATCTGAAGGTACGTGAGTAAGTGAAGTAAAAGTATCTTTTTACAGCTCACTACGCAAACTTCCGAATCTTAGCTTCAGACTTTATTCAGTAACTTTATTCAAGAAATTACAAAATTAGTAATAGAGGTATTACGGGCTGTTAACCGTTTCTCACCAATATTACCGTTATCACGAAATGAAAATATTAAAACGTATCAAATTATTACGGTGTATATCGAAACTTTTAAACTTATTGCAAAGATGTAACAACAAAAATATATCACTGCTTTGGCGTGTCTTATCTCTGCTGCTAAATCAAAACAATATGTTTCTATCTTTATTATTTATTTTTATTATAAAATGCGTACCAAAAGATTATTTATTATTTTATTACAAATTAGATGAAAGATTTTCGTAATTATTCGAAATGTACCAAAAGAAAATTAAAAATTATAAAAAATTTCAGAAAATGAGCCGATCCTTTTCACATCCTGAATTACCAGTCTATTTTATACACTTTCGAACTTATTTTCCTTCATCCTGTGTTGTCGCGTCTAAACACGTTCTTTTCTATTTTTAAAGATGACACACAAGGATGAAATACTTTGTACAAAGATGAATAATCTGTCATCTAGATGGTAACACACTCATCCGGTTACACTATCATCTTAATGTCATCTCCCGTGACCTTCGCAACATTTCGAAATCCCGTGCACATCTCATGTGGAATTCGTGCACCCTCACTATCATAAAATTTTTTTCGATGAGAACATTTTTTAAAATAATTACTTATTTATTATTATTATTATTACTATTATATTAAATCGATTGGTAAGATTATTTTTTTATTAATCACTTAATTATTAAAATCAATTTTTACTAATAAACTTATTGTAATAAAACCATTCAATATTTTCATTAAGAATTTTCATAACAAAAATTAAAAATAAAAATAATTATCTATTTAAGTTTAAATTTAAATACAAAATAATATAATGATAATGAATAATAAAATAAATATAAAAATAAATATATAAAATCAAAAAAATGTCCACCTCAAAGTCTTCTCCAAAATCACTAAAAAAGTCTGCAATTATACCGATCTCAATATTATAGATGCATATGATGTTACCTTCCACATGATAACTGAACTGATTAAAAGTATATTATTTAATACAAATATTGTTTATATAAAAATTTTATAATATAAATATAGTTACTGCTACTGCATCATCATTTATCATCATCTGAAATTTAGTTTCCATAAAATATTAATAAACCAAGTAATGCCATTGGTAATAAACACCAATTATTGATGGAATGAGGAAACAAAATTAAATTTCCATGATAAAGTGTTTATTAATTATATTCATAAATAATGAATGATATCATGAATGACAAAATCTACGAATGAAAAAAAATCAAGAGAAATATAAGCGAATGAAAATTTACTTTTCCTAATAGGCCGCAAAATAAGTAAAATAAATAGAAAACTATTAGTGAATAATCGATAGCATTAACATAAGTGCAAATAATATGATTTTCCATGTTTGTATAATTTAAATTTTGCTTTTGTCCATCCTGGTGACATCATTTTTGAGTTTTTTATGATTTTTAAATTTAATAGTTATTTTCATAAATTATCCTTCCGTTTGTTAGTTCATTTACACTAGTTGCCCGATTCACTTTTTTTATTTTATTTTATTATTTTTTATTTTTTTTTAAAAAATATGATAATTTTGTCAGTTTTTTTTTCAATTATTACTTTTTTTTATAATAATTTATCCTATAAATGCGAATACAAATAAGGTAAATATTATCATATGGTAGAGACGTAAAAAAAAAACAGATTTTCATTTGCTATGCTCGTAAATTTTTTAAAAGTATGGCACAGTATCGTGAAATTTTTTTATTATTCAAACTAGATGCCATGTAAACAAAAGCGAATCACTACCTATTTCTAGATCATTACAAATCAATAACTAATATTTTAATATATATTTAAACGTGATAATTACAATTAATAATATGTTTAACAGTGGATCCAATTATTACATCTGTCCTTTTTCAAGTATCTGTGAATTTATGTTCAATGATACGTTAATTAGGTAAAGTTAATCCTTGAACTTTGTGAATAGTGAGTGCATTAGGCATTGATTATTGGACTTGCAGGTGCTCCTTCAAGCAGTTATTTTTCTTAATAATTCAACTCCCAATACAGATGGCACGTCTAACTATTGTATTGGTCAATATAACAAGTATGTTTAAATTACAAGGCATTTTTTTAAAAAGTAAACTTTGAAAAAATTTGAAGGAAAACATTTATTTAAATAATTTAATAATTTATGTTATAAAAAAAATTTTTTTTAAACTAAAGATTTTTTTCTTTCTCATCCTCCCTGCATTGCATTAGTTTTTTTTGTTTATTAATATCAAATATTCCTAAATTAGAATCCTGTCCTAAAAATTGGGATAACATTTAATCAGCTGCAAAGAATAGATTAAAAAATCATGTTAGTAATAAAAATGTTTGCCGCCGTTTCAAAATGATCAATTTGATATTTTATTAATGAATTAAAATGTAAATACTAATAAAAATTTCTTTAATAATATTAGATAAAATGCATAATATTTTGAAGTTGACACAAATAACATCAAAATTAAATAAATAATAAATTTCCAAAAAATTAATGGTTATTTTAATAAAAGGATTAATGCCAATGTAACAGCCTATTACCTAACTTTAAATTTATAAAAATAACAAGTGTACTTTTCTTGATAGTTTATAACTGCAAATGGAGATTTCACTTTTTGACTTTATAAGTTTACTTTTATCACGGATCACAAATTAAATCGGAATAATACTGATATTGGTATACAATTTATGGTTTTTATCATATAAGATGTATTAATTCAATAAAGAATTATAAATCATTTAATAAATTAATTGAAATCAAACCATATTTTTAGTTCATCTTTCTAAAAGTCATTTTTATAAGCAAAAACATTTATTTGAAGCATTCTAAATTCGAGTCTTAATAATATGTGCCTGTGAAAATAGTTTTAATTAATCAAATAAGAAAATATCATTCCTACATAATGAAAATTTTTCAATTTTTTTCAATTTTTTTATTTTATTTTTTATTTTAACTTTATATTATATATAAAATTATTTTATTCTCATTATCCAAATCTATTATTCTTTAAATTCTTCGAAAATCATAACCAATCTTAGGTTGAAATACTAGAGAATGATATTTTCCTGCTTGCTTTTAATTTCTGTTTCCACATCATTATTGTGAGTATTGACACTTGAAGTAGTTGATTTATTGGGCTTTAATAAATTAGGATCTATAAATTTAAAAATTTAATCAATCAATTTGTAATTGATCATTCATTAAAATAAAATTATTGAAATCGTTCTAAGAATATACCTGAAGATTTTCCTGATTTTATTTCTTCCAATAAATCATGTAATCCATGAAGAGTATGAATATATCGATCAATGTACCATGATTGTGGATGTAACTTATTTAAATATGAAAATAATTCTTGCTTTTGAAATTTTGATATATTTTGTTGATTTTCGTCAGCAATTTTAAGTTGTCGCATAACATCATCCACTATGTGATACATACGTTTTCTATATATTCCCCAAAATAAATTAGTTAATTCAATAGCTGTTGGGCGTTCAGAAGGATCATCACTCCAACATCGATACATCAAGTCTAAATACCATTCTGGAATCCAATTTAACATAAGATCAGGGACCTTTGGTCTTACACCATTACAAATATCAATCATCAAATAAGTATCATGTGCCTGGTCCGCAAATGGTCGTTGTGCAGCAACTATTTCATACATAATTCCACCAAAACTATAAATATCACCATCAATTTTAAATTCATTTCCTCTTAATACCTCAGGTGGAATATATGGAATTGATCCGTAAGTTTCGTTATTTTTGTTATTATTTTCTAAAATTAAATCATTTTTTAACTTATATAAATCCAAATTAATCACATCATTGTTAATAAAAATATTGTCACCGCGAAGGTCACAATGAACTAAATTTTTTTCATGTAATCTTTCAAGACTAGCTGTTATTGAAAATAATATGTTTATTTTTTGTCCCCACCCTAAATCCCAAAACTTTTTGGTTAAAAAATTATGTAAGTTATCATCAAATAAAACCATGATAAAAATGTAGTTTTGTGTAGAAGGATTTTTTGAAAATCCATAATATTCAACAAAAGATTTAGTAAAGTTAATAGTCTTTACCTTAATATGAAAATATTAAAAGGCAAATTAATAAATTACAAAATATTAGTAACTTACATTCGAAATATAAAGAAACATACCACTTCAAGAAATTCAGCTATATCATATCTAGAATCTTTTATTTCTTTCAAAGCAACTTTTTTGCCTATTGAATGATATTCCCAGTTCTTTTTGACAAAATTCCAGTCCCATTTTATTCCATTTTCTAATTTGGCAGAATACACAGATCCATGGTCACCATCTGCTATGTATTCGATATTTTGGAAATTATCGTAAGGTATCCAATCTAACTTTTTGTCGCCAATGTCATTCATTTGAGATTCTCGGATAATCTTATCAATGTTAGCGTTCCCACTGGACCAAGTTTTAAATTCTTGGATAAAATGCTCTTTAGTACACAAAGAGCATCTTCCATATGAAATGAAATTTTTGTAATCCTTAGAAGAATGACCTACTGGACAATACTCTATTTTTTTTATTTCTTGAGGTATGAGAATATTCATTTTTGAATTTTTTTCAGTGTCCAAATTTGTTGCCTTTCTGATTATATTTATTTTTACTATTTATATCAAATGACTACAAACTAATTTTAGATTTAGAACCAATAAAAATTATCGGAGGCTTTTTTCGTACCGTTTTGGGAATAGATGGCTCTATTTTTTTCTAGAACAGATTTAAATTGGGTAATAATCACGAATCAGCTACACTAAGTAATGTATTTATTTGTGTAGTCATTTAAGAATATAAAACTCTCGCTATTTCATCATTGCACAGATTTTTACTATTATATCCCAAGTTTATTGTAAACCTATTGCTGCAAGGAATAAATTTTTTATAATAAAAGAATGAAAAACAATGCAAGTAGAAGTAGAAAATCTCAGCTTTTACTATGTTGGATGAAATTTATATGCACAAACTGAAAGTATGCTAAATTCGAATCTAAATGTGTTCCCGAATATTTTTAAAAAATAATTAAATTAATAAATTATCTTTTATAATAGATACCCGTATAATTTAGATATTTTATTAAATTTTTTTTTTGAATTTTCAAGATTTTTTTATTTTTTTTTTATTTTTTTATTTTGGAATGTATACATTATAATCAAGAAAAATAATTAAAATAAAAATTATGATACAAATTTGTATTATCCTAAAATAATTAAAGATAAATTTTGTATCCCAATCAAAAAAATGTCGTGAATTTTTCATATATTTGAATTTAGGAATCTAGCAAGCAGAAGTAGAAAGTAGAAACAAAATATCTTATTCCTTACTTTTCATTGATTTCACATTTTATATGACGGAATGGCTGACCTGTCAGATTATATAAATTCTACGAGGTAAGTATCAATATTATAAAAATAATTAATAATAATTATAATTTTCATAAATGCAATAATGTTGTTATAATTATTATTATTATTAATCTAGGTTGCATTGTTGCCGAGTTTAAGGATCATAGAGCAATGTGAAGGGAGGAAGCAATTACGAAGGAATGCTGATTCTCTTTGTGATGATATTTTAAGATAAAAATACATTCAACTGGCTCTGATTGAACGTTCGAATAAGCCTTACAAATTGAGGTTAAATTAATTGTAAGAATATTGACTTAATTATTATATCAAAATTAATTTATGAATTTTATTAATATTGTTTAATTATATATTATTTTTTTTAAACGAATGAAAGGTTTTGTTGCACCCAAAGTTAGATTGGATCCCAATTCAAATTCTAATTTAATTCCTGGAGCGTGAGAAATAAACAGGCGAAACATAAACAAATGAGGTATTTTTAATATTTTTGACTTTTATAAATACTTCAATTATTTATAATTTATTATTTTAATTTATCAAGATAGAAGTTCAAAAAGAGTTTCGCCGCCTGTTAAAATATTTTCTCTGCAAACCGTGGAACATCTCATCTTCTATGAATTATCGCAATAATTATTAATATATTTATAATTTATGTTATTAATTTAAAAAAAAAGGACGTTTGACAGTAAAGAAGACTTTTGAAATAGGATAAGATCGATAGGATCAATGAGATTTGAGCGTGATTGTTTATTTGTTAAAGAAGGGTTATTAATTTATTTAAAATTATTTTTTATTTAAATTCTATTTATTTTTTATTTATTTTTCTAAGATCCATCAAAATTTATACATTAATTAATATACAAATAAAGTTATAATATATATTCTTTAATGAACAAGAATTAAAAGCAACAGGAGAAAATCTAAATTTTTATTCAAAAAGGATATTACAATAAATTAGACGATACAAAGCATCACGCAGGTAAAATATATTTATTTCTAATATTTTACTTTTAAATCTTCAATATATTTAACACTACAAAGTAATTCAACTATTTGAATCCGAATTCAAATCATCAAATTATTAAAATTTATTATAGCTTGGACCTCATCACAGCAGCTACAATTAAGAAATCCCGAAATTCATATCATTACTCAAGATGGAATCGCGATGCCTTTGTCATTATTTCCACTCAAAAGAAACTCATCTCCTACATTAATGCAAGCTCCAGCACAATCTCAAAAATCAAATTCACAATATCTAATTCAAAGTCATTATCTCATACCAGAACTTCGCATAATATTCAAAAACTTAATAATAACTCCTCTATGATGATTCTTAATTCTTCTTATTTGACTCAGCGGCAATATCCACAACTTCAACATTATCAACAACGAATTCGACATCAGTAGCAACAGCTGCTTCTGCAACAACATGTTGGAATTTGCTCTTGATGTCAGCCCAATTAAATACAGTGATTTTTCCATCACAAATGGTTAATCATATTTTTAATCAAGTCACAAGTAATGATGTGATCATTCGAAGCTATTTTTTTTGACAACGATCAATATACCTCCGAGATCTTCGTAGGATACCAAACGAATACCATTATATCCCCGCTTTTAATAATTTTTCAAGTTTATTATAAGAAAATTGGTACAAGGAATTAGTTTGCCGCCGTAATAAAAATAATAAAAATCTTACCTATCATAGAGAGAAAGCATCAATTTTGTGTGAATAGTATCAAATTAAGTATATTCATTATTTCATTCTTTTTATTTATTTTCTTCGTTTCTTCATGCGCTAAATAAAAAACAAACAAAAGTAGAATATCTTGACTATCTTATTGTAGTGCCAAAAAACGAAAGCACTTACCTTAGAATGAACCTGACAATTTAATTTTTCACTATTTTGACACAAATATTCATTATTTCTATTATAATTACAAAAAATAATAATAACAAATAAAATGTATTTGCTTTACGTGATATAACTAATAGTGTAGTTAATTCATATTTGATAAAATAATGAAAAAATTGCATTTCGTTAACCTTTAAGCATAATTCAGAGAAATAAAAACAGTAAAAAAATTTTTAACAAAAAGTAATTTTATTACATATAATAACATTTGTGCACTCTAAATATTTTAAATAAATAAATAAATTAATAAATTATAATTTAGAAATAACTCAGATGATTCAAATTAAATAAAATTAAAATTAAAAAATAAGATTTATTCAAATTTTCGAGAACTTTTCCATTTCTTTTTATTTTATTTTATTTTTTAATTTTCCCTTCCCTTTCTAAATTAACCCATTCTTTCAATTTTTTGAGAATCACAACCTAATCAAAGGCTGAACGTCATTCATCTGAATTTCTGTTTCTCTATCAATATCATGAGGATTGACACTTGAAGTGGTTGATTCATAAGACTTTATTAATAAATTAGGATCTATAAATTTAAAAATTTAATCAATTTAATCAACTTTAAAATAAAATTATTGAAATCGTTCTAAGAATGTACCTGAAGATTTTCCGGATTTTATTTCCTCCAATAAATCACGAAATTCATGAAGAGTATGAATATATCGACCGATGTAACATGATTGTGGATGTAACTTACTTGAATGTGAAAATAAATCAAATAATTCTTGCTTTTGAGATTTTGATATATTTCTTTGATTTTCATCGGCAATTTTAAGTTGTCGTGTAACATTATTATCCACTGTCTTATCTGATGCGTCCCAAAATAAATCAATTAATTCAGCAGCAGTTGGACGTTTAGATGGATCATCACTCCAACATCGATACATTAAGTCTAAATACCATTCTGGAATCCAATTTAACATAAAATCAGGGACCTTTGGTCTTACACCATTACATATATCTATCATCAAATATGTATCATGTGCCTGGTCCGCAAATGGTCGTTGTGCAGTAACTATTTCATACATGATCCCACCAAAACTATAAATATCACCCTTTCTTGTAAATTCATTTCCTCTTAATACCTCAGGTGGAATATATGGAAGTGATCCATAAGTTTCGTTATTTTTGTCATTGGTATTTAAAATTAAATTATTTTCTAATTTACATGAACTTGAGTCTATTTCTATACCAAAGCTAGGATCGAAATAATTCATCATCAAAATATTTCAACTATGAAGTTTACAATGAACTAAATTTATTTCATGTAAGTTTCCAAGACATGATACTATTGAAAATAATAAGCTTAATTTTGAATGCCACTCTAAATTCCAAAAATTTTCGGTTAAAAAATTATGTAAGTTATCATCAAATAACATTCTAACAATAATGTAGTTTTGTGTAGAAGGATTTTTGGAAATTCCAAAATATTTAACTTCGGGATTTATCTTATTATAAAAATATTAAAAGACAAATTAATAAATTACAAAATATTAATAATTTATATTCTAAATATAAAGAAACATACCACTTTAAGAAATTCAACTATATCATATCTAGAATCTTTAATTTCTTTCAAAGCAACTTTGCAGCTTATTGAATAATATTTCCAATCCTGTTCGATGAAATCACAATACCATTTTGTTCCTTTTTCTAATTCAGCAGAATACACAGATGTATTGCCACCATCTGCTATATGTTCGATTTTTTGAAAATCATCATAAGGTATCCATTGTAAATTTTCATAAATGTTATTTATTTGAGATTCTTGTAGAACTTTATCAATGTTAGCATTCCCACTAGACCAAGTTTTAAATTCATGGATAAAACGTTCTTTGGTACACAAAGAACATCTTTTATCTGAATAAATCGAATTTTGGTAATCAGAATAAGCAAAATCCGCAGAAGAATGACCTGCTGGACAATAAATTCTTTTTTCTATTTCTTGAGACATGGAAAATGAAAGGAATATTCGTTATTAATTTTTTTTTAATTTTTCTGTATTACGAATTTATCATTGATGGTAATCATTGCCTTTCTGAGTATATTCATTACTCCGATATTTTATATTTATATTGTGGCGGTCTGCCCAGAACAAAGAGTAAAGTTACGTCAATCAGTCCCACTAAATCGAACTCTCGTCACACCCCTTTTCGTCTGTTCCTGTTAGGTTTCTCTACCTAATTACGCAGGCTTGTACTATCCCAGTCAGGCTACAACCTGATTACGCCGGTCAAGTACTACAGATATTCTTTGAACAACTACACACACAGGCGTGATCTGAAGGTACGTGAGTAAGTGGAGTAAAAGTATCTTTTTACAGCTCACTACGCAAACTTCCGAATCTTAGCTTCAGACTTTATTCAGTAACTTTATTCAAGAAATTACAAAATTAGTAATAGAGGTATTACGGGCTGTTAACCGTTTCTCACCAATATTACCGTTATTACGAAATAAAAATATTAAAACGTATCAAATTATTACGGTGTATATCGAAACTTTTAAACTTATTGCAAAGATGTAACAACAAAAATATATCACTGCTTTGGCGTGTCTTATCTCTGCTGCTAAATCAAAACAATATGTTTCTATCTTTATTATTTATTTTTATTAAAAAAAATGCGTACCAAAAGATTATTAATTTTTATTACAGATTAAGTAAAAGATTTTCGTAATTATTCGGAATATGCCAAAAGAAATTAAAATCATAAAATTGTAAAATGAGCCAATCCTTTTCACATCCTAAATTACCAGTCTATTTTATACACTTTCGAACTTATTTTCCTTCATCCTGTGTTGTCGCGTCTAAACACGTTCTTTTCTATTTTTAAGGATGACACACAAGGATGAAATACTTCGTACAAAGATGAATAATCTGTCATCTAGATGGTAACACACTCATCCGGTTACACTGTCATCTTAATGTCATCTCCCGTGACCTTCGCAACATTTCGAAATCCCGTGCGCATCTCATGTGGAATTCGTGCACCCTCAAACATTTCCTCCTTCAAGGGGGAGCTCCTGCGACCCCACACTCATACCCCATAAATCACTCATTAACTGCCGATGCATTTCGCCGCACATTTTCAGTAATCTTTCGTACTCCTGTTTCGGAAGCTTGTAGATCCAGTCAGGTGTGACCAGTTGGAGATTCTTTGGTCGCAGCATTCCGACTGCTTGTGCGAGAGATCTTAACCTTTGCGCTATCTGGTATGTCCGTGATCCGTTTTGATGGGAATACCCTTGCAACTCGTGTTTTATCGACGTAGCCGTACGGATTTCTTGAAAAGTAGAAATATACTCTCCGAGCCTTCTATAAGCGTTTACCCGTTGTCCGTTAGGATTGTCTGGATCTGTGGCTACAGAGAGCAGCCCGGCTATGTCGTGATCAAACACTGCTTCCGTAAGATCATGTACCTCTTCGGGTGCGGTTATCGTATCCAAGACATATGGGAGTAACATGTCGTTCTCTTGCTGCACCACTTCATCACCCGTGGGTCCTCCCAGGTTTATTGCGTAACCTTCCGTTACCAGATATGCCCCTGTATCATCTAGTATAAGTTGTGCGCCTCTCGATAGTTCTAATAACTCTTCACGTAATCTGTTGACTCGTTCACAAAAGCTTTCGGAGATTTGTAGATGGGTCATGTTAAATGTTCTTAGTCGTGTTTCGGGAAATGTCGCATTTTATCCTTGTCTTTCATGCACGACTATTGTTCTCTGTTATCTCACGTGAGATAAAACTCCTTTGTTTGTAAGACCTTAGGCGATTTCCGTGTACAGGTCGGTGGTTCAATACTTCTCCGTTGCTAGTCCTCAATATGTATGACCCATTTCCCAAAACTTGATGAATAAAATAGGGTCCTATCCATTTGTTCCGAAACTTGTCGCCATGAACATTTTGTAAATCTGATCGATATTCTAGTACCATATCGTTGTTTCTGTACGTCATAATGCGGGTTCTTTTATCGTAAGCCCTCTTTTGTCGTGCTTGGGCATCTTTTATGTTCTTGGACGCTTTGATCTTGTTGTTTGCAAATACTCCTACCATTTCACTGATTCTTCTATTGATTAGGTCCTCATACTGTCTTTCGTTAATTTCCGTGGCTGGCCACGTTACTATGTCGAGTTCTATGGGCAGTGTAGGTGCGCAACCATAGAGTAGGTAAAAGGGTTCGTACTTTGTCGTCCTATTCCTAATGGTCCGATATGCGAAAAGTGCCGGAGGTATTAACACATCCCAATCGTACGATGTTTCTTGTACGCACTTTTCCAGAGCCCTACATAAGGTCTGGTTGTACCGCTCTGTCAGGCCATTGCTCTGAGGGTGGTATACAGACGTAAGTCTATGATGAGACCCCATTATCTCTACTAGGTTCGCTACTACTTGGCTGACGAATACNGCATTTGGCACGCTATGCATATTATGTAGTAATTTTGTTACGTTGCTTTTCAATATTACCCGTAATGGGCTATCATCCTTATTACGTTTGAATAATAAATTGTCTTGTACGATATAATGATTCGCCTGCTGCCGTAATTGTCGTCGTTGCTCGCTTGTCCAGTTCGGGGGAAAAGTGTGATTGATTAAGTACTCGGTTATTTGATTGTAAATTTCCGTGTCCATTTTCGAAAGGTTTCGCAAGTCCTCTTCTATTTATCTGAGTTTCCGGGTTCCCTCTATTAATTTTAGTACTGGATCCGGGATAAAGTGTCTGCATTGGCGTTAAGACACCCTTGTTTATGAATTATTTCGTAATCGTACTCAGATAGTTCAAAGATCCAACGGGCAATCCTTCCTTTCGGTTGCGGACGATTCTTCAACCATGTGAGGGCTAGGTTGTCAGTGTACAAATCAAACTTGGGACCATGCAAATAATGCCTGAAATGTCGTACAGCCCAAATGGCGGCGAGGCACTCTCTTTCAACGACAGTATAGTTTTGTTCAGTACTGGACAGCAGTCGGCTAGCATAAGCAACGGGGTGTTCGTGATTCTCCGTATCCTTCTGTGAGAGCACAGCTCCAATACCACAGTCAGATGCATCGGTAGCGAGTATAAATTGTTTCGTGAAATCAGGGTACGTCATTATAGGTGCCGAAGTTAGACGACTCTTCAGCAAGTCGAACGCGGATTGGTGTTCATGCTTCCATTCGAACACGACGTCCCTTTTCGTAAGGTTATGTAACGGTTTCGCGACAGTAGAGAATTCTTTTACAAATCTTCTATAGTAAGACGCAAGTCCCAGGAAGGTTCGGACATTCGTTTTGTCTCTTGGGACAGGATAACTCTTCACTTTCTCAATCTTTGCCGGGTCAGGAGCTATCCCTTTTATTGTTATGATGTGGCCTAAAAATGCTAGTCTCGTTCGGAAAAAGTCGCACTTCTCCAGATTTATCTTTAAACCTGCATTCCTTAAGAGGGTAAAAACAACTCTTAGGTGCTCTTCATGTTCTTCGCGAGTTTTCGAATAGATGATGATATCGTCTATATATATGAGTACAAATTTCCACGCAACTTCATGGAAAACTCTATCCATCACTCTCTGGAATGTTGCGGGAGCGTTGATAAGTCCAAACGGCATCACTAGGAACTCATATATTCCAAATGGGGTAGTGAAAGCGGTCTTTTCGCGATCCTTCGCTGCTACTTCCACTTGCCAAAACCCTGATGCTAGGTCCAAGGTAGAAAAGAAAGCGGAATGTCCTAAAGCATCTAGCATATCAGCTATTCGAGGGACTGGGTAGGCGTCAGGTTTCGTAACAGCGTTCAGCTTTCTGTAATCAATGCAAAGCCTGAACTTCCCATTCTTCTTGCTAACCACTACTGTGGGTGCAGACCAGGGGCTAAACGACTTTTTGATCAATCTGTTCGTCAACATACGCTCTATTTCCTCCTTCAAGAAATTCAAGTGTCGGGGTGAATTTCGATAGGGATGCAACTTGATAGGTTTCGCAGTTCCTACATCTATTGTATGTTGGTAGACGCCGGTCTTCCCTAACTGAGAGAGGTCGCTTGCTGCTAAGTTCGGGAATTCTCCGATAATCTTCGCAATTAGAGGTTTGTACTGGTTTTCCTCGAGCATTTCTGCTCCTCCTTGCGTCAGGTTACAACGTATGTCTTGTATTTCATTTTGCGGTAGTATTGAAATAGCTTCCCACTCTCGTAATTGTTCTTCGCATGTTTCGCATTTGTCCTCCCTGGTTTCAAGATATTTTTCACACCAGCAGGATGATTTTGGTCCCGTAACACTTCGTCGTCCTTGTTTACGCTTCTTCTTCTTTCTGACGATGTCGAAACAGTACGTTAGGTAATCATAGGTCTCCCACGTGGTATACTCCGAATTTGTGCGTATCCCTTCGGAGGTAATCTTATACTTCACGCTAGTCCCTTGCTGAGGCAGATTGTATGAGAGGCCCACAAAGTTTGCCTCGTTGTCATCGGTTTCCTCGCCTGAGTCTTC
>PQFF01000080.1:250983-301386 GCA_003547095.1 Diversispora epigaea | reverse complement strand
CAAGGGATACTAATCGCTCCTTTTTCGTCTCTTAACGTCAACTTACAATGTTGATAATCAATAATCGCACCCGCTCTTCTCAGCCAGTCAGTGCCAAGTACTAGAGAGTATCCGGACGCGTCGATAACTTCCATATCTACTGCTACAGTTACGCTTCCTATTCTTACAGGAACTTGGGTTACAATTCCTAAACTAGAGCGTTTTTCACCGTGTATACCCGTAATCCTTCTTTCGGAAGACTTCTCTACTCTTCGTCCCAATGACTCCATGAAACTCTTTGAGACAATACTGATGGAAGAGCCGCTATCAAGTATTACTTCGACCTTCCATCCTGCAACCTGGGCCTTGCACATCATAGGTGTATTTCCCTCTATTTTTGTATGGTTGGCGACCTTCGCTAATTTCGTACGTTTGGGTGCCAAAGCTTTCCGTACATCATTTCGGAAAGGTGGCATTGCCATGATCTGTCTTAAAGTAATGTTAGCTCTCGTGTTCAGTAGGTCAGAGACAATGGAATATGGTGGGGCAGCTTGCGTCATGTATGGTTGTTGTGGAGAAGGTGCTTTCCTTTTCTTCTTTTGTCGTGATCCTTCGGATACTTCTTTACCCTTTCCTGAGCGTAACCTTTTAGCAATAGGCTGGGCTGTTTGTTTGTTTGCGGATCCTTCCGCTACATTCGCATTATTTGTGCTGGTCTTTAATAAGGGATTTGTTTCACTCGCACTCTCACCCTCCGGAGGTGCGCTTAATAGTTTAAATGCCGTGCTGTTTCCCATGTAGTAGCAGTGGGCTGCTTGACTTCTTCTTGTTGGGTCACGAATGTGTTGCCATTTGCGCCATCTAACGGTATTTGGTTTACGGATTGATTCGTCGCGACATTGGCTTGGGGCTGAACCGCTCTAGCTGGTTCTCGAGGCGGAAGTGTAGCGGGATTTCCTGGGTTTCCTTGCCTTGTAGGGCACGTTCTCGCTATGTGTCCCGCTTGCCCGCAGAAAAAGCAGCGAAACAGGTCATTGGTATTATTGTTGCGGTTCCATGTGTTCTGTCCTCTGATATCGTTGTTGTAGTTCGACCTTCTGTAGGATGTATGCGTAGGTCTCTCATCCCTTTCCATAATCCTCTGTAACTTTTCGACGATTGGCGCAAGTGCCTTTTGTACAATGCGCTCTATTATGTCTTCTCTGTTTCTGTCCTGGTCGCGACTTGGCGTAAATCCCTGGGGGTTTACGTATGTAGTGGCGCCATACCCGACCGTGGCTTCAGGGTATGTCTGCACATTCTCTTCGAATTGTTTCGCAATTCTAATTGCTGCTTCTAAGGAGGGACTTTCTTGGGACAGGATAAGGGGTCGCGCCTGGTAGGCAATATCCTTTCGTAATCCTTTTAGGAACTGCCAGACCTTTTCGTCCTCGCTCCATCTGTTCTCGCCGTCAATGCGTCTGATCAGTTTCTTGACGTCGTTAGCGTACTGCTCCACTGTTTCGTTCACTTTCTGTATTTTCATTGATAGTTCGAACCTCCATTGATTTATCAACGCAGTGGTTTTGAAAGTGGCTAAAAATGAGGCTTCGAACGATACTCGGTTTCTGTCGCTCCAATGCGTAATGGGGTTTTGTCCCTCTTGTGTTTCGCTGAACCATAGTCCCGCTGCACCTTGTAAGTATCCGGCGACGACTTGAAGTTTATATTCGCTAGTATACTGATTTATCCTAGCAGACCTGTTGAATTCCTCCAACCATTCCATAGGGTCTCGATTTCCTCCTCCAAACATCGGCATCTTCGCATCATTTCTGATACGAAAGGCGTCTTGTAATCCCTTTATTAAAGCGTTGGTTCCGCTTTCTTCGGTGCTGCGACTCATTCCTCTAGTTATTCTTTTATTCGTCATGGTGGCTATTGTTTCGTAGGGATACGGATTCTTGTTGTCTTGTTACACAAATTTCAAGACGTTTGTCTTCGTCGTTGATCGTTTGATTTGTAAGAACTTTATTATGTTAACGACTGCTTCGTACTCAAAAATCTTATTGGGAACAGAAATTTCTGTCATTTTTAGGACTATTTCGTATTGTTACGCTTTCTTTTGGCGGGAATAATCTTTTGGATTTTTAAAGGGGATATCTCAAACAATATAAACTCTAACTATATTTATCAAAATTCTCGTAAATCTGTGAAACACTACTTTTCTTAAGAATACTTTATGCCACACCTCACAGGAGGCACCAAAATCTGTGGCGGTCTGCCCAGAACAAAGAGTAAAGTTACGTCAATCAGTCCCACTAAATCGAACTCTCGTCACATCCCTTTTCGTCTGTTTCTGTTAGGTTTCTCTACCTAATTACGCAGGCTTGTACTATCCCAGTCAGGCTACAACCTGATTACGCCGGTCAAGTACTACAGATATTCTTTGAACAACTACACACACAGGCGTGATCTGAAGGTACGTGAGTAAGTGGAGTAAAAGTATCTTTTTACAGCTCACTACGCAAACTTCCGAATCTTAGCTTCAGACTTTATTCAGTAACTTTATTCAAGAAATTACAAAATTAGTAATAGAGGTATTACGGGCTGTTAACCGTTTCTCACCAATATTACCGTTATTACGAAATAAAAATATTAAAACGTATCAAATTATTACGGTGTATATCGAAACTTTTAAACTTATTGCAAAGATGTAACAACAAAAATATATCACTGCTTTGGCGTGTCTTATCTCTGCTGCTAAATCAAAACAATATGTTTCTATCTTTATTATTTATTTTTATTAAAAAAAATGTGTACCAAAAGATTATTAATTTTTATTACAGATTAAGTAAAAGATTTTCGTAATTATTCGGAATATGCCAAAAGAAATTAAAATCATAAAATTGTAAAATGAGCCGATCCTTTTCACATCCTAAATTACCAGTCTATTTTATACACTTTCGAACTTATTTTCCTTCATCCTGTGTTGTCGCGTCTAAACACGTTCTTTTCTATTTTTAAGGATGACACACAAGGATGAAATACTTCGTACAAAGATGAATAATCTGTCATCTAGATGGTAACACACTCATCCGGTTACACTGTCATCTTAATGTCATCTCCCGTGACCTTCGCAACATTTCGAAATCCCGTGCGCATCTCATGTGGAATTCGTGCACCCTCAATATCAAATGACTAACCTAATTTTTGATTTTAAATAAAAAGTTTTAGAGTTTACTATTGATTGAATACCCAAGTTAATTGTAAACAAATTGCAGTAAGGAATAAATTTGCTATAATAAAAGAAAGAAAAAACATTCAATTATAATTTTGATTGCCATCATAAATCCCAAAAATTTTCGTTTTGTTTGTATAAAAGATTTCTTGAAATTCCATGATTTCTATCATTAGTCTTTATTTTAATATAAAAATATTAAAAGACAAATTAATAAATCACAAAATATTAATAACTTATATTCTAAATATAAAGAAATATACCACTTTAAGAAATTCAGCTATATCATATTTATAATCATTTATTCTTCTAAAGCAACTTTGAAGCTTTTTAAATCATATTTTAAATTCTGTTTGATAAAATTCCAACCTCCTTTATTCCATTTCTGATTTGGTAGAATACATAGATACATGACCACCATCTGCAATGTGTTCGAAATTTTGAAAATTATCATAAGGTATCCATTGTAATTTATCGCAAATGCTATTCTTGTATAACGTTATCAATGTTAGCATTCCCAACCGACCAAGTTTTAAATTCTTGGATAAAATCTTTGGGGCACAAAGTACAATTTTCATCTAAATAAATGAAATTTTTGATTTCAGAATAAGAATGGCCTCTGGTTTTCTTATTTTTTGAGGCATTGAAATAAAAGTAATATACAATATTGAACGTTTTCTTTTGAAAATTATCCAATGCAACTTTGAGATTCTTGGTTAATCTTACCACTATTAACTTTCCCACTAGATTAAGTTTTAAATCTTGGATAAACTTTTCTTTAGTTCGCAAAGAACGTATTCCACGAATGAAATTATGGCAATCAAAACGAGTAAAATCATTATTTTAATCATTGCCTTCAAGACAATATTAGCGCGAAACCTTATAGATTGGCCAGAAATGGTAATTGTTTCACATGATATTACCAATTTTTATTGATCGCACATTAATAATAATATCTTCAAATAACGTAAATTAATTTTTATTAATTTTTAAATATATGTATAAATATTACATCGTTTGCTGAAATTTAAATAAAATATAAAAAATTTGTGCCAATATAAAATTTTTTTTATAATAAACCGGGGGTTTTTGTTGAAATTTAATCTTAAAAAATATTAATTGCATTTATAATAAAAGGACCAACGCCTAAAATAATTTAATGTAAAAAATCGGTGACGAATCGCAGATGCACCCCTACTAGAAATTTTTTATTATAAAAAACTAAATAAAAATTAATTCATTGATGGTTAAACCAAAATTGTTTGAGTGGATGCAAAATAACTCTAAAAATTTTTATTTCTTATTTCTTAAAACTGATTGTAAATTGCATCTTTAACAAAACCATACAAATGTAAAAGCTTTGGACATTTTCACATAACTTCTAAAGACTTTTCTCTCCATAAACCCAAATCACAAATGCGAAAAAAAAAACTTTACCCAATTTCTTGCTAACCATGATGCCATTGAGCGCACGCATAGCCTATATTTTTTTTGAATCAGGCAGACTTGCTAACATTTACATTCTCATTCTTTATCTTCTCAATAATAATCTTCCAATTCCATTATTAAAATATATAATCACTCGAAAAAATACACTGGTACAATACTAAATTATGCTTGTTGGAGATAAATTTATGCTCTTTTATGTCCCATGATTGTGCATGGAATAATGGAAGATATATATAGCTCTCTAATTTAATTTTTTTTAAAAAAATTATTTATTAAAAATATATTTTTTTGTAGTAATCCTTAAAAAACTGTTATCCAATTGTTTATAAACATTTTATTTTACAATATTCATATAGCGTTTTATTTTTGATTCATGTAAAAAAATGAGCAAAATTAAGGTATAAAAATTATAATTTTTAATGTTTATAAAATATATATTATCTTTTTAATTTTTCTATATTAACAAAAGGTGGACAATAAAAAAAAATAATTTCCAAATATGTGCACACTTTGAATCATTGTTTTTATATAAAACGGATAATTTTTTTTTTTTTGATTTTAATTTATCTATAAAAAAATAAAAGTAGGCGAAATAACCCAAGCAAATGTTATTTACGAAATACCATTATGAAAAAACATACCACAAACTAAATTATGAAATTAAAAATTTTCTGACATACTTTTATCCACTAAAATCAAAAATTGTCATTCTTTGGATCATTGCTCGTATAATATCTAAACTATTTTATGAATTCGTTCAAGTTTCGTCGCGTTACTTTTAGCTTATTAACTTAGATAAAATTTATCAAAATTTCTCAAATTTTTTAAAACAAGTTCTTTTTTTAGAGTTAAAGCTTAGTTCAATTTCTGAGAGTTGGTTTTTCTTTACATAATAAGCACTGACTCGAAGCATGATAGTCTAACTAGCAGAGAAATAATATTTATTAGTATTTAAAGTTTAGCATGTTTTAGGTGTGTCAAATACGTTTAGAAAATTTGAAGAATTTAACTATCCCTATATACCAAAAGACTTAAATCAATAGCAACGCTGCACAAAAAATCTGTTCTGTTTGTCTGAAACTATGAAACTAAGAAAAACTGGCACAATTAGCAATAAAGGAACAATTAAATAATTAAGCACTTCAGTAATAAGCCACACTAAATGTGAAGTATCTGTTGTACAAAAATTAGTCTAAAAATAACATAATAGTAATGGAAATAAATAATAACTAATTTATTATAAAAGGAACGTAAGAAACAACTTAAAAAGTTTCTTTTTTTAGCATTGTAATAAGGAGCACATCATTTGTGCAAAAAAACAAAGAAATGACACTACTGGCAACAATTTAAAAATAAACCAATAATAAAATTAAGATCACTAATATTACAAGAAAGATGGAAAAAAGGGAATTTTTAGAATTTTTTTTTAACAGAGTACGATCAGTGATAATCAGATCTGAAAAAGTTGCATCTCACATAATAGGATTCTTTGTATGTATGACACTTTAAAAGTAATTAATAGAAAATATAATAAAGATTTTAATTTACTACGTTTGGATTAAATTTTTACAGAAAAAGGGATGGTTAATGTGATTTCTTATATTTGGATATTCTTTATTAATGAAAAATTTTTTTTCATATTAATGGAAGAATAAAGCTTTATTTTAATCACATAAAATTTACACTGGTCGAATGAACAAAAACAAGCAAAACTTTTTGGTGCAAATAGGCAGGGAGATTTGTGGCCAATTTGTAAATAGGCAGGAGATTTGTGGCTGATTCGTGAATAGTCAAGGATATTTGTTGCCGATTTGTCAGGGAAAATTGTGACAGATTTGTGCCAAAAATTTTGCCAATTTCTGACATTATGAAATAACAAGGTTTTACACAACTGTTATCAAATATAACATATTATTATTCAGGTGGAACTAAATTTGAAGATCAATGGGTACTCCCTTTATGCACCAACTTTGTTAGTGTGAGAGGAACATTGCGATATTTAATATGTAGCAAATAAGAATTTTGCAAAATATGTTTGTAAATATGTTACAAAACCAGAACCCTCCGATATTTTTGAAATTAGTGAAACTGACATAATTAAAAGGCATGTACATGCTTGCAGCACAATTGAAAATTGGCAAAAATTTTTCCACAAATCAGCTTAATCAGCCGCAAATCTCCCTGTTTATTCATGAATCTCCTTGCCTATTTACAAATCAGCCACAAATCTCCTGCCTATTCACAAATCTTGTCTATTTGCACCAGCACCAAAAATTTTGCCTGTTTTTACTGATTTGACCAGTGTAGATTAAAACAATGGAATTAACAATGTTGATTTTAGAAAAACCTGTTTCAAAAAGTTCGATCGTAGTTATTTTTTTACATCAATCTCTCCAGAAAATAGGCACCAGTTGTCCTACATATCAGCTTGTACAAGACTTTGAAATGAATCCATATTATAATGATGCTAGATAAATATTTCAATTGTCTTTGTGATCAAATATTTTTAAATATCACTTATCCAGTATATCATCAACAATATAAGTCAATTTCAATACCAACAGCTAGATTATACTGGAGAGATTGTTTAAATAATATTGTTGTATGTCGAAAAAAAAGAATTTTAGTTAGATTTCAATATTTAACTATTTAAAACACTGAAAATTTCTTTTATCAACAAATTTTATTATGAAAACCTGTTTTAAATGAACAACAATTTTAAGCCGAATTTCCAGATGAATTTCAATTACTAATAACAAATATTCAACAAACTTAAGAAGTACAGTGGGGTATCAAAAGTCATGGGGCAAATAAAAATTAATAAAAAAATCATTAAAATTAAAATGCTAATTGTGACACAACGGGTGATCTAAACTGGACAAACTTTTTTTTATCAGATTCCCCTAAACCAGGGCTATCATATGATATATTTTGTGTTAAAATTACATATCTATACATAGAGAAATTACGCTTCAAATAAAATTGATAAAAATAAAAAATTTAATCTTTGAACGTTACCCATACCGGATTTGATGAAATTTAAAGATAGATGCCAACTATCTTATATGGAATTGTAGCCAAGAATGATATCTATAATTTTAATTAGAAGCATATTTCATGGTATCTAGTGAAAATTTTGACTTTAATTAGACGTGAATAAAAACGGCCGAAATTTATTAAAAATTCTAAAAAATAAAAAAAAAATCTGAAAATAATTTTCTATCGTTTTTACATATAAAAGTTTTTTTTTAATAAAGTACTAATAAAAATGATACTAAGTAACATTAAAATTGAGAATATAGAGCATAATATGTGAAGTATTTAGATATATTTAATTCAAATTGAGCAAATAAATAATAATTGAATTCTAGAGAATAATTTTTGAACGTCCGGTGTTTAACCGTTGATATTAAATTCAATTCGCAAGAAAAAATTCTAAAAACTTCACAAACGATGTCACTTATTCTTGGCTATAAGATTAATTATTGACACACTTGATAGTTTATTAATAGAAAACAAACTTTTATATGTAGTAACGTTTGACAATTATTTTCCGATTTTTTTTAAAAAAATATTAAAGATAAAATGATCGACATTGATTTTTTAAAAATCGGAAAATAATTATCAAAAGCTTCTACATATAAAAGTTTATTATTTACTAATAAACCATCAAATATGTTACTAATTAATCTTATAGCTATAACTAAGTAGCAACGTTTGTAAAGTTTTTAGAATTTTTGTGACAAATTGAATTAAACAGTTCTTGAAATAGTTATTAATGGTTGCTACATATAAAAGTTTTTATTTATTTAAATAATAATATAAATTATACTAAGTAACATTAAAGACAAAGGAATATTACATCTTGTATAAAGTATTCAGATTTTATCAATAAAAAGTGAGCTAATAATGAGGGTTAAATTTCAGAGAATAATTTTTGAATATTCAGTTTTCAGTCATTAATATTAAATTTAATTTGTGAGAAAAAATTCTAAAAACTTTACAAACAATTCTCCCTAGTTATAGCTATAAGATTAATTAGTAATATATTTGATGGTTTATTAGTAAATAATAAACTTTTATATGTAGAAGCTTTTGATAATTATTTTCCGATTTTTAAAAAAATCAATGTCGATCATTTTATCTTTAATATTTTTTTAAAAAAAATCGGAAAATAATTGTCAAACGTTACTACATATAAAAGTTTATTTTCTACTAATAAATTATCAAGTGTGTTAATAATTAATCTTACAGCCAAGAATAAGTAACATCTTTTGTGAATTTTTTAGAATTTTTTCTTGCGAATTGAATTTAATATCAATAGTTAAACACCGGACGTTCAAAAATTATTCTCTAGAATTCAATTATTATTTATTTGCTCAATTTGAATTAAATATGTCTAAATACTTCACATATTATGCTCTATATTCTCAATTTTAATGTTACTTAGTATCATTTTTATTAGTACTTTATTAAAAAAAAACTTTCATATGTAAAAACGATAGACAATTATTTTCAGATTTTTTTTTATTTTTTAGAATTTTTAATAAATTTCGGCCGTTTTTATTCACGTCTAATTAAAGTCAAAATTTTCACTAGATACCATGAAATATGCTTCTAATTAAAATTATAGATATCATTCTTGGCTACAATTCCATATAAGATAGTTGGCATCTATCTTTAAATTTCATCAAATCCGGTATGGGTAACGTTCAAAGATTAAATTTTTTAATTTTATCAATTTTATTTGAAGCGTAATTTCTCTATGTATAGATATGTAATTTTAACACAAAATATATCATATGATAGCCCTGGTTTAGGGGTATCTAATAAAAAAAAGTTTATCCAATTTAGATCACCCGTTGTGTCACAATTAGCATTTTAATTTTAATGATTTATTTATTAATTTTTATTTGCCCCATGACTTTTGATACCCCACTGTACATTCATCAAGATTTTCCCAAAATTATCAAAATTTAATAACAAGAGGATTTAGATATTATAATTAAAACTCAATTAACAAATTTGATCAAACAAGTACATAATTTACCATCATTCTCTACTCTTTTTATTTCTAATGATTAATATAAAATTTATAATCTACTAAAACATGCTAGGGACCTTCCAATACTTGTAATCTTCATCCTTTCTTTCTTTTTAACTGGTTTAGCTGGTAATGGAAAAACATTTATGACAAATTTAATTTTAAATTTTTAAAAAATAAAAATAAAAATTATCTTTTAATGATACCACTGGAGTGGTCGCTCAAAATGTTGGTGGCCATATTATTCATTTGGCATTACAGGAAAACATATAATTATCAAACATTGGCTATCCATAATCAAATTTTATATTAAAGTTACAAAAGGTTGAATTGATGAAATCTCAGTGGCACTAGGAGAACTTTTTACATTTTTTAGTAAATTATTTAGTAGAATACATAAAATTAATTGGAATTCCTGTACTAGTTGTAGGATATTTGGTACACAATTTTTTACTTCTCCCGTTTGGAAAAATTTCTTATCTTTAGTTTTAACAACTCCACATATATTATACAATAATTTGATTCTATATATTACAATATTATTCAAAAAATGAGAATTGGTGAACTTAATCAATCTACAATAGATGCAATAAATATTAAAATTGCACAATATTAGCCATCAACAAATGAAACTAGCACACAAATTGTATCTTATTCAAATGATTATATAATTGTTAAAAAATGGTCTATATCAAACATACATAAGAGTTGTAAAGGAAACCAGCCATTTTTATATACTTGGATCAGCATAATATTTTCAATTTCTTTACAAAATGACTTGACTTAAATTAACTGTACAAAAAACATACGGACTCACATTACCTCACTCAACAGTTTCCTTAGATGAATCTATATTTGCAACAGGTCATCTTATAATGCATTAAGTAATGGACAAATGCTAGGTTGCATTTGATGAGATAAGAAAATATCATAACTTTTCATATGTACTTTGATTCGCACGCCATTAATTAATATTTCTATTCTCATAATTCTTAATAAAAATGTTGAATTAGCCTTTTTAGCTTTATTCTAATTGAATATGAACTATTACGAAATATTTGGAATATGGGAATATCTGATTATAGATGATGACTAAATCGATTTCAAGAACCTGTCTTCAAAATCTTATTTACTTTTAAAAATAAACATATCAAAAAATTCAAATCTCCTTCTAAATACTAATAATAAATATTTTTATATAAAAAAATTCGTTATCTGTATTATACATAAACAATTTAACATGTTATCATCTATTTACAGATTTAATATGCTTATATATACACATTTGTTATTAATTTAAAAAAGACCTTATTGAACTGTAATGATAAAACATTTATTAATAATGCAACTTATAACTATTCACAAATTTCATGTATGAAAAAGTCTTCAAGAAATTTCCAAAAATACAACAGTTACAAAAACACAACATATAAAAAAACTGGTCAAAATACAACTCATTATTATTAATTTATTTAAATAAGGTTCTAGAAGTTTCCCTATTTATGTTAATCATGTCATGTTAATCCCAAATTAGTTTTTGTAATCGGATTAATAAAATTAATAAGCAAGCGATATAATCAGAAAAGGCAATGATGACCATCGACAATGATAAATTCGGAATAAAGAAAAATTAAAAAAAAAATATTCAAGGAAAATATCCCATGTCTCAAGAAATAGAAAAAATAGTCTATTGTCCAGCAGGACATTCTTCTAATGATTTCATTTATTCTGATGCCCAAAATTTCATTTATTCTGAAAATTGTTCTTTGTGTACTGAAGAACGTTTTATCCGAGAATTTAAAACCTGGTCTAGTGGGAATGCTAACATTGATAAGAATATCCAAGAATCTCAAACAACTAATATTTACTATAAATTACAATGGATACCTTATGATAATTTTCAAAATATCAAATTCATAGCAGATGGTGGTCGTGGATCTGTGCATTCTGCCGAGTTGAAAAATGGAATAAAATGGCGATGGAATTTTATCAAACAGGATTGGGAAAATCATTTCATAAGCTCCGAAATTGCTTTGAAAGAAATAAAAGATTCTAGATATGATATAGCTGAATTTCTTAAAATGGTATATTTCTTTATATTTAGAATATAAGTTATTAATATTTGTAATTTATTAATTTGTCTTTTGATTTTTCTTATTAAGATAAAGACTGTAAATAATTATGAATATATTGCTAATTATTATGGAATTTCGAAAAATCCTTTCACTCAAAACTTCATTTTTGTTGTGGAATTATTTAATGATGATTTACATAAATTTTTAACCAAAACTTTTTGGGATTTGGGGTGGGAACCAAAGATAGACATGTTAATATCAATATCGGGGGGTCTTGAAATATTACATGCAAAAAATCTTGTTCATTGTAACCTTCATAGCGGAAATATTTTAAATTTGACCACACCAGGTCCTATATCAGATATATATTTGGATTTATGTACATTGGGGAATGATTTGGTTTTAAATACTAATAACAAAAATGACAAAATTTTTGGATTAATTCCATATATTCCACCTGAGGTATTAAGAGGAAATGAATTTACAAGAAAGGGTGATATTTATAGTTTTGGTGGAATTATGTATGAAATAGTTACCGCACAACGACCATTTGCCGACCAAGCGCATGATACTTATTTGATAATAGATATATGTAACGGTGTAAGACCAAAGGTCCCTAATTTTATGTTAAATTGGATTCCGGAATGGTATTTAGACTTGATGTATCGATGTTGGAGTGATGATCCATCTAAACGTCCAACTGCTGCTGAATTAGGTGATTTATTTTGTGATGTATTAGAAACTTTTTATCGTAATATAGAGGATAATGTTAAGCGACAACTTAAAATTGCTGATGAAAATCAAAAAAATACATCAAAATCTCAAAAGCAAGAATTACTTGAATTATTTTCACATTCAAGTAAGTTACATCCTCAATCAAGTTCTATTAGCCGGTATATTCATACTCTTCATGGATTACATAATTTATTGGAAGATATAAAATCAGGAAAATCTTCAGGTATATTCTATGACAATTTCGATAATTTTATTTTAATTATAAACTTTTAAATTTTTAAATTTTTAAATTTATAGATCCTAATTTATTATCAATCTAGTGTCAATATAATATTGATTAGGAAACAGAAATTCAACGAAAAATGGCATACGCTAACTATTCAACTTTGGATTCCAAAGAATTTAAATAATAGAGAATAAAGTTACATTTATTTTTATATATTATATATCTGTTATAAAGAAAATTAAAAAAATAAAAATAAAAAATTGAAAAGTTCAAAAAAAATTATCGGAGTTAATTTTCTTAATTATGTGTAGAGCATTTATTATTAAAGAAAACCTATTTAATTTATTTATCTTAAAACTATTTTCGCGCTTGCACATATTATTAAGGTTCAAATTTAGCATGTCAAATATATGGCTTCGTTAGAATTTTTTTACTGTTCTATTACTCTGAATCATGCTTAATTGTTAACGAGATACAATTTCTTCTAATATTCCATATGTATTAAATTTCCTTCGTAATATATCAATATAATACAAGCACATAGCTATTGTTTTATTATTATTATTTTTAATTAGATATTTGCCTAAATAATACTTAGAAAATTCAATCTGTTTTAAATAAGGAAAAAAAAATTTTTGTTTAAGGAATATGGGGTTGTCAATGCTTATGTTTTTTGGAATTACAAGACAAAATGAGAAAAAAAATAAGATCTGATCTTCATGTAAAATATTCGACCTTTGTATTTAATTTTGCATACGAATAATTGTTTATCAACCATTTACATATGTGAACAATCTTTTCTATGAAATGAAACGATGGGCCTTGATACGCACAGACGTTGCGCAATCAAATAGGCATAAAGATTGGGTTCTTATAATTGACTGAAGATTGTACAAAACTTTCCCGGAAATAATTTTTTTAATTAATAACTTGAATAAAGAAAAATCGAGGTGAAAATGGCAAAAAAGTAGATATAGAAACAATATTTTGTTCTAATGAAAAATAAAGTTGCTGAAAAATCTTGAGAAACGTTTTGAATGAATGAATGAATATACAGACAACGTAATATAATATTAACATATATATGCAACAAAAACAAAGTGAATACAAAATTACAGGAGTTAAACAAATAAAATATTATTTATTATTGATGAGAATCACAATTCTATTAGTTTGTCTCTACTATAATTTTCTACAGTAATTCATTCAAAGATCATTTTTAGATCCTTATCGCTTTTTTGCTTTATTGCGTTAATTTTAAATTATATGCATTACCACCCTAATATCCTTTTTTAAATGGCGTGTCGTGATTTCCTAAAAATTTAAAGAAAAGTTCTGGAAAATTCAAATCAAATCTTATTTAATTTTTAATTTAATTTATTTAATTTAATTTATTTAATTTGAATTTTTAAAGTTATATTATAATTAATTTATTTATTTTTAAAAAAATATTTTATGCTATAAAATTACTCTGCTAGAATTTTGTCGATATTTTATAACTCTGAATTATGATTAAAGGTTAACGAAATGCAATTTTTTTTTCATATATGAATTAATGTTTCTTATGACGCTATCAGAGCTTTACGATTGAAATTATCTTAGTACGTAGTAATTATTATAATAAAGTTTTGGATTATAAATTAAGTTTAATCTCAAATATTGTTTAGTAAAAAGTTAGGATTGCCCATTATTAAGCTTTTTAGTTTTTTTTTTTATACAATATTTTTATAGTTCCCTGTATAATACAATAATAATCTTATCATACTATTTAATTTTCTATACATACTAAATTTCACAACACTGCACTGATTTTCTATATTACCTAAAGTTTAGGATTATGGATTAGAGTTAGTTTCAAGGATTGGTTAGTAAAAAGTTAGGGTGGTTGGTTATATTAGGATTGCCTATTACCATACTTTTTAGTTTTCTTATAGTTTCCTGTATAGTACGATAATAATCATACTATTTTATTTATAATCGCACTAAGTGATTTTCTATATATACCTAAATTGTATTGCAAAATCGTGCTATATTGATCCGTTTCTTAGTTTATTTTCGATCTTAACTAAATTGGGCCAACAAGATTTTCTCCATTCTTCTTCCAATAGTCGGAATGAAGGCGATGTGAATTGATACCTCTTTTCATTTTCTGTGAATGATGGATGTTAATATAAATTATAAAATAAATGTAATACGGAAATCAATAAATCAACAAAAAAAAATAAATAATAATTTTACCTCAATTAATGCACTTTATCATTAAATCTTGACACGCATATAATTCTTGCAGACGAGATACTTCTTGTGAAAGTAATTCAATATACAGTGGCGATCAAAAGTAATGCAACACGATTTTGATTTAATAAAATTATTTTTTTTTTAGTACAAATTTGATAATTTTTATTTTTTATTTTTTATTTTTATTTGTCAATGGTTACAGTTTCAAATAAAAAAAATTAAAATAAAAAATAAAAAAAAATTTTTCTAAAATTTAATTTTTTTTTCAGAAAGTACTGTTGCATTTCTTATTTTCTTTTCTAACACAATTCACTTAACCCAGTAAATCAAATTAATATATATTGCTTTTTTTTTTTTNTGCTATATTGATCCGTTTCTTAGTTTATTTTCGATCTTAACTAAATTGGGCCAACAAGATTTTCTCCATTCTTCTTCCAATAGTCGGAATGAAGGCGATGTGAATTGATACCTCTTTTCATTTTCTGTGAATGATGGATGTTAATATAAATTATAAAATAAATGTAATACGGAAATCAATAAATCAACAAAAAAAAATAAATAATAATTTTACCTCAATTAATGCACTTTATCATTAAATCTTGACACGCATATAATTCTTGCAGACGAGATACTTCTTGTGAAAGTAATTCAATATACAGTGGCGATCAAAAGTAATGCAACACGATTTTGATTTAATAAAATTATTTTTTTTTTAGTACAAATTTGATAATTTTTATTTTTTATTTTTTATTTTTATTTGTCAATGGTTACAGTTTCAAATAAAAAAAATTAAAATAAAAAATAAAAAAAAATTTTTCTAAAATTTAATTTTTTTTTCAGAAAGTACTGTTGCATTTCTTATTTTCTTTTCTAACACAATTCACTTAACCCAGTAAATCAAATTAATATATATTGCTTTTTTTTTTTTGTTTATACTAGATTGAATATGAAACACACTACCATCTTGTGTATTCTCCCCGAGCCTTAATAACATCATGAATTCTTTCTGGCATAGAGTAGATCAAATTGGCACAAGTATCAATGTCAATTTCTTGCCAAACCTGTTGAATTTTGATCCACAAGTCCTCCTTACCCGAAATTCGTTCAGGGAGATGACGAAGATGACGATCTATTTCATTCCATAAATGTTCTATGGGATTAAGATCTGGGGATTGGGCGGGCCAATCCAAAACCTTTATTTTGTTACTTTGAAGCCATCGTTTTGTTGAATTTGCTGTATGTTTAAGGTCTCCATCCTGTTGAAAAATTATATCTTTGATAGCAAATCCTTGAACTTTGATAGTATTTAAGAGATCCTCACGAAGTATTTGTTGATATAATTTGGCATTCATCATTCCATTGATTTTACAAAAGCCACCAACACCACGTGACATAAAGCATCCCCATATCATCACAGATCCACCTCCAAATTTCACAGTAGGCTTAATATGAAAACAATTTAATGGTTCCTCAGGGCGCTTCCAATAATATTGTTTCCCATCAGATCCAAAAACTTTAAATTTTGATTCATCAGACCATATTACCTTTGACCAATCATTTATTGTCCAATTTTCATATTTTCGTGCAAAATCTAGGTGACGTTTTTGGTGTTTTTTACTCAAATAAGGTTTTTTTCTTTTAACTCTTGATACTAACCCATCATTTCGAAGTATACGTCGAATAGTAGGTGCTGAAATATTAATATTTTCTTGTTCTTGTAGATGGTTTTGGACTTCAACAGCAGAAGAACACCAGCGAGAGGTAATGAGATTTATGATTTTTTTTTGAGTTGGTTTATTTGTGAGTGGACAACCTGATTTTGGCAAGTTTTCAACAGAGTGGTTTTCAAGCCATCTTTTTTTAATTCGAGAAACTTTAGATGGATTTATATGCCGTGCTCTTGATATTTCCCTTGTTGTGTATCCTTTTTGTAATGAAAGAAGAATTTGAATTCTTTCTTTAGGGTTGTATGACACTTTTGTGTTGTAACTTGTTTACTAAGGAGTTGCAACATGGTACAAAAACAAAATAAACAATAAAATTTACTTTTTATGTGATATTTATGTAACACAATAATCACCATCTGGTTCTTGTCAAAAACGATCAAAAGTAACGCAACACGTGTTTCGTATTACTTGACTGATTATTTCGGAACTGGTAGTAATAGTAATTATTAAGATTTCACTATCATAAACTGACACTATTAACAGATAATAAAACAAAACAAAAAAAAAAAATCTCCGGGATTGTTCGAAACAGTTCGATTGAACGAAATTTTTTTTTTGTNTTATTTGTGAGTGGACAACCTGATTTTGGCAAGTTTTCAACAGAGTGGTTTTCAAGCCATCTTTTTTTAATTCGAGAAACTTTAGATGGATTTATATGCCGTGCTCTTGATATTTCCCTTGTTGTGTATCCTTTTTGTAATGAAAGAAGAATTTGAATTCTTTCTTTAGGGTTGTATGACACTTTTGTGTTGTAACTTGTTTACTAAGGAGTTGCAACATGGTACAAAAACAAAATAAACAATAAAATTTACTTTTTATGTGATATTTATGTAACACAATAATCACCATCTGGTTCTTGTCAAAAACGATCAAAAGTAACGCAACACGTGTTTCGTATTACTTGACTGATTATTTCGGAACTGGTAGTAATAGTAATTATTAAGATTTCACTATCATAAACTGACACTATTAACAGATAATAAAACAAAACAAAAAAAAAAAATCTCCGGGATTGTTCGAAACAGTTCGATTGAACGAAATTTTTTTTTTGTTGCATTACAAATGATCGCCACTGTATTTCATTAACAGATAAAAAGTATAAAAAGTAATTATCTAATTATATTATAAAAGTTATTATTATGAATAAATGTTAATTTTGATTTACTTGCTTTTTTGTAGACTCGAAAAATCCATCATGTTCATATTAAGGAACCAAACATTTATCCCAAGATCAACCAATAGTACTATAAAAAAAATAATAAATAGTGATAAATAATAATAAATAATAAATAGTGATAAATAATATTCGCATAATTTCTCTTAAACGTTTAAACTCAAGATTTAACCAAAATATAATAAATAAATAAATAAATACAATAAATAAAATCAATAAATAAATAAATTAATTAATTAATTAACAACAGAACATACTTTTTCTAAACATGATTCATCCAAATTATCGTCACAAAGTTGAATCCTTTCTTCCATAGGAGTTTTAAATTCTTCATATAAGTGTTTTATATCTCAAGTTTCCCTTTCAAACTTGATAATAATTTTCAAACGCTTTCACTTCCCTCTCAAAATTTCCAATTGATTGAAACTTAGCCTTAATCTATCGGACAGATCCATTTGATAATATTGAAATTCTTTGAATTTGCCAAGTTAGTTGGGATCGACTAAATCATCTGTTTCATCTCTTACCAACGAATAAACAAAACATTCCTTTATCTATCTCATCTTGCGGAGTGTAATGATGAAGTTGAATTGCACATTCTTCAAATGATTCACGTAGTGAGGACTATTTATATATATATTATATTTTAATTCACATGAGAATGCAGATGTGAATGAATATTGAATGTGTAGATTAAAAAATGTAAATAAATGGAATACGGGATGGAATTATAATTATTAAAATAATTAAAATAATAATAATAATTAAAATAATAATAATAATTAAAATAATTAAAATAATTAAAATAATTAAAGATTACATACCACAATTCGGACAATTTCATCATATTTATCAGTAGTCAAATAGTGGTGATTTATAAATAATAATTTATTAATTATAATAAATTATTGCATAAATAATAATAAGAATCATAATAATTATTATATCCAAACCGGTAAACTGAAGCTACAAGAAAATAAAATAAATAAATAAATAAAAATAAATGAATCAAATAAATTAAATAAATAAAATAAAATTAATAAATAAATCGGTGAAAATAAATAATTTAACAATTAAATTGAAATAATTGAAACAAATAAATTAAATTAAATTAAATTAAATAAATTAAATTAAAATAAATAAAATATAATAAAATAAATTACCTCTATTCAATTCTTTAACAAACACTGATAAATGTTTCACATTATTCTGTGTCATAGTAGCTTCCTATAAAGAACATGTTACATATTTTAATAATAATAACAATATAACAATATAATAAAATAAATATAATAATATTTAATAATAATTAATAAATAATTAAGAATTATAATAAAATCAAATACCTCTTGTAATAAATTAATGAATTATGAATAGAAAAAAGTTTATCACGAGTAATATAACTTAATTATAACTTATGTGTGTTATTGTATCGAAAATATTTAATGTACTAGATTATTCATAAAAATGACATGACAAATATGAATTGTGCGTATTGAGGTTAGACTTTTGCATATTTTTCTGACGCACCATTTGCATTTCTTGCGTACTAGATAAATGATATTCATTTTACCTTCTCGGATATAAAAAAACGAGAATGACGCACAAAACGAAAATTGTCCTAGAACTCCCAGTGTTATTCTACTACACATGTGAAAGGTGCTAATATTTAAGAAAAAACTAGACAGGTATGATATGTGGCCTTGGTTCATGTTCTGTTTAATAATTATAAATAAATGTAAAAATTTATATTAGCATTCGTGCAAATGTATTTTTTTTTCAAATTTTGGCAATATAGACAACCTTTTCATCCTGTTAAGAGTTGAAAATTAGAATGTCTTAGTTTTGAAAATCATGGTGTGGCGTTGAAGTGAATAAGATAATTCTTTAATTGGGAAGTAACCATCATTATCTACGTTGAGGAGGTAAAAATATCAATGATTAGGATAATTATTTTTATTAAAAATTTTTTTACAAGTTAATTCTTTAAGAAGTGGCTATTATCTGTAAAAAATTGAATAATTCTAGATTGCTATGATAACCATGTTTTCTTATTTAAGTGACCATTGTTCTTAATTTTTACTTCCTATTTTATATTTACTTTTATTTTTACTCTTTTCTTCTTTTCTATTCTTATTCTATTTCTATTTATTTTTTTTTGTTTGAATATATTTAATAGTTTTGGATGAATTTGTGTTTAATTTTAAATTTATATATACATAATAAAATATTATTCTTAGTAGAATTTATTATTACTTTTATTTTATACTTAATAGTTTTAAATTTATATTATGAGATTTGTATCAAATTATAAATTTATAAGTTAATATATATAAATAAGATAAACAAAATATTATTTTAAGTATAAAATGAATAGTGCATAATACTTTATTTGGCAAGTTTTTTAAGAAAAGAAATTGTTTACATTGCTTTTATTTTTCAAAAAAATCAAAAAAAAAAGATATCCGGATTTGGATCATACAAGCAATCTCAAAATCGTTGTTGCACAAATGCATGCAAAACTAAATTTATTTGATAATGTGATTGTTGGCAATATTTTTTCGGATTTTAAAGAAATTGAACAGAAGAAATGAAGAAGTCATGGAAAGAAATGAAAGAAACAAGAAAAACGGAAGAAATGAAAGATATTGGAGAAACAAAAGAATTGGAAGAATCGGAAAATTTGGAAGAGTAGGCATATTGTTATAACAAGCTTATTTTACAACTATAATTTATTACCTACAATAATTTGGATATATAAAATTATACAATATAAATTATATTATAGTTTGTAAGTATTTAGATTCATAATTATCAAAATCAATGTTTTTCATTTGATTCAATATCATATAACAATTCTCTAATCATAAACTAATAGTTAGTGAGTATTTAGATTCATAATTATTGAAATTAATGTTTCAATTTATTGATTTAATTCAATCTCATATAACAATTCTCTAATAAATTATCATAAACTAATCATTATAAATTATATTACAGTTCGTGAGTATTTAGATTCATAATTATTGAAATCAATGTTTCAATTTTATTAATTTAATTCAATAACATATAACAATTCTCTAATCAATTATCATAAACTAATCAATATAAATTATATTACAGCGAGTGAGTATTTAGATTCATAATTATTGAAATCAATGTTTCAATTTAATTAATTTAATTCAATCTCATATAACAATTCTCTAATAAATTATCATACACTAATCATTATAAATTATATTACAGTTCGCGAGTATTTAGATTCATAATTATTGAAATCAATTTTTCAATTTGATTTATTTATCATTTAACAGTTCTCTAATCAATTATCATAAACTAATCAATATAAATTATATTACAGCGAGTGAGTATTTAGATTCATAATTATTGAAATCAATGTTTCAATTTAATTAATTTAATTCAATCTCATATAACAATCCTTCAATCAATTATCATAAATTAATCAATATAAATAGTCGGTGAGTATTTAGATTCATAATTATTGAAATCAATTTTTCAATTTGATTTATTTATCATTTAACAATTCTCTAATCAATTATCATAAACTAATCAATTAACATAAATTAATCAATATAAATAGTCTGTGAGTATTTAGATTCATAATTATTGAAATCAATGTTTCAATTTAATTAATTTAATTCAATATCATATAAAAATTCTCTAATCAATTATCATAAACTAACCAATATAAATAGTCTGTGAGTATTTAGATTCATAATTATTGAAATCAATGTTTCAATTAATTAATTTAATTCAATATTATCAACAATTCTCTAATCAATTATCATAAACTAATCAATATAAATAGTCGGTGAGTATTTAGATTCATAATTATTAAAATCAAGGTTTCAATTTAATAAATTTAATTCAATATCACATAAACAATTCTCTAATCAATTATCATAAACTAATCAATATAAATTATATTACAGCAAGTGAGTATTTGGATTCATAATTATTGAAGTCAATGTTTCAATTTAATTAATTTAATTCAATATCGTATAAAAATTCTCTAATCAATTATCATAAACTAATCAATATAAATAGTGTGTGAGTATTTAGATTCATAATTATTGAAATCAATGTTTAATTTAATTAATTTAATTCAATATCATATAATAATTCTCTAATCAATTATCATAAACTAATCATTATAAATTATATTACAGCGAGTGAGTATTTAGATTCATAATTATTGAAATCAATGTTTCAATTTAATTAATTTAATTCAATATCATATAAAAATTCTCTAATCAATTATCATAAACTAATTAATATAAATTATATTACAGTTCGTGAGTATTTAGATTCATAGTTATTGAAATCAATGTTTAAATTTAATTAATTTAATTCAATATCATATAACAATTCTCTAATCAATTATCATAAACTAATCAATATAAATAGTTTGTGAGTATTTAGATCCATAATTATTAAAATCAATGTTTAAATTTAATTAATTTAATTCAATATCATATAACAATTCTCTAATCAATTATCATAAACTAATCAATATAAATAGTGTGTGAGTATTTAGATTCATAATTATTGAAATCAATTCAATATCATATAACAATTCTCTAATCAATTATCATAAACTAATCAATATAAATAGTGTGTGAGTATTTAGATTCATAATTATTGAAATCAATGTTTCAATTTAATTAATTTAATTCAATGAATATAACAATTCTCTAATCAATTATCATAAACTAACCAATATAAATAGTCGGTGAGTATTTAGATTCATAATTATTGAAATCAATGTTTCAATTTAATTAATTTAATTCAATATCATATAACAATTCTCTAATCATAAACTAATCAATTAACATAAATTAATCAATATAAATAGTCTGTGAGTATTTAGATTCATAATTATTGAAATCAATGTTTCAATTTAATTAATTTAATTCAATATCATATAAAAATTCTCTAATCAATTATTATAAACTAATCAATATAAATTATATTACAGTTCGTGAGTATTTTGATTCATAATTATTGAAATCAATGTTTCAATTTAATTAATTTAATTCAATATCATATAACAATTCTCTAATCAATTATCATAAACTAATCAATATGAATAGTCGGTGAGTATTTAGATTCATAATTATTGAAATTAATGTTTCAATTTAATTAATTTAATTCAATATCATATAACAATTCTCTAATCATTTAATTCAATATCATATAACAATTCTCAAATCAATTATCATAAACTAATAGTCTGTGAGTATTTAGATTCATAATTATTGAAATCAATGTTTCAATTTAATTAATTTAATTAATATCATATAACAATTCTCTAATCAATTATCATATACTAATCAATATAAATAGTGTGTGAGTATTTAGATTCATAATTATTGAAATCAATTCAATATCATATAACAATTCTCTAATCAATTATCAAATTAACATAAATTAGTCAATATAAATAGTCTGTGAGTATTTAGATTCATAATTATTGAAATCAATNTTTCAATTTAATTAATTTAATTCAATATCATATAACAATTCTCTAATCAATTATCATAAACTAATCAATATAAATTATATTACAGCGAGTGAGTATTTAGATTCATAATTATTGAAATCAATGTTTCAATTTAATTAATTTAATTCAATGTCATATAACAATTCTCTAATAAATTATCATAAATTAATCAATATAAATTATATTACAGCGAGTGAGTATTTAGATTCATAATTATTGAAATCAATGTTTCAATTTAATTAATTAATTCAATATCATATAACAATTCTCTAATCAATTATCATAAACTAATCTATATAAATTATATTACAGAGAGTGAGTATTTAGATTTATAATTATTGAAATCAATGTTTCAATTTAATTAATTTAATTCAATATCATATAACAATTCTCCAATCAATTATCATAAACTAATAGTTAGTGAGTATTTAAATTCATAATTATTGAAATCAGTGTTTCAATTTAATTAATTTAATTCAATATCATATAACAATTCTCTAATCAATTATCATAAACTAATCAATATAAATTATATTACAGTTCGTGAGTATTTTGATTCATAATTATTGAAATCAATGTTTCAATTTTATTAATTTAATTCAATAACATATAACAATTCTCTAATCAATTATCATAAACTAATCAATATAAATTATATTACAGCGAGTGAGTATTTAGATTCATAATTATTGAAATCAATTTTTCAATTTAATTAATTTATCATTTAACAATTCTAAAATCAATTATCATAAACTAATAGTTAGTGAGTATTTAAATTCATAATTATTGAAATCAATGTTTCAATTTAATTAATTTAATTCAATATCATATAACAATTCTCTAATCAATTATCATAAATTAATAGTTAGTGAGTATTTAGATTCATAATTATTGAAATCAATGTTTCAATTTAATTAATTTAATTCAATATCATATAACATTTCTCTAATCAATTACCATAAACTAATCAATTATCATAAACTAATAGTTAGTGAGTATTTAGATTCATAATTATTGAAATCAATGTTTCAATTTAATTAATTTGATTCAATATCATATAACAATTCTCTAACCAATTATCATAAACTAATCAATATAAATTATATTACAGCAAGTGAGTATTTAGATTCATAATTATTGAAATCAATGTTTCAATTTAATTAATTTGATTCAATATCATATAACAATTCTCTAACCAATTATCATAAACTAATCAATATAAATTATATTACAGCAAGTGAGTATTTAGATTCATAATTATTGAAATCAATGTTTCAATTTTATTAATTTAATTCAATAACATATAACAATTCTCTAATCAATTATCATAAAAAATCAATATAAATTATATTATATAGCAAGTGAGTATTTAGATTCATAATTATTGAAATCAATGTTTTAATTTAATTAATTTAATTCAATATCATATAACAATTCTCTAATCAATTATCATAAACTAATTAATATAAATTATATTACAGCAAGTGAGTATTTAGATTCATAATTATTGAAGTCAATGTTTCAATTATCATAAACTAATCGATTATCATAAACTAATCATATTATATAGCAAGTGAGTATTTAGATTCATAATTATTGAAATCGATGTTTCAATTTAATTAATTTAATTAATTTAATTCAATATAATATAACAATTCTTTAATCAATTACCATAAACTAATCAATATAAATTATATTACAGCAAGTGAGTATTTAGATTCATAATTATTGAAATCAATGTTTCAATTTAATTAATTTAATTCAACATCAAACAAATAATAATTCTTTAATTAATTATCAATAACATTTTTTAGTTTTGGAACATGTGATAAATGTCATCAAAATAATATTGGATTCAAATGGTGCCATCCGTGTAATGCCAAACAATTTCTAAATGAATTTGGTAAATGGACAAGTGAAGATAGAGAAATTGATGAATTTATTCAACAAATACAACTAAATGCAAATAAACGTCAAGAAATTATTGAGTGGATACCATTTGAGAAACTTGAGAATGTCACATACCTTATTAAAGGTGGTTTTAGTATAACATATAAAGCAAGATGGCTTGATGGACCTATTTATTGTTGGGATTATAACATAGAAAATTGGATCAGGTCTAAAGAACAAAATGTTTGCTTAAAAAGTTTTGATAATTCAACAAATAAAATTGATTTTTTGCAAGAGGTAAATATTTCATATTATTAAAATTTTACCATACTAGCATTATATTTTAAATATATATTAAATATATTTTATTTATACTAATAAATATTTTAGATTAAAAATCAACTTAAATTTCGAGGTAAAAATGCAATTGCAATATATGGTATCACTAAAAATCCAACAAAAAATGAACATATGATAGTTATGAAATATGCAGAATATGGCAGTCTTCGAAACCTGTTGAATAACAATTTTGTAAAATTAACTTGGAAAGTAAAATATAATATTTTATCAGAAGTTTTAACTGGACTTCTAAATCTCCACGAAATGGGTTTAATGCATAAAGATTTCCATTCTGGTAATATAGTTAATCAAAATTTAACTCTAAGTTATATTACTGATTTTGGACTGTGCAAACCAGTTTCAGAAAATGATCCAGAAAATATTTATGGTGTAATTCCGTTTATGGCACCTGAGACATTAAGTAGAGGAGAATATACTAAAGCATCTGATATTTATTCTTTTGGTATGGTTATGTTAGAAGTTCTAACTAGTTATCCACCATACTATAATATTCCACATGATGAAAATCTTGCAATGGGTATTTGTGAAGGGCTTAAACCTGAAATTAAGTGTAAAATTCCTCAATTTCTTAAAGAAATAATGGAAAAATGTTGGAATTTTGAACCTCTCAATCGTCCAACTGCTGAAGAATTGAAATCTAAAATCAAGGAATATATTTCTGATGATGATGAAATAAGAAAACAAGTAAACAAACAAATTAATGTAGCAAATAAATCAAACAAGAATTTTATTCAATATGATCCAAATGATATGCATCCTGAAGCAATATATACAAGTAGACTCATATCTAAACTTACAATTCCTGAATGTGATACATTTACTGAATATGATACAGACAGTAAGTAAGAAACAAACTTATTTACCTTTTTTAAAAAAAAATTTATATTAATTACTCATTTAGATTCTAGACAACAATTTTTTTCAATTCCTGATAATATAATTGGTAAATTTATTTCTTTACTTATTTTGTTTGAAATATTTATAATATTAACCATATTTAAATTGGTATAGTCAAAGATGAAGAAAATTAAACTCAAGAAATTAATTAATAGTTGGTTTAGGATTATTATTTAATATGAATTATTTATTATTTTATTTATTTATTATTTTGTTATATTTTATATTTTTATTATTTTATTTGATCACTGAAATTATAGATTATAGTTTTTTTAATTAAAGCAGATCAGTATGTAATCATTTAAAATAAATCATTATTGTCTTGATATTTCAAAATGTAAATATTTGTAATTGTTTATTTTGTGTTTAAACAGTCTATAAACTGTATAAATCTATATGAGCTGATTAACTTTTATAATTGATCATAAACAAATGAGACAGTCAATTGAAAATAAAGTGCTATTTATCATATTTACTATGCATAAACTCATATGGGGATGGGTCAGTTCTGGGAAATGTCCTATTATTTTGTGCCCCAGGACATGGGACGAAGAATTATATATATTTCAAGTATTCATGTGATGATAGACATCAAGAGCAATATTTTTATCAAATAATTATAGAAACAACATTAAAAAAGGTAGGCAATGATCAACCATCATATTTTTTTTATTATTATTCATTTATAATTTTTGAATGGATTGAATATCAAATAATTTTTTTATTTATTGTTTCAAAAAAACAAAGTATTATTCAGCTGGACATTCTTCTGAATGATTTTTTTTACTAATTACAAAAATTTCATTGACATAGATTTTGTCATGTGATTTAAAGAATATTGTATGCAAGTTATCAAAGAATCACAAATCAATGAAGGATACAATTATGATGGATGGTTTTTCAAAGATATACCATAACAGATAGTAAGCATAGTACCATATATNAAAATGTAAATATTTGTAATTGTTTATTTTGTGTTTAAACAGTCTATAAACTGTATAAATCTATATGAGCTGATTAACTTTTATAATTGATCATAAACAAATGAGACAGTCAATTGAAAATAAAGTGCTATTTATCATATTTACTATGCATAAACTCATATGGGGATGGGTCAGTTCTGGGAAATGTCCTATTATTTTGTGCCCCAGGACATGGGACGAAGAATTATATATATTTCAAGTATTCATGTGATGATAGACATCAAGAGCAATATTTTTATCAAATAATTATAGAAACAACATTAAAAAAGGTAGGCAATGATCAACCATCATATTTTTTTTATTATTATTCATTTATAATTTTTGAATGGATTGAATATCAAATAATTTTTTTATTTATTGTTTCAAAAAAACAAAGTATTATTCAGCTGGACATTCTTCTGAATGATTTTTTTTACTAATTACAAAAATTTCATTGACATAGATTTTGTCATGTGATTTAAAGAATATTGTATGCAAGTTATCAAAGAATCACAAATCAATGAAGGATACAATTATGATGGATGGTTTTTCAAAGATATACCCTAACAGATAGTAAGCATAGTTCCATATATATTGCCAAATTAAAAAAAAATGGTATGGATATAATGAATTCTATTACCTGGGTATTTAAAAAGGTAAGTTTTCCTATATTGGCATAAAGTTTATCAGTTATTTCACGAAATAAATTAAATAATTCAATGGAAGTTGGACGTTCAGAAGGAACATCACCCCAACATCGATACATCAAGTCTAAATACAATTCTAGAATCCAATTTAACATAAAATAAGGGACCTTTTGCCTTACATCATTACATATATCAATCGTTAAATAAGTATCATGTGCATGGTCAGCAAATTGTTGTTGTGCAGTAACCATTTCATACATAATTTTACCAAAACTATAAACATCACCCCTCCTTGTAAATTCATTGCCTCATAATACCTCAGGTGGAATATATGGAATTAATCCATAAATTTTGTTATTTTTGTTATTAGCATTTAAAATTAAATCAATTTCTAATTTACATAAATCTAAATCAATATCTGGTGTTTGGCAAAGTTTGGTGAACTTTAAAATATTTCCACTATGAAGGTCACAATGAACTAAGTTTTTTGCACGTAGGATTTTAAGACCCTCTGCTATTGATGTTAATATTTCTAATTTTGATTGCCATCCTAAATCCCACCAAAAAATATTGGTTAAAAATTATGTAAGGTATCATAAGATTTCTTAATAATAATATAGTTTTGTGTAGAAGGATTTTTTGAAATTCCATAATATGTAGCCTTATATTCGCGATTATTAACAATCTTTAACTAAATATGAAAATATTAAAAGACAAATTAATAACTTATATTCTAAATATAAAGAAACATACCACTTTAAGAAATTCAACTATATCACATCTAGAATCTTTTATTTCTTTCAAAGCAACTTTGCAGTCGATTAAATAATATTCCCAAACCTGTTTGATAGAATCTCAACGCAATTTTATTCCATTTTCTAATTTGGCGGAATACACAGATCCACGACCACCATCTGCTATGTATTTGATATTTTGAAAATTATCATAAGGTATCCACTGTAATTTATAGTAAATATTACTTGCTTGAGATTGTTTGATATTCTTTTCAATGTTCACATTCGAACTAGACCAAGTTTTAAATTCTTGAATAAAATGTTGTTTAGTACACAAAGGACATCTTCCGTATTGAATGTAATTTTTACGATCGGGGTAAACGAAATCATTAGATGAATGACCTGCCGGACAATATTTTTCTATTTCTTGAGACATGAGAAATAAATGTAATGCGTTATTAAATATTATTTTTTGTTCCGAATTTATAGAAATACATAATTCATTTTATGCTTTTTTTTTATTATATTTATTTGTGCTGCTAAATTACTTTATTATTATTAATCAACCAATATTTATATCAGATCAGATGTCACAACAAAGCTAATTTTAGATTACATGTTGTTTATTCGCATGTCTGCTTTTGACCACGCAGACAGGATATAACCTAACTACTATTATTCCACGCAGAAACGGAAAAAATAACGGCTAACAAAATAATAATTGTCGATCTGCGTGGGTAACGCAGACTGAAAACTCGGTGGCTTATCCGTAATCACCGGTCTTATAATAGTTTGTAGATTTTCAATGAAAACCGGGATCGAAATAAAATTCATTTTTCAATAATGAAAAATAAAAATTTTTTTTTTTAATTTTCGTTTTGGAATTTTTTTTTGGCAAAAGGGTCCATAGACATAATGTCAAGTCACTGCGGTATGATCAATTTATTCCTTTAACGATCATCTTTTATTTTTGAGGGTTTGTCATACTTCGTAGTATCTTTGGTGTTCATTTTTGTGAAAGCCCTTTCTAAAAAAAGTTTTTTAATTATTTCATTTTAATCAGATCAATTAAATTATAATGTAATGAAAAATTTTAATATAATAGATTGGAGATTTTTTTAAAAAAATCAATTTGGATAATAAAAAATAAATAATAATTTTTTTTTATTTTCATTTTGCATTTTGTTCCTCTTTATAAAATTTTTAATAAAAGCTCATCAGCATAAATAAATTTAATAAATAGATATAATAAAATTTTTATTTTTGTGCATATTAATCTGAAAAAATAAATTATTATTTTTTGGCTGAAAGCAATTTGTGATAGATTTTTAGATTTTTAATAGCTCATCAGAATGGTATAAATAAAAATGAATTTTATTTTTTATTTTTGATATTGTAAATACATTTGGTTTTGCTGCTATAAAAAATAAAACAAGGTATATATTTATCAAGAAGTCCAAAATATTAATATTTATTAAAAGCTATGTTTTACAAAATAAAAAAATAATTAATTTTCATTTGCAAAATTAAGGAAATGATGCAAACTGTATTATATATTACTATATTTTATTAGCATATTTATTAATCTAACTAATGATACCAAAATACTTAATTGTCTAGTGATTTATATATTTTTTCTTTTATTTACAAGAAGTGTATTTTTATATTATTGTTTTTTTTCTATTTTTTATTAGCTTCTGAAATTCAAGTTTTAGAACAATTTCGCTAATTTATTATCATTATTTATTATTATTGCAATTTATATTTTTAATATTTACTTTCAACTCATCTCATTACACAAAATGCCAATCCTAGAATTGAGCAAGTTTAAAAGGTATTTTCTTCAGACTTCGGTAAAATTATTTGCATATTTAATTAGTCACAAAGTTTGTGACAGATAAAGTATAAAGTATATAATTGTTATACTAAAGCGGATCTTCACTACTGATAATCTTCTTTTTTTTAAAAAAAAAAATTCTCTTCTTATAATCAGAATAACAGATGAAACATGTTAAAAAAATAATATATTTACCTTCACTTACCTTAATCCCTTGGAATCAGGTTTGTGAGTTGCAGAAAACCTACACTATTAAACTTATGAATGAAAGGTTTAAAGAAATGATATAAAGATATTTAGTTAGTCAGCTCAGTCACCCCATTGAGCATTTGTGGAATGAGGTAGGCATATATCTGAGGAAACTTTCTGTGAAAGTTGAAAAAAAGATGAGCTATAAAAAGAATTTAAAGATGTGTGGAATGATATTGATCTTTTACTTTTTTGACTTGATCAAAAATTTAGCTCGGTTCGATTTTTAAGGCAACTGACCACGAAACGTAATACAAATCTCCACGAACAAAAGATTTTGTAATGCGTAATTATTTTTTTTTTGAAAAATATAATCAATCCAAATAAGTTCATTTTTATTCACTCTTGATCTACCAACAATCACTTATTCCAGATAAGACGCAAAAATGCTACATACTATCAAAATTGAGTAAGTAACTAGAATATACATCTCATTGTTCTAACATCAAAAAAAAAAAAAATCAATCGAAACAAAGCGCATGGATAGTGGGACGAGAAACAACTGATTCTCCAAGATCAGATAAAGAAGTATCTCATCACTATTCGGGTCAGCTTTCAGCTGATTTCAAGTACCACTGAAGTGCTTTTTCTTCATATTTTATCATTCCAATCCCATTTGAATAGCAACATCATCTAAGATTATATTATCCCAAATAGATTTAGTAATAAAAAANAGCATTTGTGGAATGAGGTAGGCATATATCTGAGGAAACTTTCTGTGAAAGTTGAAAAAAAGATGAGCTATAAAAAGAATTTAAAGATGTGTGGAATGATATTGATCTTTTACTTTTTTGACTTGATCAAAAATTTAGCTCGGTTCGATTTTTAAGGCAACTGACCACGAAACGTAATACAAATCTCCACGAACAAAAGATTTTGTAATGCGTAATTATTTTTTTTTTGAAAAATATAATCAATCCAAATAAGTTCATTTTTATTCACTCTTGATCTACCAACAATCACTTATTCCAGATAAGACGCAAAAATGCTACATACTATCAAAATTGAGTAAGTAACTAGAATATACATCTCATTGTTCTAACATCAAAAAAAAAAAAAATCAATCGAAACAAAGCGCATGGATAGTGGGACGAGAAACAACTGATTCTCCAAGATCAGATAAAGAAGTATCTCATCACTATTCGGGTCAGCTTTCAGCTGATTTCAAGTACCACTGAAGTGCTTTTTCTTCATATTTTATCATTCCAATCCCATTTGAATAGCAACATCATCTAAGATTATATTATCCCAAATAGATTTAGTAATAAAAAAGTATAGTTAAAAATTTGAAAGAATTTGAATTTTTTACATTTAGGAGATACAGTTTATAACATAGATTTCTTTGGTTTGTCATAAATTTTAATCCAACGTTTTGTTACAATGTAATTATACACTATACTTCCTCGTACATTGTAGTTCGGTGGCGGCGTACAAAATTAATAAATTAATACTAAAACTTATAAGACGCGGAATCTAGATAAACTGTTCAATAATGAATACAAGGTTTTTTTTCATTATTTTGTAAATATCAGTGATAACAATTGTAAAATAATTTATTTTTTTACAAACATAATATTATAAATTAGAAATTTTAATAATACAATACAAATAACCAACTGAATTCCGAATAATTGAATAAATATTTCATGACCCAGGTCCAATTCAATGATTGAACATGATGACCAATTCAGTTCAAATTCTGGTGTAATGGTTAATAAATCCAGAGAAAATTCGAGACAAATTACTCAAAACTCCCCTGTATTGTTATTTTCGGAATAAAGAAAAAATTAAATAATATTCAATATCAAATATTCCTTTTATTTCTATGACTCAAAAAATAGAAAAATAAAGTATTACCCAGCGGGTCGTTCTTATAGTCTAAATTTGATTTATTCAGGCAAGGCGGAAAGAGTACTAAAGAACATTTTATCCGAGAATTTAAAACTTGGTCCAGTGGGAATGCTAACGCTGATAAGATTATCCAAGAATTTCAGATAAATAACAAAGACAATAATCTTCATATAGCAGATGGTGGTGGCCATGGATCTGTGCATTCTGCCGAATTGGAAAATGGAACAAAGTCGCATTGGAATTTGTCAAACATGATTGGGAATATCAGTTAATAGGTAACAAAAATTCTAGATGATATAGCTGAATTTCATAAAGTTTAATGTTTCTTATAGAATATAAGACGTTATTAATATTATATAATTTATTACTTTGTTTTTTTAATAATTTCATATTAAGTTAAAATAGTTATTGATAATGAATTTATTGCTAAATATTATGAAATTTCAAAAAATCCTTCTACACAAAACAACATTATTGTTATGGATTTATTTAAGAATTTAAGATGGAAATCAAAAATAGAATTATTATTATTAATTGCATGTGGTCGTAGAAGCTTACATGCGAAAATTTAGTTCATTGTAACTTTCATAGCGGAAATATTTTGATAAACTTTTATGACAATTTTGAAATTGTTGTCGTTGCATCAATAATAGATTTAAATTAGAAAATGATTTAATTTTAAATTCTGATCACAAAAATAACGAAACTTATGGATCTGGATCAATTCCATAGCTTTCACCTAAGGTATCAAGAGGAAATAAATTTACAAGGGAGGGTGATATTTATAGTTAAAGTGGAATTGTGATGAAGTAGTAGTTACTGCACAACGACCATTTTCTTACCAAGCGCGTGATATTTATTTTATAATTAATATATGCAATGGTATATGACCAAAGGTCCCTGATTGTATGTTAAATCGGATTCCAGAATAGTATTTAAACTTGATGTATCGATGTTGGAAAGATGTCCAACAACTGGTAAATTAACTGATTTATTTTGGGACAAGAAAATAATACAGTGCATAATGATGTGATGTTACGCACAAACTTAAATGAAAATCAAGAACATACATCAAGAATTATGTAAGTTTTATAAGTTTTTATTATTTAAAAAAAATATTTTGTTGATTTATAATTTTTATTTACAGTGGCGGTCAAAAGTATTGCATCACCTGAACAAAAATTTTAAAATTGTAATATCTTGTGATTTCGGAGGTACAGTGTGACAATACTTATTTGATAGATTTGTCAGACCCTATTTTATCACCTGCATCATCTTTTTTTTTTATTATTTTATAAATTTATTTATCAAAATGTATTTTTTTTAAAAGTTGTGATGCATTTTTTTTGACCAATTTATAAAAATGAATATAAACAATTTATACGCGATTTTTTTCATCAAAACACACCATGTAGCACATATAAAAATGATACCTTATGGCATACTACGTCATCTGTAATTTTGTAAACTATTCATGGTTTATTTATCTACTGAAAAAAGAGCCAGAGTTTGTACGCTTCTTGAAGAAGGATATCCCTCCCATTATGTAGCAAGAAGAGAAAATATTTCTCAATCAACTGTTATAAAAATCAAGCAACGTAAAGATAGAACTGGTACCTTTAAAAATCGACCAAAATCTGGATGTCTAAGACTTTTATGAACGAAACACTTTGCGATTTATTACAACAGGNATTTGTCAGACCCTATTTTATCACCTGCATCATCTTTTTTTTTTATTATTTTATAAATTTATTTATCAAAATGTATTTTTTTTAAAAGTTGTGATGCATTTTTTTTGACCAATTTATAAAAATGAATATAAACAATTTATACGCGATTTTTTTCATCAAAACACATCATGTAGCACATATAAAAATGATACCTTATGGCATACTACGTCATCTGTAATTTTGTAAACTATTCATGGTTTATTTATCTACTGAAAAAAGAGCCAGAGTTTGTACGCTTCTTGAAGAAGGATATCCCTCCCATTATGTAGCAAGAAGAGAAAATATTTCTCAATCAACTGTTATAAAAATCAAGCAACGTAAAGATAGAACTGGTACCTTTAAAAATCGACCAAAATCTGGATGTCTAAGACTTTTATGAACGAAACACTTTGCGATTTATTACAACAGGTGAATGTACAAACACAACTGCAATTAAAAAAAAATTAAAAACTGAACAAAAAATTGAAGTTAGTGAAAGTACAGTAAAGAGGACTTTACATAGAAATGGATTGAGTGGAAGAGTTAAGCGTAAAAAGCCATTTCTTAAAAAAACACACAGAATTGTGCATATGAAATTTGCAAAAAAATATAAAAAATGGACAGTAGAAGATTGGAGTAAAGTAATCTGGTCTGACGAATCAAAATTTATGATTTATGGATCAGATGGTCGAGAATATTGCTGGAGGCGACCTGACGAACCATTACGCGATCATCATATCAAACCTACAGTCAAATTTGGATGGGTAGCATTATGGTATGGGGATGCTTTAGATCTGATGGAGTTGGTAATATAGTCCGAATTTATGGACATATGGATGGTAATTGAAGACTTATTAGGAACCATCGAGTGGCATGGAATGAACAAGGAAGATATCACTTTTCAGCAGGACAATGATCCTAAACACACTGCACATCTTACAAAAAATGGTTTGAGGATAATGATATTAGGGTACTTGACTGGCCTGCACAATCTCCAGAATTAAATCCAATTGAACATCTTTGGAATGAAATCGATCGACGTTTGAGACAACTTGAAACACCTATCAGAACACAGGATCAGTTATGGGATGCAATACAAAAGGTTTGGGTTGAGTTAGGGGTTGATGCATGTAAGAAGTTGGTAGATACTATGCCAACCCGTATAAATGATGTAATTAAAGCTAACGGTGGTTATACAAGATGGTAAATAATCAATTTTTAAATTTTCAATGTAATTAGATTACTTTTTGTTAAATTTTTATAAAATAAAAAAAAAATAAAATAACGGTCAAAAGAATTGCATCGCTTAAATAATAAAGAAAAAATTATTTTTCAATTTTTATCTTATTATTGTGCAATAATTTTTTATTTTATTAAATTAATCATTCTGACGAATTCAAAAAAAAAATTCATGTAACGTTGTGCTACTTTAGTCATGAGATATTGCTATTTTAAAATTTTTGCCCAGGTGATGCAATACTTTTGACCGCCACTGTAGATTACACATGCTATCAAATGTTATATTCGAATTGGATATGATATAAAAGAAGGTCAAGATATAGTAGAGGCTGGAAAGAATATTGCTGGAACGCATTTTACAAATATCAAACCAAATAGAATTGAACATGAAACAAATGATAATATAGGACAAAAAAAACCTAAGGTCAAAACAATACCAGGAATATCTAAATATTTTTACTGGGAATGGTCAATTGATGCACCATCAGAAGGTTATATTCAAGTTCGTTCACTTCCACATATTGGTTCCTGGACTCAATTTTCACCTGCTATGATCTCTAAATTATGAAATGATCCCATTGGGAAACCATGATCCACGGTTTCAACACATACTAATTCTTTTCTAAAGTGGACAATGCCCATGCCTCAATTGAATGGTATTTTTAAAGTTATTTTTAATATTATTTTTATATTATTTCTTGTTTTTTTTAATACTTACTAATATTTTATAAATATTATAAATATTAGTTGATATTAATATGCCAGGTAAATAAATTATATTAGATTGATTTTTAGAAAATTATTTCATTTATTAATTGGAACGAAAAAAAATTATTATTATAAATTAGATATTTCTAATTAGATTGATTTTAAAAAATTATTTTATTTATTAATTGGAACAAAAAAAAAATATTATTATAAATTAGATGTTTCTAATTATATTGATTTTTAAAAAATTATTTATAATTGAACGAAATTCTAGTAATTATTATTTACATAAAAAAATAAATAAATATTTTCTAAATATTACTATTTCTTTATTCAGATTCTATTAATCGTGACAACCAGATAAATAATAATAATATAGAAGGTTAGTATTGTTATTTAAAATCGTACAAACTTTATCAATAAACTATTAAAATTACTTGCCTATTTTTTAGAAAATATTAAAATTACTTACCTATTTTTAGAAAATATTAATGCAAACCAGAATTCGCAAACTATTCAAAAGTAAATATTTGACAAAATATTTGATAAACAGTTCTCCTAATAATACTTATATAGTTCAATCGATAAAGATTTTCCGTTACCAAAAGAATGGGCCCTTAAAGAGAAACAGGTTTTTGGAAGAAAAGGAACTGGAAAAAGAATTACAAAAAAAGTAAAAAGTTTTTTTTAAATGGCAATTTAAATCCTCGAGACAAACTTACGACACACGAAATGAATGAAGAACTAATGAAGTACGTAGAGTCTACTGAAATTGAAGAACAAGATGTACCAAAAGTTTCTACAATACAAGGTTGAATTAGTAGATATTCGGTTACATTTAAGGAACAAGTCACAGAAGCAGCACTTCGAAGTAATGCTCAAAATATTTCCCCTTTAGTAAAATAATAGAACACTAAATATAAATTTTGAGAACTTATTTTTGTTTAGTTTTTTAGTTAGTTGTTTTTAATAATATCGGAAATATATTGTAATAAAGAAACATGTAAAACCTATATTTTATAAGGCTAAATGTAAAAATGAAATGTCCAATATAAGAGACAAAATGCGAAATGCCTTCCTCCATTGTAAACATATATAAACTTTTAACATTGTGATATAAAAATTGGTTGAGGGAAAGTAGACAAAAAAATGTGAATTGTATCTTCTACTATAGGGATCTGCGTCAAATGTACTATTGTGGCGGTCTGCCCAGAACAAAGAGTAAAGTTACGTCAATCAGTCCTACTAAATCGAACTCTCGTCACACCCCTTTTCGTACTAACTCAACGTACTCTTGTATGCAATATTTCGTAACGCCCACTATCCGCCAGTAGGATCAAGCAGTCACTTGCCTACTCGCAACGAATAGATATATAAAATAAACTCTTAACACAGTACACACAGGTGCGATCTGAAGGTACGTGAGTAAGTGGAGTAAAAGTATCTTTTTACAGCTCACTACGCAAACTTCCGAATCTTAGCTTCAGACTTTATTCAGTAACTTTATTCAAGAAATTACAAAATTAGTAATAGAGGTATTACGGGCTGTTAACCGTTTCTCACCAATATTACCGTTATCACGAAATAAAAATATTAAAAATGTATCAAATTGTTACAGTGTATATCGAAACTTTTAAACTTATTGCAAAGATGTAACAACAAAAATATATCACTGCTTTGGCGTGTCTTATCTCTGCTGCTAAATCAAAACAATATGTTTCTATCTTTATTATTTTATTTTTATTATAAAATTGTGTACCAAAAGATTATTATTTTATTATTACAAATTAAGTAAAAGATTTTCGTAATTATTCGGAGTATGCCAAAAGAAATTAAAATCATAAAAATTGTAAAATGGGCCGATCCTTTTCACATCCTAAATTACCAGTCTATTTTATACACTTTCGAACTTATTTTCCTTCATCCTGTGTTGTCGCGTCTAAACACGTTCTTTTCTAATTTTAAAGATGACACACAAGGATGAAATACTTCGTACAAAGATGAATAATCTGTCATCTAGATGGTAGCACACTCATCCGGTTACACTGTCATCTCAATGTCATCTCCCGTGACCTTCGCAACATTTTGAAATCCCGTGCACATCCCATGTGGAATTCGTGCACCCTCAAACATTTCCTCCTTCAAGGGGGAGCTCCTGCGACCCCATACTCATACCCCATAAATCGCTCATTAGCTGCAAATGCATTTCGCTGCACATTTTCAGTAATCTTTCGTACTCCTGTTTCGGAAGCTTGTAGATCCAGTCAGGTGTGACCAGTTGGAGATTCTTTGGTCGCAGCATTCCGACTGCTTGTGCGAGAGATCTTAACCTTTGCGCTATCTGGTATGTCCGTGATCCGTTCTGATGGGAATACCCTTGCAACTCGTGTTTTATCGACGTAGCCGTACGGATTTCTTGAAAAGTAGAAATATACTCTCCAAGCCTTCTATAAGCGTTCACCCGTTGTCCGTTAGGATTATCTGGATCCGTGGCTACAGAGAGCAGCCCGGCTATGTCGTGATCAAACACTGCTTCCGTAAGATCGTGTACCTCTTCGGATGCGGTTATTGTATCCAGGACATATGGGAGTAACATGTCGTTCTCTCGCTGCACCACTTCATCACTCGTGGGTCCTCCCAGGTTTATCGCGTAACCTTCCGTTACCAGATATGCCCCTGTATCATCTAGTATAAGCTGTGCGCCTCTCGATAGTTCTAATAGTTCTTCGCGTAATCTGCTGACTCGTTCACAAAAGCTTTCGGAGATTTGTAGGTGGGTCATGTTAAATGTTTTTAGTCGTGTTTCGGGAAACGTCGCATTTTATCTTTGTCTTTCATGCACGGCTATTGTTCTCTGTTATCTCACGTGAGATAAAACCCCTTTGTTTGTAAGACCTTAGGCGATTTCCGTGTACAGGTCGGTGGTTCAATACTTCTCCGTTGCTAGTCCTCAATATGTATGACCCATTTCCCAAAACTTGATGAATAAAATAGGGTCCTGTCCATTTGTTCCGAAACTTGTCGCCATGAACATTTTGTAAATCTGATCGATATTCTAGTACCATATCGTTGTTTCTGTACGTCATAATACGGGTTCTCTTATCGTAAGCCCTCTTTTGTCGTGCTTGGGCATCTTTTATGTTCTTGGACGCTTTGATCTTGTTGTCTGCGAATACTCCTACCATCTCAGTAATTCTTCTATTGATTAGGTCCTCGTACTGTCTTTCGCTAATTTCCGTGGCTGGCCATGTTACTATATTGAGCTCTATGGGCAGTGTAGGCACGCAACCATAGAGTAGGTAAAAGGGTTCGTACTTTGTCGTCCTATTCCTAATGGTCCGATATGCGAAAAGTGCCGGAGGTATTAACACATCCCAATCGTACGATGTTTCTTGTACGCACTTTTCCAGAGCCCTACATAAGGTCTGGTTGTACCGCTCTGTCAGGCCATTGCTCTGAGGGTGGTATACAGACGTAAGTCTATGATGAGACCCCATTATCTCTACTAGGTTCGCTACTACTTGGCTGACGAATACAGCTCCTCTATCTGACAGTATCTCTCGCGGACATCCGTGACGGCATATTATTTCATCGTATAGGAACCATGCGACGGTCATCGCATCTGCCTTTTCTATTGCTCCGGCTTCCGGCTATTTTGTGAAGTAGTCCGTAGCTACTATAATGTATCTTTTCTTTGTGGACGTTAGTTTCAAAGGTCCCACAATGTCTATTCCTAGTCGGTCGAATACTTGCCCTACTTTAATGGGTCGCATTTCTTCGGTTCTCGTAGGTTTGCCCTGTCGTTGGCACGCGTCACAGGATTCTATATAGTTCTTTACGTCTATGCCCATGGTGGGCCAGAAATATCGCTTTCTCGTTTTATCGATTGTAGCTTTTATGCCGAAATGTCCCGCATTTGGCACACTATGCATATTATGTAGTAATTTCGTTACGTCGCTTTTCAATATTACCCGTAATGGGCTATCATCCTTATTACGTTTGAATAATAAATTGTCTTGCACGATATAATGATTCGCCTGCTGCCGTAGTTGTCATCGTTGCTCGCTTGCCCAATTCGGGGGAAAAGTGTGATTGATTAAATACTCAGTTATTTGATTGTAAATCTCCGTGTCCATTTCGAAAGGTTTCGTAAGTCCTCTTCTATTTATCTGAGTTTCCGGGTTTCTTCTATTAGCTTTAGTACTGGATCTGGGATAAAGTGTCTGCGTTGGCGTTAAGACGCCCTTGTTTATGAATTATTTCGTAATCGTACTCAGATAGTTCAAAGATCCAACGGGCAATTCTTCCTTTCGGTTGCGGACGATTCTTCAACCATGTGAGGGCTAGGTTGTCAGTGTACAAATCAAACTTGGGACCATGCAAATAATGCCTGAAATGTCGTACAGCCCAAATGGCAGCGAGGCACTCTCTTTCAACGACAGTATAATTTTGTTCGGTACTGGACAGCAGTCGGCTAGCATAAGCAACGGGGTGTTCGTGATTCTCCGTATCCTTCTGTGAGAGCACAGCTCCAATACCACAGTCAGATGCATCGGTAGCGAGTATAAATTGTTTTGTGAAATCAGGGTACGTCATTATAGGTGCCGAAATTAGACGACCCTTCAGCAAGTCGAACGCGGATTGGTGTTCATGCTTCCATTCGAACACGACGTCCCTTTTCGTAAGGTTATGTAATGGTTTCGCGACAGTAGAGAATTCTCTCACAAATCTTCTATAATAGGACGCAAGTCCCAGGAAGGCTCGNCTTCCTTTCGGTTGCGGACGATTCTTCAACCATGTGAGGGCTAGGTTGTCAGTGTACAAATCAAACTTGGGACCATGCAAATAATGCCTGAAATGTCGTACAGCCCAAATGGCGGCGAGGCACTCTCTTTCAACGACAGTATAGTTTTGTTCGGTACTGGACAGCAGTCGGCTAGCATAAGCAACGGGGTGTTCGTGATTCTCCGTATCCTTCTGTGAGAGCACAGCTCCAATACCACAGTCAGATGCATCGGTAGCGAGTATAAATTGTTTTGTGAAATCAGGGTACGTCATTATAGGTGCCGAAATTAGACGACCCTTCAGCAAGTCGAACGCGGATTGGTGTTCATGCTTCCATTCGAACACGACGTCCCTTTTCGTAAGGTTATGTAATGGTTTCGCGACAGTAGAGAATTCTCTCACAAATCTTCTATAATAGGACGCAAGTCCCAGGAAGGCTCGGACATTCGTTTTGTCTCTTGGGACAGGATAACTCTTCACTTTCTCGATCTTTGCCGGATCAGGAGCTATCCCTTTGATTGTTATGATGTGGCCTAAAAATGCTAGTCTCGTTCGGAAGAAGTCGCACTTCTCCAGATTTATCTTTAAACCTGCATTCCTTAAGAGGGTAAAAACAACTTTTAAATGCTCTTCATGTTCTTCGCGAGTTTTCGAGTAGATGATAATATCGTCTATATATACAAGTACGAACTTCCACGCAACTTCGTGGAAAACCCTATCCATCACTCTCTGGAATGTTGCGGGAGCGTTGATGAGTCCGAACGGCATTACTAAGAACTCATATATTCCAAATGGGGTGGTGAAAGCGGTCTTTTCGCGATCCTTCGCTGCTACTTCCACTTGCCAAAACCCTGATGCCAGGTCTAAGGTAGAAAAGAAAGCGGAATGTCCTAAAGCATCTAGCATATCAGCTATTCGCGGAACTGGGTAGGCGTCAGGTTTCGTAACAGCGTTCAGCTTTCTGTAATCAATGCAAAGCCTGAACCTCCCATTCTTCTTGCTAACCACTACTGTGGGTGCAGACCAGGGGCTAAATGACTTTTTGATTAATCCGTTCGTCAACATGCGCTCTATTTCCTCCTTCAAGAAATTCAAGTGTCGGGGTGAAGTTCGGTAGGGATGCAGCTTGATAGGTTTCGCAGTTCCTACATCTATTGTATGCTGGTAGACGCCGGTCTTCCCTAACTGAGAGAGGTCACTTGCTGCTAAGTTCAGGAATTCTCCGATAATCTTCGCAATTAGGGGTTTGTACTGGTTTTCCTCGAGCATCTCTGCTCCTCCTTGCGTCAGGTTACAACGTATGTCTTGTACCTCGTTTTGCGGTAGTATGGAAATAGCTTCCCATTCTCGTAATTGTTCTTCGCACATTTCGCATTTGTCCTCCCTAGTTTCAAGATATTTTCCGCACCAGCAGGATGATTTTGGTCCCGTAATGCTTCATCGTCCTTGTTTACGCTTCTTCTTCTTTCTGACGACGTCGAAACAGTACGTTAGGTAATCATAGGTCTCCCAAGTGGTGTACTCCGAATTTGTACGTATTCCTTCGGAGGTAATCTTATACTTTACACTGGTCCCTTGCTGAGGCAGATTGTATGAGAGGCCTATAAAGTTTGCCTCATTGTCATCGGTTTCCTCGTCTGAATCTTCACTACTCTCATTGTTCTCCTCATCGCTTTCGCTGTCGCTCTCATCGTCGCTATCCGGCGACACTTCATTGGTGTTCCGGCAAGGGATACTAATCGTTCCTTTTTCGTCCTTTAACGTCAACTTGCAATGTTGGTAATCAATAATTGCACCCGCGCTTCTCAGCCAGTCAGTGCCAAGTACTAGAGAGTATCCGGATGCGTCGATAACTTCCATATCTACTGCTACAATTACACTTCCTATCCTTACAGGAACTTGGGTTACAATTCCCAAACTAGAGCGTTTTTCGCCGTGTATACCCGTAATCCTTCTTTCGGAAGACTTTTCTACTCTTCGTCCCAATGACTCCATGAAACTCTTTGAGACAATACTGATGGAAGAGCCGCTATCAAGTATTACTTCGACCTTCCATCCTGCAACCTGGGCCTTGCACATCATAGGTGTATTTCCTTCTATTTTCGTATGGTTGACGATTTTCGCTAATTTTGTACGTTTGGGTGCCAAAGCTTTCCGTACATCATTTCGAAAAGGTGGCATTGCCATGATCTGTCCTAAAGTAATGTTAGCTCTCGTGTTCAGTAGGTCAGAGACAATGGAATATGGTGGGGCAGCTTGCGTCATGTATGGTTGTTGTGGGGAAGGTGCTTTCCTTTTCTTCTTTTGTCGCGATCCTTCGGATACTTCTTTACCCTTTCCTGAGCGTAACCTTTTGGCAATAGGCTGGGCTGTTTGTTTGTTTGCGGATCCTTCCGCTACATTCGCATTATTTGTGCTGGTCTTTAATAAGGGATTTGTTTCACTCGCACTCTCACCCTCCGGAGGTGCGCTTAATAGTTTAAATGCCGTGCTGTTTCCCATGTGGTAGCAGCGGGTTGCTTGACTTCTTCTTGTTGGGTCANTCAGCCAGTCAGTGCCAAGTACTAGAGAGTATCCGGATGCGTCGATAACTTCCATATCTACTGCTACAATTACACTCCCTATCCTTACAGGAACTTGGGTTACAATTCCCAAACTAGAGCGTTTTTCGCCGTGTATACCCGTAATCCTTCTTTCGGAAGACTTTTCTACTCTTCGTCCCAATGACTCCATGAAACTCTTTGAGACAATACTGATGGAAGAGCCGCTATCAAGTATTACTTCGACCTTCCATCCTGCAACCTGGGCCTTGCACATCATAGGTGTATTTCCTTCTATTTTCGTATGGTTGACGATTTTCGCTAATTTTGTACGTTTGGGTGCCAAAGCTTTCCGTACATCATTTCGAAAAGGTGGCATTGCCATGATCTGTCCTAAAGTAATGTTAGCTCTCGTGTTCAGTAGGTCAGAGACAATGGAGTATGGTGGGGCAGCTTGCGTCATGTATGGTTGTTGTGGGGAAGGTGCTTTCCTTTTCTTCTTTTGTCGCGATCCTTCGGATACTTCTTTACCCTTTCCTGAGCGTAACCTTTTGGCAATAGGCTGGGCTGTTTGTTTGTTTGCGGATCCTTCCGCTACATTCGCATTATTTGTGCTGGTCTTTAATAAGGGATTTGTTTCACTCGCACTCTCACCCTCCGGAGGTGCGCTTAATAGTTTAAATGCCGTGCTGTTTCCCATGTGGTAGCAGCGGGTTGCTTGACTTCTTCTTGTTGGGTCACGAATGTGTTGCCATTTGCGCCATTTAACGGTATTTGGTTTACGGATTGATTTGTCGCGATATTGGCTTGGGGCTGAACCGCTCTAGCTGGTTCTCGAGGTGGCAGTGTAGCGGGATTTCCCGAGTTTCCTTGCTTTGTAGGGCACATTCTTGCTATATGTCCCGCTTGTCCGCAGAAAAAGCAGCGAAACGGGTCATTGGCATTATTGTTACGGTTCCATGTGTTCTGACCTCTAATATCGTTGTTGTAGTTCGGCCTTCTGTAGGATGTGTGTGTAGGTCTTTCGTCCCTATCCGTAATTCTCTGTAACTTTTCGACGATCGGCGCAAGTGCCTTTTGTACAATGCGCTCTATTACGTCTTCTCTATTTCGGTCCTGGTCGCGACTTGGCGTAAATCCCTGGGGGTTTACGTAGGTAGTAGTGCCATACCTGACCGTGGCTTCAGGGTATGTCTGCGCATTCTCTTCGAATTGTTTCGCAATTCTGATTGCTGCTTCTAGAGAAGGGTTTTCTTGGGACAGGATAAGGGGTCGCGCTTGGTAGGCAATATCCTTTCGTAATCCTTTTAGGAACTGCCAGACCTTTTCGTCCTCGCTCCATCTGTTCTCGCCGTCAATGCGTCTGATCAGTTTCTTGACGTCGTTAGCGTACTGCTCCACTGTTTCGTTCACTTTCTGTATTTTCATTGATAGTTCGAACCTCCATTGATTTATCAACGCAGTGGTCTTGAAAGTGGCTAAAAATGAGGCTTCGAACGATACTCGGTTTCTGTCGCTCCAATGCGTAATGGGGTTTTGTCCCTCTTGTACTTCGCTGAACCATAGTCCCGCTGCACCTTGTAAGTATCCGGCGACGACTTGAAGTTTATATTCGCTAGTATACTGGTTTATCCTAGCAGATCTGTTGAATTCCTCCAACCATTCCATAGGGTCTCGATTTCCTCCTCCAAACGTCGGCATCTTCGCATCGTTTCTGATACGAAAGGCGTCTTGTAATCCCTTTATTAAAGCGTTGGTTCCGCTTTCTTCGGTGCTGCGACTCATTCCTCTAGTTACTCTTTTATTCGTCACGACGGCTATTGTTTCGTAGGAATTCGTATGAGAGCAGATTCTTGTACCTTGTCTTGTTACACGAATTTCAAGACGTTTGTCTTCGTTGTTGATCGTTTGATTTGTAAGGACTTTATTATGTTAACGACTGTTTTGTACTCAAAAATCTTGTTGGGAACGGAAATTTCTGTCGTTTTTAGGAATATTTCGTATTGTTACGCTTTCTTTTGGCGGGAATAATCTTTTGGATTTTTAAAGGGGATATCTCAAACAATATAAACCCTAACTATATTTATCAAAATTCTCGTAAATCTGTGAAACACTACTTTTCTTAAGAATACTTTATGCCAAATCTCACAGGAGGCACCAAAAATCTGTGGCGGTCTGCCCAGAACAAAGAGTAAAGTTACATCAATCAGTCCCACTAAATCGAACTCTCGTCACACCCCTTTTCGTACTAACTCAACGTACTCTTGTACGCAATATTTCGTAACGCCCACTATCCGCCAGTAGGATCAAGCAGTCACTTGCCTACTCGCAACGAATAGATATATAAAATAAACTCTTAACACAGTACACACAGGTGCGATCTGAAGGTACGTGAGTAAGTGGAGTAAAAGTATCTTTTTACAGCTCACTACGCAAACTTCCGAATCTTAGCTTCAGACTTTATTCAGTAACTTTATTCAAGAAATTACAAAATTAGTAATAGAGGTATTACGGGCTGTTAACCGTTTCTCACCAATATTACCGTTATCACGAAATAAAAATATTAAAAATGTATCAAATTGTTACAGTGTATATCGAAACTTTTAAACTTATTGCAAAGATGTAACAACAAAAATATATCACTGCTTTGGCGTGTCTTATCTCTGCTGCTAAATCAAAACAATATGTTTCTATCTTTATTATTTTATTTTTATTATAAAATTGNACTTTATTATGTTAACGACTGTTTTGTACTCAAAAATCTTGTTGGGAACGGAAATTTCTGTCGTTTTTAGGAATATTTCGTATTGTTACGCTTTCTTTTGGCGGGAATAATCTTTTGGATTTTTAAAGGGGATATCTCAAACAATATAAACCCTAACTATATTTATCAAAATTCTCGTAAATCTGTGAAACACTACTTTTCTTAAGAATACTTTATGCCAAATCTCACAGGAGGCACCAAAAATCTGTGGCGGTCTGCCCAGAACAAAGAGTAAAGTTACATCAATCAGTCCCACTAAATCGAACTCTCGTCACACCCCTTTTCGTACTAACTCAACGTACTCTTGTACGCAATATTTCGTAACGCCCACTATCCGCCAGTAGGATCAAGCAGTCACTTGCCTACTCGCAACGAATAGATATATAAAATAAACTCTTAACACAGTACACACAGGTGCGATCTGAAGGTACGTGAGTAAGTGGAGTAAAAGTATCTTTTTACAGCTCACTACGCAAACTTCCGAATCTTAGCTTCAGACTTTATTCAGTAACTTTATTCAAGAAATTACAAAATTAGTAATAGAGGTATTACGGGCTGTTAACCGTTTCTCACCAATATTACCGTTATCACGAAATAAAAATATTAAAAATGTATCAAATTGTTACAGTGTATATCGAAACTTTTAAACTTATTGCAAAGATGTAACAACAAAAATATATCACTGCTTTGGCGTGTCTTATCTCTGCTGCTAAATCAAAACAATATGTTTCTATCTTTATTATTTTATTTTTATTATAAAATTGTGTACCAAAAGATTATTATTTTATTATTACAAATTAAGTAAAAGATTTTCGTAATTATTCGGAGTATGCCAAAAGAAATTAAAATCATAAAAATTGTAAAATGGGCCGATCCTTTTCACATCCTAAATTACCAGTCTATTTTATACACTTTCGAACTTATTTTCCTTCATCCTGTGTTGTCGCGTCTAAACACGTTCTTTTCTAATTTTAAAGATGACACACAAGGATGAAATACTTCGTACAAAGATGAATAATCTGTCATCTAGATGGTAGCACACTCATCCGGTTACACTGTCATCTCAATGTCATCTCCCGTGACCTTCGCAACATTTTGAAATCCCGTGCACATCCCATGTGGAATTCGTGCACCCTCACTATTAATTGTAAATCAAAAAAAAAAATTTGATTTTTACAATCGATAAGAAATACTGAAATAATTGAGATTGAGATAATTAGTCTGAAGATCACAAAAACCAGAAAAAAGTAATTGCAAAACACAAATAAATAGACCAGACCAGGAAAGGCAATAATTAACACAAACAATGAAAAAAATTTTAAAAATATTCAATAACGAATCTTCATTTTATTTCCCGTTTTAGAGTGTTTCAAAAAACAAATAAAATGAAGTGTTGTCCAGAAGGTCATTCTTATGAGAATTCCGTTTACCCTGATTACAAAAATTTCATTCTTTCTGATAGTACATGTTCTTTGTGTACTAAAGAACATTTTATCCAAGAATTTGAAACTTGGTCTAGTGGGAATGCTAATATTGATAAGATTATCCAAGAATCCCAAATAAATGATATTCGCCGTAAGTTACATTGGATATCTTATGATAATTTTCAAAATATAGAACACATAGCAGATGGGGGCCATGGATCTGTGTATTCTGCCAAATTAGAAAATGGAATAAAATGGGAATGGAATTTTATCAAAAAGGATTGGGAATATTATTCAATAAATAAAGTTGCTTTGAAAGAAATAAAAGATTCTAGATGCGATATGGATTTTCTTAAAATGGTGTGTTTCTTTATATTTAAAATATAAGTTATTAATATTTTGTAATTTATTAATTTGTCTTTTAATATTTTTATATTAAGGTTACTCAATTTGAATTCACTACTGATTATTATGGAATTTCAAAAAATCCTTCCACACAAAACTACGTTATGGTTATGGAATTATTTGAGAAGAATTTACATAACTTTTTAACCAATACTTTTTGGGATTTAAGGTGGAAATTAAAAATAAAAATATTGGTATTAATCGCATGGAATCTTAGAAGCTTTCATGCAAAACATTTATCTCATCGTAACCTTCATAGTGGAAATATTTTAATAGAGTATTGCAATTGCAGTCATTCTGACGTTATATTAAAAATAGATTTAAGTTCATGTAATCCAGAAAATGTTTTATTTTTAAACTTGAATAACATAAATAACAAATTTTCTGGATCAATTCCATATATTCCACCTGAGGTATTAAGAGGAAATGAATTTACAAGGCAGAGTGATATTTACAGTTTTGGTGGAATTATGTATGAAGTAGTTACAGCACAGCAACCATTTGCTGATCAAGCACATGATACTTATTTGATGATGGATATATGTTATGGTTTAAGACCAAAGGTCCCTGATTTTATGTTAAATTGGATTCCAGAGTGGTATTTAGATTTGATGTATCAATGTTGGAGTGATGATCCTTTTGAACGTCCAACTGCCGCTGATTTGGTTAGATTACTTTCTAATATAGTAAATAATGACATTATGCGTCGTAGTCAACTTGAAATTGCTGAGGAAAATCAAAAACATACTTCGAAATCTCAAAAGCAAGAATTATTTGAATTACTTTCACATTCAAGTAAGTTACATCCACAATCATGTTATTTTAGTCGATATATTCATACTCTTCATGGATTGCATGATTTATTGGAAGAAATAACATCAGGAAAATCTTCAGGTATATTCTTAGAACAGTTTCAATTTTAATAAATGATCAATTACAAATTTGAAATTTGAAATTATTAATTTATAGATCCTAATTTATTATTCAAGTCCAATGAATCAACTACTTCGAATGTCGATACTCATAATATTGGTAAGGAAATAGAGATTCAAAGCAAGTCGAAATATCTTATTCTCTGATATTTCAACCTTGATTTCCAAAGAATTTAAATAATACATTGATTTGGATAAAGAGAATAATAAATAAAAATTGAAAAGTTCAGAAAAATTCAAAAATTTTCTTAATTATATTTGCTCATTTATTGAAAAAACCATTTACGCGTGCGCATATTATTAATACTTATTTAGCATGCTTCAAATATATGTTATTACAGGTTTATAAAATGAATTGTTAGAAATTTCTTATCATAATTTTTCTTTCATCACATGAAGCACATGTTTTATTTTTAACATAGTTTTGTAATTATGGTTTTTTTTTTTAATTAAATGTCTGAACCCAATGATACTTGAGAAAAATTTAGAGAGACGATGAATATTTATGTTAAAATAGGAAAAAATTAAATTTTTTAAGGAATATTTATTGCTTTTTTGGCACCACAAGAAGATAAATGCCTTCAAGGCGCTTTTGTTTATTTTTTTAGCACATGAAGAAAATACTCAAATTTGGATGAAATATCGTATATTCTTTATTTATTATAATTTATTTATTAGGTTAACACAAAAATCATGCTTTCTCTCTATAACAACTTTTTCCAAGTTTATTATAAGTAGATTTCTGCAAGGAATGTCAATCATTATAAGATTATTAAAAGTAGGGATAGGGAGTAAAAAAACTGCATTGTCCTTTCGTCTCCGCAAAGAACTCGGTTATATTATACAGTTCAGGGGAAAAAATATTTTATATCTCAACTTTGATTGGATTAATTTAAATAAATATGATATTTAAGTTAAAGAAAATTTAAAAGATTTCATTTATTTTATTTTTTTTTATTTTTATTTTTATTTTTTTTTATTTTTATTTTTATTTTTTTTTATTTTTATTTTTATTTTTTTTTATTTTTATTTTTATTTTTTTTTATTTTTATTTTTATTTTTTTTTATTTTTATTTTTATTT
>PQFF01000080.1:219132-250836 GCA_003547095.1 Diversispora epigaea | reverse complement strand
TTTTTTTTTTTTTTTTTTTTTATTTTTATTTTTTTTTATTTTTATTTTTATTTTTTTTTATTTTTATTTTTATTTTATTTTTATTTTTTATTTTATATTTTATTTTTATTTTATTTTTATTTTATTTTATTTTTATTTTATTTTTATTTTTACCTTATTTCTATTTTATTTTCATCTTATTTTTATCTCATTTTTTATTTTATTTTTTATTTTATCGAGGAGTCCATTTCTAAATTCTTTTTTAAAGAAAATTCATTTAATCTTTAAAAATTTATAACTATTTTCTTGTGAATGTATTAATAAACTCGAATTTAATCTATTTAATTTTATTACGATTTCAGAATATGATTTAAATGCTAACTAGCTCAAAAGTTTTTTAAAGTTTGGCTTCTGAACAAGTCTCAACAGGATGAAAATACTAATGTTAAAAAAGTATATCATTTAATAAAATATCAATTTTTCTATTTAAGTACTAGTGAAGTTCCATTCGCTGTTCTTTTTCATCTTTTTCAAAAGAAAAATGACAATATTCAAAACAAGAGTGTTCAATGAGACATGGGAAATAAAGAAATAAAAGGAATATTCGTTATTAATTCTAATTCATTGTTTGAGGTTAATCATTACCTTTTGAATATATTTTTTTGTGCTATTCTAAATTACTTTATTAATAAATAAACTGCATGTTCTCCATATGATATACACCCACCAATAAATTGTGCTGTTACTCCAGACTTCATAACATTGATTCTTATGATAAGCCTATCAACAGTGGGTTTAATAGAATAATAGTGTCGGTTTCTGCGCAGAACAAGACGAAGGTTACGCCAATCAGTCTCACTAAATTTAGGTGACTCACACGATAATTCAATATACTACTAACACACTTTTCCTTGTGCGCAATATCATGAAACACAGTAAGATCAGGCTACCAGTCGATCAAAACCTGCTTACTAACAATCACAAACAATGCAATTACGTGTAATATCTGAAGGTAAGTGGAGTAAAAATATCTTTACTAACTACTTCGTACACTGCCGAAATTTAATAGACTTTTTGAAGTAACTTGCAAAGAAATAAAATAGTTTATTAAAAGAATTGTAAAGATTTATTACAGAAGTATAACAATAGAGATATAATACTGCTTTGGCGTATCTTATCCCTATTGCTATACGAAATTATTTATTATTAAAATTAATTATCGCAAAGAAAATTATTTATTATTGTTATTATTATTAATTACAAAATTATTTATTACTATTTAAAAAAAAAGAATTATTTCGGAACTATTTATTATTATTATGATTATTAAATATAAAAAAAAATGATTAAAGAGAATGTTTTCGCAAGAGGAATCTCTTGTTCTTCTTCCCAACCGCAGCTATTTTTATAAATATTCTTCTTGTTTACCTTCATTCCCAAACACGTTCTTGTACCATGACACACAAGGATATTTTATCCCCGTGACTCTTGTCATCTTCGTGCCACCTCAATAGTATATAAATTGTTTAATTTTTATTTATTAGTTTTATTTAAAAATTTTCAAGGTACCATTATTGTTAAAGAAACTATTTGCACTTTTTGAAATTCTTATAAATTTATGATTTTACATTCTCATCCAATGAAAATGCATGATAAAACACGAAGTTATAAGTTCATTCTCTTTAATGAACAAGAATTAAAAGCAACAAGAAAATATCTAAATCTTTATCTGAATGAAAAGGATGTTACGATGAGTAGATTATATTTCATACAAATATTTTATCTATTTATTTATTATATTTACTTTTAATATACATATCTAGTTATAAATAACTTCATACTCGAGAGTCTATTTAGATTTAATAGAGCTTAAATAGCGCAAACAATAAACTTCAATTTGATTCTGAATCTCAGCAACTGATGGCGCATCGGTAAACATATTTCGTCGGCGCCCTCCGAGTCCATCGCAATTATTCGAAGCAAAAATTGGAAGTCTTCGAAATAAATCGATCAATTTTTTTCGAAGTTTATCATAATAAAATTTTCGAAATATTTCACACCAAAAGATAACTAAATACTTTATTTTCGAAATATTTCGTTAACTTTTCACACAAAAAGTTAACGAAATACTTCGTTTTCATATTACTTCATTAACTTTTGATACGAAATATCTCGAAAATTTTTATTGTATAATAAACTTCGAAGACTTTCAATTTACACTATTTTGAATAATTGCGAGGGTTTTGAATTTTATCGCATCGAAAAATTTCGGAAACCTCCGATCTAATATGTTTACTGATGTGAATTATGGATGATTATATGAAAAAAAAACCGAAATGGGAAAACAACCATTTCAGATTGCTAAATTTTTAGCATAAAATCCACACTCCAAAGTTATTCAATCTTCGTTTAAATTATTTGATTCAAATAGTCATATTAATAAATTAATTCTTATCTTGACCTTATCGCAGAAGTTACAATTAAGGAATCCCAAAGTTATTCGAAACGAAATCCCAACCATTACCCTACCATCTCCTTCACACAGAAGAATTCATTAAATATCATTACAAGTCTCTTCATCTCCTACATGATGAAAACTCCAATACAATCTCAAAATAGTCACAACCTTCATTGTCACCTCCAAATCAAAATTAAATACATCCATGCAACTTAATAATAACTATCAAACTCAATATAAAAAATCCGATCAATATCAACAACATCACAATATCCAATTCAAATACCAACACCAGAACCCACCCAACAACCATTAGCTCATACTGGAACTTCCCAGGTAGACAATTATTTCATCTCAGATTATTCGCCTCAGCAGCAATTGTCACAACGAATCCGATCTGTTTCTCTTCCGCAACTTCTCCATTATCAAAAACGAATTCAATTGAGGAGCAGCAACAACAATAAAGACACTGTTTCGCTGCTTCTACACGATTAAATATTGGAATTATCCCATCATAAATGGCTAATTATGTTTCCAATTAAATAAAAAGTAGACTATTTAAAGACAAATGGGTAATAATGCTCAAAATAATAATAATAATAATAATAATAATATTCAATACAAATAACCAACAGAATTCCGAATGATTGCGTAAATATTTCATGACGAATGAGGTCCAATTAAAAGATTTAAAATAATGACCAATTCTGGGATAATTGTCAATCAAATCCGGAGACGAGAAAATTCGAGGAAAATTACTCAAAATTCCCCTGTATAGTTATTTTCAGAATAAAGTAAAAATTAAATTATATTCAATATCGAATATTCCTTTTATTTCCCTTGTCTCAAAAATAAAAAAAAATAAGGTATTTCAAAGCGAGTCATTCTTATTGAGGATTTCGTTTATTCTTATAGCCAAAATTTGATCAATTCAGGTGGAAAATGTTCTTCGTGAACTAAGGAAAATTTTATCCAAAAATTTAAAACTTGGTCCTTCCATTGGATACCTTATGATAATTTTCAAAATATCAAATACATAGCAGATGGTGGCCATGGATCTGTATATTCTGGCGAATTGGAAAATGGAATAAAGTCACATTGAGATTTTATCATACAGGATTGGGAATATTATTTAAAAGGCAACAATGTTGCTTTGAGCATGCTTCTTTTTCTTTATATTTAGAAATTAAGTTGAACTGTTATTGATATTTTATAATTTATTAATTTGTCTTTTAATTTAATATTTTTCATATTAAGATAGATATTATTAATGATTGTTATTTTGAATTTATTGCTGTATATTATGAATTTTCAAATAATCCTTCACACAAAACTACATAATTTTTTAACCAAAACTTTTTGGGATTTAGAGTGGATCAAAAAATAGACATATTATTTTCAATAGCATCGGGACTAGGAATTTTACGTACAGAAAATTTAGTTAATTATGACCTTATAGTGGAAATATTTTAAATTACACAATATAAATATAGATTTAGATTTATGTAAATTAGAAAATAATTTAATTTTAAATGCTAATGACAAATATAACAAAATTTATGGATCAATTCCATATATTTCACCAGTACCGATATTAAGGGGAAATGAATTTACAGAGGAAGGTGATATTTATAGTTTTGGTGGAATTATGTATGAAATAGTTACTGCACAACGACCATTTGCTGACCAAATACAAGATACTTATTTGATGATAGATATATGTTATGGCGTAAGACTGATTTTATGTTAAATTGGATACGTACCAGAATGGTATTTAGACTTGATGTATTGATGTTGAGTGATGATCCTTCTGAACGTCCAACTGCTGAATTAACTGATTTATTTTGGATAATACAGTTGATAATAATGTTACACGACAACTTAAAATTGCTGATGAAAATCAAAAAAATGCATCAAAATCTCAAAGCAAGAATCATTTGAATTATTTTCATATTTAAATAAGTTAAATTCACAATCATATTATATTTTCCATATTCTTCATGGATTACAAATTTATTGGATTAAATAAAATCAGGGAAATCTTCAGGTATATTCTTCAATAATTTTATTTAAAAATGATCGATTACCAAAGTTTAAACTTTTTAAATTTTTAAATTATAGATCTTAATTTATTAAAGCCCAATGAACCAACTATTTTAAAGTCCAATTCTTATGATACTGTTCAAAAGAGTTAAAAATGTTTTCTGTTATGAAAGAAACATTAGAATAATTCAATAACCTCGAAATATTTTTTTTTTTAAAAAAAAATTAAATTTAATAAGTTTCTTTAATAATAAATGATCCCATACAAAATATCATTTAGAAAATTAACTCCTATGATAAAATTAAATGACAATAAACTAAAAATTAAGTGTGATAATATTAATATTTGATTAAAATTTTTCCTATTATTTTTATCTACACTAACGTTTTCTTTATATTTTTTGGGAATCAAATCTAATCCGAGGTCGAAATATTAGAATGATTTTTTTTTGTTTGACGTCGATTCATTGTTTTAATAAATTAGGATCTATAAATTTAAAAATTTAAAAATTCAAAAACTTAATGTTTTTTAATTGATTATTTAAAACTAAATCCAATTTATCTAAGCAGTAGGACATTTGTTAAATAAAATTATGGAAGAATAAACCTGAAGATTTCCCGGATTTTATTTCTTCCAATAAATCATGCAATCCACGAAGAGTATGAATATATCGGCCACTATAACATGATTGTGGATGTAACTTATTTGAATATGAAAATAATTCTTGCTTTTGAGATTTTGATGTATTTTTTTGGTTTTCATCAGCAATTTTAAGTTGTCGCATAACATTATTATCTACTATATTATCATAAAGTTTTTCTAATATTTCCAAAAATAAGTTATATAATTCAGCAGCAGCTGGACGTTCAGAAGGATCATCACTCCAACATCGATACATCAAGTCTAAATACCATTCTGGAATCCAATTTAACATAAAATCAGAAGCCTTTGGTCTTACACCATTACATATATCTATCATCAAATAAGTATCATGTGCTTGGTCAGCAAATGGTCTTTGTGCAGTAGCTATTTCATACATAATTCCACTAAAACTATAAATCTCACTCGTTCTTGTAAATTCATCTCCTCTTAATACCTCAGGTGGAATATATGGAATTGATCCATAAATTTCGATATTTTTGCTGTTTGCATTTAAAATTAAATCATTTTCTAATTTATATAAATCTAAATCTATATACGTTGCGTATTCACAATGAACTAAATTATCTTGATGTAAGATTCTAAGGCCCTCTGCTATTGATAATAATATGAATATATTTGATACCCACCTTAAATTCCAAAAGTTTTTGGTTAAAAACATATGAAAGTCATCATCAAATAACTCCATAATAGTAATGTAGTTTTGCGTAGAAGGATTTTTTGAAATTCCATGATAATCAGCAGAGCGGTTAAAATTATTTACAGTCGTTACCTTAATGAAAAAATATAAAAAGGCAAATTAATAAATTATAAAATATTAATAACCAATATTCTAAGTATAAAGAAACATACTCCTTTAAGAAATTCAGCAATATCATATCTAGAATCTTTTATTTCTACTTTTTTGCCTATTAAATAATATTCCCAATCCTGTTTGATAAAATTCCATTATAATTTTATTCCATTTTCTAACTCGGCAGAATATACAGATCCACGGCCACCATCTGCTATGTGTTTGATATTTTGAAAATTATCATAAGGTATCCACTGTAACTTATTATCAATGTTATTTATTTGAGATTCTTGTATAACCTTATCACTGTTAGCATTCCCACTCGACCAAGTTTTAAATTCTTGGATAAAATTTTCTATAGTACACAAATCACATCTACCTGAATGAATCAAATTAAGTCTATTCGAATAAACGAAATTCTCAGAAGAATGACCTGCTCGACAATAATAAATTCTTTTTATATCTTGAGACATGGGTATGAAAGGAATATTCGGTATTAAATATTTTTTATTCCGAATTTATCATTGTCGATGGTAATCATTGCCTTTTCCGATTATATTTACTAAACTAATTTTAGATTTTACTATAAGCCAATTGTCGAAAGAAATAAGTTTGCAAGAGAGAAAAGGTATGAAATTTTGTGTTGACCCAATAAACAAATATGTGTCTTATTTCATCCATTTTTATTATTTTCTTTGTGCGCTAGATTGCTTCAAAAAAAGTAAAACAACTTACCTTGAAGTACTAATCCGATTTGTCATTGCTAAAAAATGCAAGCAACGGTAACGATCCCTATTTTATCACAAATATTAAATTTCTCTCAAGTATTGTTGACCTAATTATAAAAAATAATAATATGCTTCGCATGATATATCGAAACAAACTTTAATTCATTTATAATAATATTGATTCATTAAAGCATATTAATGAGATAATTTTTTCAAAAAAAAAAATACTATAATATTTAAAAAGTTAAAAATAAAAAAAAATTGAAAAATTCAGAAAAATAAATAATAAACTGAAAATCAAAATATTTTGATACATACATGTAACTGTTATTTTATTTGATGAAATTTACAATGTACATGTACATTTTTGAAATAAAATTTTTAATTATCATAATTGTATTTATTTATATTTTCATAATTAAATTTCATTACATTATGTACGAATGTAATGTGATTCAAGTCATTTCGACATGTCAGTAGAATATTAAAGATTAAAAATCTAATTTATCATCAAATTTTTTCATAAAATTACTACCATTTTCATATTTTCTAAATTATAAAAATTTTAATAAATTTCATATTTATTTGAAAATGTTATTATGATCCATAAAATTATAAAAAAAAACCACATGAAAGAATATTAACAAATTGTAAATGATGATTTTTATTATTGGATTGTGTTTCTGGAGCTGCTGTGATTTGTGGATTAATTTGTCGTTGTGATATCGACAAATAGATTCGATATGCTATTTGCTTTGAACTTGATTAGTTATCGCATGAGAGTCAGTCATCACTGGAAGTTTTGAGTAATTTTCCTCGAAATATTCTTTTAGATCGACTAACCATTGCACAATTTTTATCATCATGTTCAATCTTTGAATTGGATTGACCTGGATTAATAATTTGTCGTGGAATAATCATTTGGAATTCACATTACATTGTCATTCATCTGTGATGGAACAATCCCATTATTTAATCGTGAACATCAGAAAGTTTTTTTAGCCGTAAATTTACGAAAAAAATTGCGTAAATTTGCGTGGATATCGTAAATTTACGTAATTATACGGATCGTAATATTTCACGTAAAATTTTGCGAAAAATATACGGATCGCAATATTTTACGCAAAATTACGTAAATTTACGATACCCACGCAAATTTACGTAATTTTGCGTAAATTTACGGTTTTTAAAATTTCCCGATGAAGAAGCCAGCAAAGAAGTGTCTTTGTTGTTGTTGTTGTTGCTGCTGAGTCAAATAAGATCTGAGATGAGTTTATTATTAGGTGGTTGACTATCATGTTAAGTTCAGGTATGAGAAAATGATTATTTCTGATGTTGGTATTTGAATTTGAATTAATTATTGTCACTTGTTGATATTGTTGTTGGGATTATGCTTTTGTATCCTATAATTTTTTGCAATATCATTTTCCATCAACCATTTGAAATATTTATCAATGGATTCTAGAAAAATAAAATAAATAATTTTAAATAAATAGAGTATTTATAAATAATAAATATAAATAAATCGAATATAAATAAATAATTTTTTCGATAACTAGCTTTCCCCCCTTCTCTTGCAATAGAAAATAATATAGCTCAAAGAGCCTTCTTCATCGCAAAGCATCCTTTTTTTTTAAATTAATAATATTAATAATTATAACGATAATTTATAGAATATTTTACTTGATTTTATCGACATTAATCCCCCTTCCCTTATCAATAACTGGCTGAAGAGATGTTCCACGATTTGCAGAGAATTGATAAATATTTTAACGGACGAAACTCTGGTTTGAATTCTTTTATTATAATAAATCAATAAATTAATTAAATAATTGAAATATTTATAAAGTTAAAAATGTTCACGTTTCACTCGATTAATTTACGATGAGTGGGCATGACATTAAGATTTAGATGAATTGTTAGAATTACCCATTCCGGAATCAAAACCTAACTTTGGGTGTAACAAAACCTTTTCATTCATTTAAAAAAATCAGTAATATTAAAAGAATCCATGAATTAAGCTTTAATAATAATTAAGTTAAATAATTTAGCTTCAATTTGTAAGGCCTGTTATGTCAAGTCAGAGCTAGTTGACCGTGGTTTAAAATATCATCACAAAGAGTCATCATTTTTTCGTAGCGATTGCATTCTCCCTTCACATGGTCCTTAAACTCTACAACTACGCAACCTAGATTAATAATGATAAAATCATAATTGTATTTTATAGTATTGAAACGTCCTTAGTAAAATTTATATATTTTCGATGGTGAGGTCAGTTTCTTTAACAATGGAAGGTAAGGATCTATTTACTAGATCCTGAATCCAATAGTTCTATCATACATACCACGAAATTTGATATCAATAAAAATATTATTTTCTTGATAATCTTAAAAAAAATAAGTGAAAAAATTCTGGAAAATTCAAAAAAAAATCAATCAAATATCAATGTTAATTTTTTATCATAGGAGTTAATTAATAAATCTTTGTATTTTTTTAAAAAAAAATACTTTGCACGTATTATTTGGATTCGTATATCTATTTAATGCTTCAAATTAATTATTATATGCTAATAAAAATGACTTTGTCAGAATTTGCTCTTAATTATGCCTCTGTCAACGAAATTCTACATATCCACATGTATTTTACATTTTCCGGATCGGATTTAATAAGCAATTTGGCACAAATAAATAAAATCGAAAAGGCAATGATTAACCTCAAACAATGAATTATATAAATTTGGAATAAAAATCTTCAATAACGAATATTCCTTTTATTTCTTTATTTTCCACTCTTTAGAAATGGTAAAAATGAGTTATTGTCCGGCAGGTCATTCTTCTGAAGATTTCGTTCATTCTGATAACAGAAATTTGATTTTTTCACGGGGAAGATGTTCTTTGTGTACTAAAGAACATTTTATCCAAGAATTTAAAACTTGGTCCAGTGGGAATATTAACATTGATAAAATTATCGAAGAATCTCAAACAAGTAACATTAACCGTAAGTTACAGTGGATACCTTATGATAATTTTCAAAATATCAAACACATAGCAGATGGTGGTCGTGGATCCGTGTATTCTGCCAAGTTAGAAAATGGAATAAAATGGAAATGGGATTTTATTGAACAGGATTGGGGATACGATTTAATAGGTGGTAAAGTAGCTTTGAAAGAAATAAAAGATTCTAGATATGATATAGCTGAATTTTTTAAAGTGGTATGTTTCTTTATATTAAGAAATAAGTTGAACCGTTATTAAAATTTTGTAATTTATTAATTTATCTTTTAATATATTCATATTAAGGTAATGACTATTAATGATTATTATTCTGAATCTAATGCTTTATATTATGGAATTTCAAAAAATCCTTTTACACAAAACTACATTATTGTTATGGAGATATTTTGTGATGAAAACTTACATAATTTTTTAACCAAAGCTTTTTGGGATTTATGGTGGGAACAAAAAATAGACATATTATTTTCAATAGTATTAGGTCTTAGAATCTTACATACAGAAAATTTAGTTCATTGTGACCTTCACGGTGGAAGTATTTTAAATCGCGATCTTGTTTTTTCCATAGATTTAGATTCATGTAAATTAGAAAATGAATTAATTTTAAATGCTAATAACAAAAATAACAAAATTTATGGATCAATTCCATATATCCCACCTGAGGCATTAAGAGGAAATGAATTTACAAGAAAGGGAGATATTTATAGTTTTGGTGGAATTATGTATGAAATGGTTACTGCACAACGACCATTTGCTGACCAAGCACATGATACTTATTTGATGATTGATATATGTAATGGCGTAAGACCAAAGGTCCCTGATTTTATGTTAAATTGGATTCCAGAATGGTATTTAAACTTGATGTATCGATGTTGGAGTGGTGATCCTTCAGAACGTCCAACTGCGGCAGAATTAGTTGATTTATTTTCGGCAGTAATTAATGCGGTGGATAATAATATCACGCAACAACTTAAAATTGCTGATGAAAATCAAAAATATACATCAAAATCTCAAAAGCAAGAATTATTTGAATTATTTTCACATTCAAGTAAGTTGCATCCACAATCATGTTATATTGGCCGATATATTCATACTCTTCATGGATTGCATGATTTGATGGAAGAAATAAAATCTGGGAAATCTTCAGGTATATTCTTCAATAATTTTATTTAAAAATGATCGATTACAAATTATTTAAATATTTGAATTTTTAAATTTATAGATCCTAATTTATTAAAGCCCAATGAATCAATTATTTTAAAGTCCAATTCTNGTAAGACCAAAGGTCCCTGATTTTATGTTAAATTGGATTCCAGAATGGTATTTAAACTTGATGTATCGATGTTGGAGTGGTGATCCTTCAGAACGTCCAACTGCGGCAGAATTAGTTGATTTATTTTCGGCAGTAATTAATGCGGTGGATAATAATATCACGCAACAACTTAAAATTGCTGATGAAAATCAAAAATATACATCAAAATCTCAAAAGCAAGAATTATTTGAATTATTTTCACATTCAAGTAAGTTGCATCCACAATCATGTTATATTGGCCGATATATTCATACTCTTCATGGATTGCATGATTTGATGGAAGAAATAAAATCTGGGAAATCTTCAGGTATATTCTTCAATAATTTTATTTAAAAATGATCGATTACAAATTATTTAAATATTTGAATTTTTAAATTTATAGATCCTAATTTATTAAAGCCCAATGAATCAATTATTTTAAAGTCCAATTCTCATAATACTGTTTTAAATAGTTAAAATCGGTTTATAGGAAATTCAAAGTCAAACGTAAAAATGATCATTCTCTAATACTTCAACCTCGGATTGGTTTGGATTCCAAAAATTTAAAGAAAACGTCAATATAGATAAATAGAATAATATTACACTTTATTCATGTTATTTTTATATATTAGAAAGTTTAAAAATAAATAAAAAAAAAATAAAAAAAAAACGAAGAATTTCTAGGCGACAAGCCAATTGTTAAATAAAATTATTAAAGGATATACCTGAAGATTTCCCAGATTTTTTCTTCCAATAAATCATGCAATCCATGAAGAGTATGAATATATCGACTAATATAACTTGATTGAGAATGTAATTTACTTGAAAAAGAAAACAATTCAAATAACTCTTGCTTTTGAGATTTTGATGTATTTTTTTTATTTCGTAAAGTTGTCGCATCAATGGCAGTTGGACGTTCAGTAGTACCATCACTCCAATATCGATGCATCAAGTTTAAATACCATCCAATTTAATATAAACTCGTGGACCCTTGTTTTTACACTGTTACATATATCTATCATCAAATAGGTCATTGTGCAGTAACTATTTCATATATGATTCCACCAAAAACATAAATATTATTCTCATAAATTTATTTCCTCTTAACACCTCAGGTAGAATATATGGAATTGCAATAATATTATTCTTGTTATTAGAATTTAAAATTAATACATTTTTTATTTACATGAATCTAGATCTATAATTGATTCAATGAATTCAATGTTAAAACGATAGTTACGTCTGATCAAAGTATTTCTATTATATGAGCTAAATTTTTTTCATGTAAGCTTTCAAGACCCGATGCTATTGAAAATAATATTTCAAATTTTGATGGCACCCTAAATCCCAAAAAGTTTTAGTTATGTAAGTCATCATCATCATCAAATAACAATAATGTAGTTTTGTGTAAAAGGATTATTTGAAATTCTAAATTATTTAGCAATAAATTCACAATTATTAATAATATTTATCTTAATATGAAAATTATTACATGATCTCCCATGGAGCTTGTCGTAAATGTCATTTATTTGAGATTTATAATTGTATTGAAGATTGCATCATCAATGTATAATGTAGGAGATGAAGAAGATGAAGAGACTTGTGATGATATTTGTAAGTTCATCTGCGTGGAGGAGGAGATGGTAGCATTGTGATTTCATCGTGAGTAATGTTTGGGATTCCGTAATTGTGACTGCTGTGATAAGAATCTTATCAATGCCTAAAACTTTAAGAATAAAAATAAATAAAATGAAATTATTTAGTATTTATATTTTTCCGTTTAGCAACTAAACTAATTAAACTTTTATATCAGGTGATTATTATGTCTTTGAAATTGAGCCGAGCTTAACTTCTAAAAAGAAGAAACTTGTGAATCAAAACTTTAAAACTCTTATGTCATTTGAGAAAAAATCTAAAATAACAACTTAAATATAATTATAATAGCCATTTTTGATTTTTATGGGTAAAGAATATTATAAATAACAAACTTTTAGCTCTTATTTTTATAAATCGGAGACCTTGAATTTCCCAATTTGCTGATATGTTTATAATTCTTTAAATGAATTATTATTATAACCATGTAAACAGATTGGTTTTCGCTTGTAATCTGCATTTTTATTTTTTTAAGAAATTAATTTCTTTTAATCTTATTGATTTTTAAGTAATTATTACCTGAACTTTGAACATTTAATAACAAATTCTAATCTATAAATTTGCATTATTTAAAATAAACTCTTTATTCCCGAAAACAAGCAATAAATAATTAAATTTTAAATTTTAAATAAATTAATAATAAATTCTCTATTAGGAAAACATATTTTTGGTCTAGAGTTTCTTGAATGATAGCATAAAGCGGCAATAAGTTATTGGACCTGGCGACATTGTTATTTATTGATTTTGATTCACCTGTTGAATCACAGATTGTTGTTGTTGCTGATTTTGGATTTTTTGAATTACTTGTCTTTGTAATTGAAAAATAACAGCTCGTCGAGTATATATTGAAAATTATTAATTAAATTCATGTACGCCAATACATAATTTCTTTTTATTTTATTTTTTAAGTGAAAGAATTTGTTTGTCTTTTTTCGTGAGATTTTTCAATTTAATTTAATTTGTTTCAAAGTTATTAGATTATTAGATGATATATTTTCACTAGTAAATTATATAGTACCAACAAGAAGTTATACAAAATTGCAAAATTTTTACATAAAATAGAACATTATTGCATTTAAGAAATACGTCCCAAAAAATAAATTTAATTAATGCCATAATCTTTTAAACATTACAGAAATATTTAATAAATATTTTCAACAACTACTTTATCTTGTATTATTTATTATTTCTGTTAATAGCTCATTGACATCGATATCTTCATTTTCTTTTGCTTTATTTAGCCAATAGATAGCATTTATAATATCTTTCTTGGTTCCACGTCCTTCATAAAGGCATTTACCAACTTCATATTGACCATCAATACCATCACATTCTGCAGCTTTCTTATACTATTACTTTCTCAATTTAAGAAATAGGATTGACATTTTTAAAGCAGATGCTCATATTTCTTCTTTAAGATAATTTGTATTATTTTTAATAATCAATTAGTAAATAAACAGAATAAAATGTGACAACAATTGGTAATTAATTTCGGATTTTTGAGGCAAATTATCAACAATAATACATTTCCAAAATCAAACTTGAGATTATTTTTTTTTACTTATCATTTAATTTCTAAAATTATATTTTTAAAAGAATCCCCTGAAACTAATTAAAAAGTTAAATCAAATTTTGATAATTGAATTTTGGAACAAATGTATTGTTGTTGCTCATGAGCCTCATTATCACGTTTTTTTATTCACTAATTTATCATTAAAAGTGATATTAACTAATCTTAAAAGAAGAAATATAGCACTTATGCTGTAAAAATGCCAACCCTATTTCATAAGAATTGAGAAAGTAATTAGCAAATATTCAAAAATTATTATAGAAAATTAAAATGGAGTATTTACTCAATTCTTATAATATGGGTCTAAAACTTTACTGTATATCTAACTTTAAGATTAATTTCACTTTAATATTTAATTAGTAAATAATAAAAGATTTATATGTCACTTTATGTTGTTAACACCTGGGAGAGCAAGCTTAATAAATTATAGTGGTTTAGCTTGGTGATAAACTGGTGTTGGTTAAATTATGTGAATGATTATAAATACTTGGGGAATTAAACAAGGATAATATCAATTTATCTAACTAATTAACCAACAAATAATCAATAACTATAAATCAATCAATAATTAATCAATAATCAAAATACTAAATCAAATTAAAATACAATAACTATAATCTAAAAATAATTGTAAATTCAAAGGTGAGTTTTAGTTAAGCAATATGTCCTTGGGTTATTTCAGCAACACTTTAAGACAAAAGTATAAAGTGATTGTTTATTTTTATTAAAATAAAAGAAATAGGAATTGAATAAACTCCAAAACAAGATAATTTCTCTTGTCTTTATATACAGTGGTGATCAAAAGTAATGCAACACAATTTTGATTTAATAAAATTATTTTTTTTTAGTACAAATTCAATAATATTTTATTTTTTATTTTTTATTTTTATTTGTCAATGGTTACAGTTTCAAATAAAAAAAATTAAAATAAAAAATAAAAAAAAATTTTTCTAAAATTTAATTTTTTTTTCAGAAAGTACTGTTGCATTTCTTATTTTCTTTTCTAACACAATTCACTTAACCCAATAAATCAAATTAATATATATTGCTTTTTTTTTTTGTTTATACTAGATTGAATATGAAACACACTACCATCTTGTGTATCCTCCCTGAGCCTTAATAACATCACGAATTCTTTCTGGCATAGAGTGGATCAAATTGGTACAAGTATCAACGTCAATCTCTTGCCAAACCTGTTGAATTTTGATCCACAAGTCCTCCTTACCCGAAATTCATTCAGGGAGATGATGAAGATGACGATCTATTTCATTCCATAAATGTTCTATAGGATTAAGATCTGGAGATTGGGCGGGCCAATCCAAAACCTTTATTTTGTTACTTTGAAGTCATCGTTTTGTTGAATTTGCTGTATGTTTAGGGTCTCCATCCTGTTAAAAAATTATATCTTTGATAGCAAATCCTTGAACTTTGATAGTATTTAAGAGATCCTCACGAAGTATTTGTTGATATAATTCGGCATTCATCATTCCATTGATTTTACAAAAGCTACCAACACCATGTGACGTAAAGCATCCCCATATCATCACGGATCCGGCTCCAAATTTCACAGTAGGCTTAATATGAAAACAATTTAATAGTTCCTCAGGGTGCTTCCAATAATATTGTTTCCCATCAGATCCAAAAACTTTAAATTTTGATTCATCAGACCATATTACATTTGACCAATCATTTATTGTCCAATTTTCATATTTGCGTGCAAAATCTAGGCAACGTTTTTGGTATTTTTTACTCAAATAAGGTTTTTTTCTTTTAACTCTTGATATTAACCCATCATTTCGAAGTATACGTTGAATAGTAGGTGCTGAAATATTAATATTTTCTTGTTCTTGTAGATGGTTTTGAACTTCAACAGCAGAAGAACACCGGCGAGAGGTAATGAGATTTATGATTTTTTTTTGAGTTGGTTTATTTGTGATAAGTAGACGACTTGATTTTGGCAAGTTTTCAACAGAGTGGTTTTCAAGCCATCTTTTTTTAATTCGAGAAACTGTAGATGGATTTATATGCCATGCTCTTGATATTTCCCTTGTTGTGTATCCTTTTTGAAATGAAAGAAGAATTTGGATTCTTTCTTTAGGGGTTGTATGACACTTTTGTGTAGTAACTTGTTTACTAAGGAGTTGCAACATGGTGCAAAAACAAAATAAACAATAAAATTTACTTTTTATGTGATATTTATGTAACACAATAATCACCATCTGGTTCTTGTCAAAAATGATCAAAAGTAATGCAACACGTGTTTCGTATTACTTGACTAATTATTTCGGAACTGGTAGTAATAGTAATTATTAAGATTTCACTATCATAAACTGACATTATTAACAGATAATAAAACAAAACAAAAAAAAAGAACATCTCCAGGATTGTTCGAAACAGTTTGATTGAACAAAATTTTTTTTTGTTGCATTACAAATGATCACCACTGTACATTTCTACTCAAGATATCCAGGACCTCACTTGAGGTCTACTAATAATTAGACCTCCCTTGCTGCTGGACCTCATCTGAGGACTCTTTAACTAAGGACCTTACTTGAGGGTCAAGGTGATCAAGACCTCACTTGAGGTCTTCAAAGTTCTTTAATAGTCAACTAACCTTTCCTATTCTAATTCTACTTGAGTTAATATTAATTTCTAATACCATTCTAAGGTGTTATTTAATTAACTGACTATACAAAAATAGAAATAACTAAACATATATAGATCAATTCTAAAATAGATATGATAACTACTAAGTAATAATAAATAAAGCTAAAGAAAAATAATAATAAATAGTAAATAAGACATAACAAGAAAGAATAAATAATAAAATAATAAAGAAATAAAATAAACTAAAAAAAAAAACTTCTAATATTGGTTAGATGAAACCAAACTAATCAAAAATATTTCGGCAACTGATAATCACTGGTCGAAAATTTATAAAAACTACACCTATCGGGTACCAGATAGGTGTAGTTTTTATAAATTTTTGACCAGTGAATATTGATTGCCAAAAATAATATTAGCTGTTGGGTAATTACAATACATCCTTAAAATATATCTAAAAAATTTTAAGTTAAAATTAAAGTATATAATGGAACTCCAGCTGAATTCTTGTTATCACTTATAGAAATAATTTACATCTTCACTAGTTAGTAATTTATGAATAATTAATTAATTATAATTTTTACAAAACAAATAGTGTATTGTTTATAGTTAATTGGTATCACATTGTTGTATAGTTTTTATAAATTTCAAATAAATTTGGCCGCATTCCTCTCATTACAGTTATGAAAGTTGGGTAATGTTAGATAAGTGATGTTTGATCAGATCAAAATGATTAATTAATTAATTAATTAAAAAAAAATTATCACCTTGTTTAAATTTAAATCAAGCGGACGGATTGAAAAAAATATAAAAGAATGTTATTTTTAAGACCGAAAAAAAAATTATCAAGGCTTCCAATTTTTTAGATATTTTTCAATAATATATGTCAAGTCAGAGCTAGTTGACCGTTGTTTAAAATATCATCACAAAGAGTCATCATTTTTTCGTAGCAATTGCATCCTCCCTTCATATGGTCCTTAAACTCGACAACTATACAACCTAATAATAATAAAATCATAACTGTTTTATAATATTGAAACTGAGTAAAATTTATATTTTTTCGACGGTGAGGTCAGTTTTCTATAACAATAGAAGGTAAGGAATACGACTTTCAGTATATTTTGTTTTCCTTTTCTATTTACTAGATCCCTAAATTCAATAATTCTATACCACGAAATTTGATATCAATACAAATATTATTTTCTTGATAATCTTAAAAAAAATAAGAGAAAAAATTCTGGAAAAACCAAAAAAAAAAAATCAATCAAATATCAATATTAATTTTTTATCATAGGAGTTAATTTAAAAAATTATATCTTTATATTTTTTTTAAAAAAAAAATACGAGTGCACATATTATTTGGACTCGTATGCCTCAAATTAATTATTATTATTATATGCTAACGCTAATAAAAATAACTTTCTTAACTGTCAACGATCTACATATCACAGGCACATGTATTTTACATTTGCTGGATCTGATTTAATAAAATTAACTAGATATTTTTGGATATGGCGACTTCATCGCCACCATGTAACTAAAATTTATTCATATAATTAATTATAAAATTCATTAATGTTCAAATACATTAAGTTAGGGTAGGGGATTGTAAATAAACTTTAATTTAATGTTTAAATATATATTTATTAATGTTCTAATACAATTAAATTAAAATAAAAAACTTTAATGTAATATTGATTTAAAATTTAGTCATTATTTTGTAGTGGTCTAGAAATAGTAATGGTTCAGATGCTTTTGTTTCTAATCTTTCATATTCTTTTATCATAGATTCATCTACAGCAAATGCATCCTTTTCAAGGGATCTAATTTTAATATTATTCCAATTATTGCACCTACTTAGTACAACATATGCTTGTCCCTTTTCAAACATCTGTGTATCTAAGTTTAGTGACACATTAGGTAAGGTTAATCCCTGAACTTTGTGAACAGTGAGTGTATGGGCATTGATTATTGGATATTGGGTTCGACTTTCAGGTACACCATGAAGAAGAAATGATGAGGTGTGTTTTTTGATTTCTATATCGATAATTCCACCTTTAACACAGAAAGCACATCTAACTGTCTGTTGTTGACCGTGACTACCTTCGAGACCAAATTCAGGGTAGCAAAGCAACTATAGCAGGGATTATATATTATAAAAGGACTATAATTAATATACTAAAGTTGAAATGGTAATGTACGAAGGATTTTATTAATGCGGTTTCTAATGTCGAAAGAGGCAGGTGTGAGTTTTTATACAAAATAATACAAGCAACAAATGCTTAAACAATTAACAATTCACTAAGAATTATTATCAAATAGTCACTAAGACTTTATTTTTTGAGCTCGATCCTAATTAGAACTGTTTTTACATCTGGGCAAAAATACCCTCTATTTATAAGAAAATGTTAAAGTATCGTGAATTATAATTAATAATCTAAAGAACATTCTGGGACTTTCTATAATTTTCCGGTACAATTATTAAACTATTTTCTAAAGATTTTACCAGAGGTTTTAGCGGTTTCATCGGGGTAAAACCTCTTGTCGCGCAATGTTACTCATTACATAGGATCTACTTTTAAATTACAAATCTATTTAAGAACTATTTTAGTAATGGACTATAATTCGTATTACATGACAGAATTGATTAACAAATATAATAATAAATAAAGATAAAAACTATGTTAACACTGTGTTTCCATATTCATATCTGTAATTATACCAATAGTTCCATTACATATTCCATATTGGAATTTAGAGTTGTTGAGAAACATTATTTTTGCACCAATTTGTGATCATATTTTGTTTGGTAAGTTTGTTTTACATTTGATTAATTTATTAGAATATTCATTATCTTGTATTTCTCCATTAATAATATCAATTGAGTTGGATATTGTAAGTTTATTATTTTGAATTGGTAATATATTGCATATTGTTTGGTTAATTTGTTCAGCCATTTCTTTATATCCTACTATATATGTTGTATTCAAAAGTTGTTCCAAATTTTCAGATGTATGATTAATGGTTTGACTTAATTTAGTTTGCAACATATTCCAAGTAAATTCATCAATTTTTCCAAATCTAATATTTTCAAGTAAGTAATAATAATCTGAATTTAAATTTTGTCTCTGTGATTCACATAAAAAAATTGGATAAAAAATTTTCCATATGGGTGATTTATATACTGGTTGATCTTCAACTGGTGGAAGCTGTACAAGGTCTCCAATTACTATTACATTGATTCCACCAAATGGTTCAGGATTATGATGTATATAAGAAAATATTTGTGAAATATAAGATATACGTGTTGTCCAAATCCCAAATAATTTGGGATTTGGGATGCCAAAATGCACAAATTACTAGTATTTGGGATTTGGGATTTGGGATTTCGGCANATTTCTTTATATCCTACTATATATGTTGTATTCAAAAGTTGTTCCAAATTTTCAGATGTATGATTAATGGTTTGACTTAATTTAGTTTGCAACATATTCCAAGTAAATTCATCAATTTTTCCAAATCTAATATTTTCAAGTAAGTAATAATAATCTGAATTTAAATTTTGTCTCTGTGATTCACATAAAAAAATTGGATAAAAAATTTTCCATATGGGTGATTTATATACTGGTTGATCTTCAACTGGTGGAAGCTGTACAAGGTCTCCAATTACTATTACATTGATTCCACCAAATGGTTCAGGATTATGATGTATATAAGAAAATATTTGTGAAATATAAGATATACGTGTTGTCCAAATCCCAAATAATTTGGGATTTGGGATGCCAAAATGCACAAATTACTAGTATTTGGGATTTGGGATTTGGGATTTCGGCAAAAAATACTAATTGTAATTTGGGATTTGGGATTTGGGATTTCGGCATTTGGGACATTTGGGATTTCGACATTTGGATTTTGAATTTGGGCGGCAGGTATAATATAAGAAAATAATTTTGATGAAACCATTGATATTTCATCAATTATAATTGTATTTATATTTTTGAGATCTTGATTTAAAGATTGATCAGTAAATACAAGAGTTTGGTATGAAGATCCATATGAGTGAATTTTTAATGAAGAATGTATGGTACGATCTCCAATATTTTGAGCAGCAACTCCTGTTAGAGCCATTAAGAGATATTTTTTATGGTTTTTGTTTAATTCATTAATTATAAGATTAATTATAAAGGATTTTCCTGTTCCAGCTGGTCCAGTAATAAAAAAATATGGATAATGTTGACCATCTCTAGGACCCATATAATTTTTTATAGTTTGCATACAATAGTATTGTGAAGTGGGGAGTTCAATTATAGGATTGGTTGGAAGTATTGGAGAAAAAAATTTTATTGAATTAATTTGTATTTTTATTATTCTTTGAATGTCACCAGATAAAGTTTGTTGTATTGATGAAGATAATTCTTCAATTAATATATTAAAATGTTCGATCATGGTAATTGTTTGTAAATGATGGTTTCTTCTATTTTGTTCAATTGTTTCAAAAAATCTTTCAAAAAATTTTGACAAGAAATGATCACGATAAGTATTATAATTTTCTTTTAAATCATTTTCAGAACATGCAGGAATTAAAAGAAGTAATTGTTGGTAAAAATACAATTCACCATATTCTGTAGTTAAGTAACGAATTCTTGTTAATATTGGTGAATTTCTTTTAATTATTTGATTTCCTAATTTATCTCTATATATATCATGTCTTGTTATTCTGCTGGTTGAATTTTTTATTTCATAATTTTTGTAATATTCTCGATATGTTACATTTTCAAAAATTTCATTATCTGGTCTGTTGAAATATTTTTCAATATGATCAGTCCAATATGGATCATCATCATTGGAATTTAGTAATGAAAGTGGTTTTATTGCTTTTGAGCGAATTGATGGAGGATCAGTGATAAGATACATTACTTGAATTGATGAATTACAAATTTTTTCACCTAATAATAAGAACATAATTTCCATAGAACTCATTCTTCTTGCATGAATGTATTCTCGATAATTAGTACTTTCATGAATATTGAAAAGATGGGATGGTTCAGGTTTAGCAATGTATTTTGTAATGTATCGTGCTAATCCTTGATTAGTTACATATTGAATATTCATATGTGCTTTCCATATTATTAAAGTTGGAGCATGATAAGGTACTATCCATTTGTCATTGTCATTAATACAACAATATGTATAACGAAAAGAAGTTTGATCATAATATGTATATGTTGAATAAGATCTTGGAAATCCTTTTTTACATTTTCCTCCATTTGGAGCTGGTCCATTACATTTGATATTGCAGGTATGAGTTTGAAATGTCATTACTAATTGATAAAGTTCTGGTTCAAGGTTGGGATCTGGAAGGTCTAATCTTATTGTATTTTTGTTAATCATTTCTTCAATTGAATAAGTAGTCCAATAAACTCCATGTATATGGGCAGCACCTCTGTTTTGAAATTCTATTCATTCAAAGAAGTGATGATATGTTCCCCATTTACTTATTTCTGAATCTTTCCAAATTAATTTTTTAAGTGATTGAAATCGATGAATAAAATGTAATGTAATATGTAATAGACGATTAGATGGAATTGTATTATAATTATCAATTTTTCTTAAAATTTCATGTAAATGAGTCCATGATCCTTCAGCCATTGATAAAGTAATAAATATGGTAGGTATTTGTAATTCTGTTATCATACTATTAAGATGCATTGTTTTTTTTTGAAAATATGTATCACCCATTCTAATAAAAGTTGGTATTGATGTAGTTATTTTTTCATTGTGTTTATAATTTTTTGAATATGAACTTTGTTCAATAATTTCAATTGCAGTTGGTGGACGACAGTTTCTATCTATATTTTTTTGATGCAAAAGTCGCTATGTATTTTGATGATTTCGTAATTTTTCAAGTTGCAAGTAAGACCAAGCTGGCCAATAATAATGTAATCGAAAATGGGAATCAATATTTAATAATCTTTGTTTAATATATTTTCCATAAGTGTCTATTCGTAATTGATGAATGTCTTGATTAATAACTATTTCTTGAAAATGACTATGACCATCTGGAAATAAATCTGGAAACAATAAAGCTTCAAGATCTGGATTACTTAATGATATAGAAATTGAATCAGTTTCATCACTTCGATGAAATCCTGCCATTAGTCTAGTATAATGTGCATCTTCATCATGGACTTCATTTGGAAAGTTTAAGTTAGGAATTACTATATTACCAGATCTGAATGATGGAACATTATCATCATCAGCAATATGCGTTGCAATTGGAAATGTAGGAGCATCATTTGAATCTGAGAAAAATCTTGAATAATTTGAAATAAAAGGATTATTATTTTGTAATCAATTTGCGCCAGCTATTAATATTGTATCAAACTAATTATGTCTTGAATTATTAGGATCTAATTGATAATCTTCCAAGAAAGCACCTAACATTCCTGAGTATAATGTTAATGAACGGTAATTTTTGGAATATCCCATAGTTCCAACAATAGTTTGATATGTAGTATACAAATTTGAACCTGAGGTTCGTCCTAAAGATGAATGTAAAAATATTGGAGAAAGATATTTTCTTTTTGCTAATGGTATAGATTCAATTTCTGGTGGTACTGGATGTATATAAGGGGGATAATTACGAAATGGATTTTTATGACATGCATTACAAACAGGAATTCGATTAGATGGAGGGTTGGGATTATATATAAAAGATAGGTTAAGGTATGCTATAGTTATTGGATAGATAAAGTTATTATCTTTATGAATCCATTTTGATTTTTCTGGATACATCATTCGTCCACAATAAGAACATGGCAAACATGGATATTGAGCAAAAATGTAAGATTCAATTTCGTTTTTAAGTATATTAAACTTGTTTGAAGGAACCCAAGGAGAAAATATGTGAGGTAGTTGAATTAATTGTGAATATGAATTGGAAAGTAAGTTGAATTGATTTTGGTTTTCATTTCCTATATTATTGGATGATGAATTGAAATTAACTATATTTTCACCTTGTTGCAATGATTCTATTTCAAGAATTTGAATCATTCAAGTTAAATATTAATAGGTTATAACATTTATTGGATTTAAATTTATAGTTAATGAATATATATGAGAGAATAAAAAATAAAGTTTATACGCAATTATTTTTTTTAATTTATTTATTATTTATTTATTGTATATATGACAGTGCAAACAGTAGTTAGTCTTAGCTTATATTATTTCCTTTTTCTTTTTTGTGAGAGATTACAATATTTTTGATTATTTAAAAAATTTTTAAAAAATAAATATACATATATATATTGTGAAGATAAAAAATAAATAATGAATAATAAATATTTGAATTACAGATTTTATTTAATTAATATGATTTTATATTTGATAATTCAAAGAGAAATAAAAAAAAAAGAAGGGATGATGTTTATTAGATAAAAAATAAATCAAAAAAAAATTTGAGTTTTGTTTATATTTTATTTCTCCGGGATAACTAATAAAAATTGCAATATACGTAATTATAAAATACAATGGAAATTATTATTTATATTATTTATATATTTATTTATTTATACATTTGTATAAACTCTATAAATTATATTATTTATAAATATATGTGCATTTTGCGAATAATAAATAAATAAAAATAATTGGCTGTATTTCTTTTTTTTAAAAAAATATATCTTGTAAAGATGAATAATAAATAAAAAAATTGGCTTATATTATTTTCTTTTCTCTTTTCCGTGAGGGTGTTGTAGTATTTTGTTTATTAAAAAAAATTTTAAAAAAATAAAAATAATTGGCTTATATTTTTTTTAAAAATAAATATATCTTGCAAAGGTAGATAATAAATAAAAAAATAATTGGCTTATATTATTTTTTTTCTCTTTTTTGTAAGAGTATTGCAGTATCTTTTGCAAATAATAAACAAATAAAAATAATTAGCTTATATTTTCTTTTTAAATAATAAACAAATAAAAATAATTAGCTTATGTTTTCTTTTTAAAAAAAATTTTTAAAAATAAATATATCTCGCAAAAGGGAATAGTAAATAAAAAAATAATTGGCTTATATTATTTTNATTTTGCAAATAATAAATAAATAAAAATAATTGGCTTTATTTCTTTTTTTTAAAAAAATATATCTTGTAAAGATGAATAATAAATAAAAAAATTGGCTTATATTATTTTCTTTTCTCTTTTCCGTGAGGGTGTTGTAGTATTTTGTTTATTAAAAAAAATTTTAAAAAAATAAAAATAATTGGCTTATATTTTTTTTAAAAATAAATATATCTTGCAAAGGTAGATAATAAATAAAAAAATAATTGGCTTATATTATTTTTTTTCTCTTTTTTGTAAGAGTATTGCAGTATCTTTTGCAAATAATAAACAAATAAAAATAATTAGCTTATATTTTCTTTTTAAATAATAAACAAATAAAAATAATTAGCTTATGTTTTCTTTTTAAAAAAAATTTTTAAAAATAAATATATCTCGCAAAAGGGAATAGTAAATAAAAAAATAATTGGCTTATATTATTTTCTTTTCTCTTTTCCATGAAGATATTGTGGTATTTTGTTTGTTAAATAAAATTTTAAAAAAATAAATATAAATTATATATTGTTTATAAATATATGTACATTTTGCGGATAATAAACAAATAAAAATAATTGGCTTATATTTTCTTTTTAAAAAAATTTTTTAAAAATAAATATATCTCGCAAAGGTGAATAATAAATAAAAAAATAATTGGCTTATATTATTTTTTTTTCGAGAGTGTTGTGATATTTTGTTTATTAAAAAAATAAATATTCATGAAAGTTTTTAGTAAACAAATAAAAATAATTGGCTTATTATTTCTTTTTCTATTTTTCATAATATTTTTGATTATTAAAAATTTTTTTAAAAAATAAATATACATATATATATTGTAAAGGTAGATAATAAATTTAAATCACAGATTTTATTTAATTCATATACTTTATATTTAATAATTTAAAGAAGAATTAAAAAAAAAAAGAAAATGATATTTATTAAAAGAAAAATAAATAAAAAAAAAAATTTAAGTTTCTTTTATATTTTATTTCTCTGGGATAACTGTTACAATTAATGATAAAACACAATGGAAAATTGTTATTATATATATTTATTTATTTATGCTAATACTAAGGTGAATAATAAATAAATAAAAATATTGACTTATATTATTTGTTATTTCCTTTTTAAAAAAAATTTTAAAAAATAAATATATCTTGCGAAGGTGATAATAAATAAATAAAAATAATTGGCTTATATTACTTCTTTTTCCTGTAAAGGTGTTGTGATATTTTGTTTATTTAAAAAAATAAATATTCACAAAGGTAAACAGTAAATAAATAAAAATAATTGGTTTATTATTTCCTTTCCACTTATCCTGCTAAAAAAAATTTTATTTGAAAAAATAAATAATTATATTTCATACAAAAATGAATAATAAATAAATAGTAATAGTAATAAACAATAAATATTTTAACTGTGGATTTTATTTACTTCTTTTTTTCATTATTATTAAATGAAAATTAATGGTATTAAAAAAAATTTAAGTTTTATTTTATTTTTCCGGGGTACTGTAATATAATTAAGTATCTATAATATATTACTAGTTGAAATTCAAGTTTTAAGACAATTTCACTAATTTTTTATTATTGTAAATCATTACACAAAATGCACAAATCAAGTTTAAAAGATAATTTCTTTGTATACTAGCATAGGACCCGTGCCTTTGGCACGGGGAAATTTATAGTTTTGTTAGTGTCAAGGAGGTGTTTTTATTATAATAAATTTTTTGTTAAATGTTTGTGTTACATTTTTGTTAGTGTGTGAAAATTTTTGTTTTTTTTTTTTTCTTTGAAGTATAAATTTGTTGATGGATTTGTAGTTATACGTGTTGCCCAAATCCCAAATAATTTGGGATTTGGGATGCCAAAATGCACAAATTACTAGTATTTGGGATTTAGGATTTGGGATTTNATCTTGCGAAGGTGATAATAAATAAATAAAAATAATTGGCTTATATTACTTCTTTTTCCTGTAAAGGTGTTGTGATATTTTGTTTATTTAAAAAAATAAATATTCACAAAGGTAAACAGTAAATAAATAAAAATAATTGGTTTATTATTTCCTTTCCACTTATCCTGCTAAAAAAAATTTTATTTGAAAAAATAAATAATTATATTTCATACAAAAATGAATAATAAATAAATAGTAATAGTAATAAACAATAAATATTTTAACTGTGGATTTTATTTACTTCTTTTTTTCATTATTATTAAATGAAAATTAATGGTATTAAAAAAAATTTAAGTTTTATTTTATTTTTCCGGGGTACTGTAATATAATTAAGTATCTATAATATATTACTAGTTGAAATTCAAGTTTTAAGACAATTTCACTAATTTTTTATTATTGTAAATCATTACACAAAATGCACAAATCAAGTTTAAAAGATAATTTCTTTGTATACTAGCATAGGACCCGTGCCTTTGGCACGGGGAAATTTATAGTTTTGTTAGTGTCAAGGAGGTGTTTTTATTATAATAAATTTTTTGTTAAATGTTTGTGTTACATTTTTGTTAGTGTGTGAAAATTTTTGTTTTTTTTTTTTTCTTTGAAGTATAAATTTGTTGATGGATTTGTAGTTATACGTGTTGCCCAAATCCCAAATAATTTGGGATTTGGGATGCCAAAATGCACAAATTACTAGTATTTGGGATTTAGGATTTGGGATTTCGGCAAAAAATACTAATTATAATTTGGGATTTGGGATTTGGGATTTCGGCATTTGGGATTTCGGCATTTGAATTTTGAATTTGGGCGGCAGGTATATTTGTAGTCGTTGATTTTTGGTGTATAAATGTATACGGTTTGTTTGTAATCGTTGAAAAGAAAAAATTATTTCGTAATGTCGTGTTACGCTGATACCATTGTAAAGATCAAATTAGTTCGTCAGACCGAAAAACGGGATAGCAAGTTGCTGGTAGTATGGGCTATTGGTGTTTATCCCGTCGAACGTAAGGACAACGAAATCGAGATGGTTTTGTTTGTATCTCTTGAGTCTCACGAAAGAGATTTTGAAACTCAGGCAATTTTTGAGAAAGATAGTTTTTATTCTGTTGTGATAAGATTGTACCTACATATTATGCAGAAATAAGCGGCCAAAGGTTTTGTTTAATAAAGTCAATTATGTTTTACGGATTGCTTATACGTTTATACCTTTACTTATAGTTTATACTTGTTTTTTTTTAGATGACTGTTGCGATTTCGACACGTGTAGCAATTCTTAATAAAGTACCTAACTCGAATATGTGTCTGTTGAAAGTTTCTTTGATGGGGTTCCTCAAGAGTCTCCGAGCACGGTTGGGGATGGCGAAAATGCAGTTGTAAACGTGTTGGTTAATGATTACACTAGTCAAGATTGTAATTTCGTTGTTAGAGTTGTGTACTAGCATTCCAATTCTCGGTTTTCTCAATTGATGGCCATAATTCGTCCACTAAAATCTTTCGTTTTTGTTGTCGCACAGGTCGAAATCTGTATTTCGGGCACCTATCGGGCACTTATCAGGGACCTATCGGGGACCTATCGGGCCCCCCGATAGGTCCCCGATAGGTGTAAATAAATACTAGTCGGGGAGATATCAGTCATTTATAAAAAATCGGGTTCCCGATATATTAAAGTACCCGATATTTTTTTTTAATCAAATTTTTTATATCCCCGATAGGTGTATTAAATATTACCGATATTTATTAAGATACCTGATTTTTGTAATAAATATCAGCTACCCGATATTTATTTACAACTATCGGGTGCACGATATTTATTTTACAACTATTGGGTCACCGATATGTGTAAATAAATAATATCGGGTCACCGATATGTGTAAATAATATCGGGCACCCGATATACATTTTAGCATATCATGTTTTTAACCTTTATTTACGCTTATCAGAAACACAATATTGAATTTCTCGTGTTCAAATATAATATTTACTTCTCAAATCAAGTTTAAATCAAGTTTTCATACATGCTAAGAGATTATTTAAAACAATAAAAATATAACTATGCTTTATTATTTATATGAAAATAATATATATAATATAAATAAAATAAAATAAATTAAACAATAAATCTTCTATTCAACGGAATTATTGAGACATAATTATCGCTTTTTCCCACTCGATAATTTATCTTAATTGCTCGACCATATATTCTATGCGCTGCTATAATTGAATCTTGACCTTCCTCACAGTATTCTGCTTTCCATAATTCTGTATTTGACTTTTTGGATTCCATAAATTTATGTTTAAATCGTATATTAGAGGAAGGCGCATTTTTATACCATTTGACATATGCTAGAAGATATGTTTTGGGTCCTTTTGGAAGTGTTAGAGTATGTTCGAAATAATATTGTACCTCTCCAGGGTAAATATCACTGCTTCCATCTCTGTATGCTTTCCACTTCGCTAATATAATTGCATTATTTTCATGTCGTCCAGCGATCATGGACCCAAATATTTCATTACCAATTATTAATTTTGCATGTTGATTCATAGTTACTTCCATACACGCATTTACATCCTTCTTTTTTCTATTATATAATGTTGCATACCATTCGCATAATATTTTTTGAACTTCTATAGGAATACTTACCTTTTCATGCGAAGGCGTCAGCATACGTCCTGGTATAAGTTCAGTGCCATAGATCTTATTAGATATATCATGTCTCATTGAGATAAAATACTGTAACTCTTCTCTATCAAATTCATTAGTTACAGCTAAACTGCCGGCAGCTTTCTTTGGAGAAAGAAATTGATGGGACTTCTCTAGAAGACCAGATGTCCATTGACGTGTCAGATGATAATCCACAAGCGAATTTTTAAGAACAATTCGCATAAGTTCAGGTTCAATCTGTCGATTACTGTTGGGATATGAACCTATGAAAAGATTTGTGTTAAAATTTTATTTATTATAATTTCGTACACCCGATATGTGTGGCTTACCTATGTATCCATTTAATCGCTCGTACGGGAATAACCAAAAACTATAAACAGAGCCATAATCCCGTATGCATTCAGGAATATGCATTGATAAATGGATATTACTTGTAATAAATTCAGGCCCATAGGTTCTTTCTATATTTATTGACATATCCCTTAATCTTTCTTGGGCTTCTTGCAGATCATCTTCAGTAACAAATCTAGCAACCAATAAGTTACACGCCCGAACAAAATGTCCCAATATCTTTCTATCATTATTATCTAACATGTCCCATAAAATTGTTGTTGTATATATCATAATAAAGGTCTTCCATTGGTCAGCAGTGAGCTTTGAAAATCCTTCCCCGATAGCAATCTTTGAAGGGATTCGACCAATATCAGATGGAAGTTGAACGCTATCCATCCTTTTTTGTGCTGTACGAAGTTGCTCAGAATTTAACTTATTTTCTTTAATAAATATGGATTGAATAATCCATTTTGCAATTCCAAGGAACAAGCAATGCATTGGATCCACTACTGCAAATCTGATCGGATCCATGTAAAGGAGACGAAGCAATTCAGACCATCGCACTCCGTTTATTTTAAAATGAGCTTCTCTTGTTCCTCTGGTGTCACATTTAAGCTATTCTTGAGCATATTGTCTATGTTTTTGGGGGTCTGCAGATTCTGTAATCCATTGTTCATAATCATGCATGCTACCATAATGAGTTTTTTTGAACTTCTCACTATATCGGCCTCTTTTCGGGCACCTGTGACATTTCATTACTGCAGATCCATTCCCAAATAACTTTCGTGTAGCTGGAATATCGGAAGAACCTACTATTATTGCAACTCTTATATCGAGCCCATCTTTATTTTCAAATGTAACAGGAACTTTCCACCCTTCCCATAATTTCTTAAGTTCATCAACTATTGGAGATAAATAATGGTTTATTTGGTTTTTATCGGCTTCCTTAGGTCCAGGTAGAAAGCCTAAATAAATAATATTTTCGGGTTTATTTCTTTCTGCCCTCGGAAGATTACATATCGAAGCATAAATAGCACCAGTGCTATGTTGTGTATATTTAAAGGGTTGGAACCAGTCCAAATTTATTAATAGACCTAAATTCGAGGTAGCAGTTTCTTGAATAAAAAATTTGCTTCCATCGAAAGGAAATGTATTCCATACTTTTCCATCATATATATCGGCATAAATATTATTATTATAATTTCTTGTACCCGATTGTTCTAGCATTTTTTCAAAACCGGATCTTTGGTACAAGAGACTTAATTGTTGCTTAATTGAGGGCTTAGGGTATAGCATTCGGGGGATAGCTACCATATTTTTCATATTTTTTTTGAGGGAGGAGAGTTCATTATTGCATAACTTCTTACGGGAAGATACTAGATTATTAGGATATTCTTCATAATGGCAATTCATAATTGTCAACTTATTGTTTTTTTTATAATTGCATATAATCTTAGAATCATATAATTTATGACAGTTTGTACAAACTGTCATCCTTAATTTTGGTTGAAAAATTCCTAACCTCTTTTTTGCTAAATACAAAGATGCAGGAAATTCCCAGAACTTAGAATCATCTATAGATTTGAGCATAACATTTAAAAATTTAATTAACGCCTCCAGGGCATTATCAGATAATCGATATCGTTGTTGAAACTTAAATAACCAGATAAGTATCTCTATATCTATCTTATCTTCTAGTTCTACTCCTTCATAATTTTCGTTCTCTTCTTCTAGCTCAGGTGTAATAAATAAATTATTTTCTTCAAATACTTCTTCGTGCTCATTTTCTGATTCTACACTCACATCTAATTCTTCATCATCCTCTCGGTCATTATCATCATCACGATATTCTTCAAGGTCATCAATTAATTCATT
>PQFF01000080.1:70211-217124 GCA_003547095.1 Diversispora epigaea | reverse complement strand
TTTTTTTTTTTTTCTTTGAAGTATAAATTTGTTGATGGATTTGTAGTTATACGTGTTGCCCAAATCCCAAATAATTTGGGATTTGGGATGCCAAAATGCACAAATTACTAGTATTTGGGATTTAGGATTTGGGATTTCGGCAAAAAATACTAATTATAATTTGGGATTTGGGATTTGGGATTTCGGCATTTGGGATTTCGGCATTTGAATTTTGAATTTGGGCGGCAGGTATATTTGTAGTCGTTGATTTTTGGTGTATAAATGTATACGGTTTGTTTGTAATCGTTGAAAAGAAAAAATTATTTCGTAATGTCGTGTTACGCTGATACCATTGTAAAGATCAAATTAGTTCGTCAGACCGAAAAACGGGATAGCAAGTTGCTGGTAGTATGGGCTATTGGTGTTTATCCCGTCGAACGTAAGGACAACGAAATCGAGATGGTTTTGTTTGTATCTCTTGAGTCTCACGAAAGAGATTTTGAAACTCAGGCAATTTTTGAGAAAGATAGTTTTTATTCTGTTGTGATAAGATTGTACCTACATATTATGCAGAAATAAGCGGCCAAAGGTTTTGTTTAATAAAGTCAATTATGTTTTACGGATTGCTTATACGTTTATACCTTTACTTATAGTTTATACTTGTTTTTTTTTAGATGACTGTTGCGATTTCGACACGTGTAGCAATTCTTAATAAAGTACCTAACTCGAATATGTGTCTGTTGAAAGTTTCTTTGATGGGGTTCCTCAAGAGTCTCCGAGCACGGTTGGGGATGGCGAAAATGCAGTTGTAAACGTGTTGGTTAATGATTACACTAGTCAAGATTGTAATTTCGTTGTTAGAGTTGTGTACTAGCATTCCAATTCTCGGTTTTCTCAATTGATGGCCATAATTCGTCCACTAAAATCTTTCGTTTTTGTTGTCGCACAGGTCGAAATCTGTATTTCGGGCACCTATCGGGCACTTATCAGGGACCTATCGGGGACCTATCGGGCCCCCCGATAGGTCCCCGATAGGTGTAAATAAATACTAGTCGGGGAGATATCAGTCATTTATAAAAAATCGGGTTCCCGATATATTAAAGTACCCGATATTTTTTTTTAATCAAATTTTTTATATCCCCGATAGGTGTATTAAATATTACCGATATTTATTAAGATACCTGATTTTTGTAATAAATATCAGCTACCCGATATTTATTTACAACTATCGGGTGCACGATATTTATTTTACAACTATTGGGTCACCGATATGTGTAAATAAATAATATCGGGTCACCGATATGTGTAAATAATATCGGGCACCCGATATACATTTTAGCATATCATGTTTTTAACCTTTATTTACGCTTATCAGAAACACAATATTGAATTTCTCGTGTTCAAATATAATATTTACTTCTCAAATCAAGTTTAAATCAAGTTTTCATACATGCTAAGAGATTATTTAAAACAATAAAAATATAACTATGCTTTATTATTTATATGAAAATAATATATATAATATAAATAAAATAAAATAAATTAAACAATAAATCTTCTATTCAACGGAATTATTGAGACATAATTATCGCTTTTTCCCACTCGATAATTTATCTTAATTGCTCGACCATATATTCTATGCGCTGCTATAATTGAATCTTGACCTTCCTCACAGTATTCTGCTTTCCATAATTCTGTATTTGACTTTTTGGATTCCATAAATTTATGTTTAAATCGTATATTAGAGGAAGGCGCATTTTTATACCATTTGACATATGCTAGAAGATATGTTTTGGGTCCTTTTGGAAGTGTTAGAGTATGTTCGAAATAATATTGTACCTCTCCAGGGTAAATATCACTGCTTCCATCTCTGTATGCTTTCCACTTCGCTAATATAATTGCATTATTTTCATGTCGTCCAGCGATCATGGACCCAAATATTTCATTACCAATTATTAATTTTGCATGTTGATTCATAGTTACTTCCATACACGCATTTACATCCTTCTTTTTTCTATTATATAATGTTGCATACCATTCGCATAATATTTTTTGAACTTCTATAGGAATACTTACCTTTTCATGCGAAGGCGTCAGCATACGTCCTGGTATAAGTTCAGTGCCATAGATCTTATTAGATATATCATGTCTCATTGAGATAAAATACTGTAACTCTTCTCTATCAAATTCATTAGTTACAGCTAAACTGCCGGCAGCTTTCTTTGGAGAAAGAAATTGATGGGACTTCTCTAGAAGACCAGATGTCCATTGACGTGTCAGATGATAATCCACAAGCGAATTTTTAAGAACANTTGGGATATGAACCTATGAAAAGATTTGTGTTAAAATTTTATTTATTATAATTTCGTACACCCGATATGTGTGGCTTACCTATGTATCCATTTAATCGCTCGTACGGGAATAACCAAAAACTATAAACAGAGCCATAATCCCGTATGCATTCAGGAATATGCATTGATAAATGGATATTACTTGTAATAAATTCAGGCCCATAGGTTCTTTCTATATTTATTGACATATCCCTTAATCTTTCTTGGGCTTCTTGCAGATCATCTTCAGTAACAAATCTAGCAACCAATAAGTTACACGCCCGAACAAAATGTCCCAATATCTTTCTATCATTATTATCTAACATGTCCCATAAAATTGTTGTTGTATATATCATAATAAAGGTCTTCCATTGGTCAGCAGTGAGCTTTGAAAATCCTTCCCCGATAGCAATCTTTGAAGGGATTCGACCAATATCAGATGGAAGTTGAACGCTATCCATCCTTTTTTGTGCTGTACGAAGTTGCTCAGAATTTAACTTATTTTCTTTAATAAATATGGATTGAATAATCCATTTTGCAATTCCAAGGAACAAGCAATGCATTGGATCCACTACTGCAAATCTGATCGGATCCATGTAAAGGAGACGAAGCAATTCAGACCATCGCACTCCGTTTATTTTAAAATGAGCTTCTCTTGTTCCTCTGGTGTCACATTTAAGCTATTCTTGAGCATATTGTCTATGTTTTTGGGGGTCTGCAGATTCTGTAATCCATTGTTCATAATCATGCATGCTACCATAATGAGTTTTTTTGAACTTCTCACTATATCGGCCTCTTTTCGGGCACCTGTGACATTTCATTACTGCAGATCCATTCCCAAATAACTTTCGTGTAGCTGGAATATCGGAAGAACCTACTATTATTGCAACTCTTATATCGAGCCCATCTTTATTTTCAAATGTAACAGGAACTTTCCACCCTTCCCATAATTTCTTAAGTTCATCAACTATTGGAGATAAATAATGGTTTATTTGGTTTTTATCGGCTTCCTTAGGTCCAGGTAGAAAGCCTAAATAAATAATATTTTCGGGTTTATTTCTTTCTGCCCTCGGAAGATTACATATCGAAGCATAAATAGCACCAGTGCTATGTTGTGTATATTTAAAGGGTTGGAACCAGTCCAAATTTATTAATAGACCTAAATTCGAGGTAGCAGTTTCTTGAATAAAAAATTTGCTTCCATCGAAAGGAAATGTATTCCATACTTTTCCATCATATATATCGGCATAAATATTATTATCATAATTTCTTGTACCCGATTGTTCTAGCATTTTTTCAAAACCGGATCTTTGGTACAAGAGACTTAATTGTTGCTTAATTGAGGGCTTAGGGTATAGCATTCGGGGGATAGCTACCATATTTTTCATATTTTTTTTGAGGGAGGAGAGTTCATTATTGCATAACTTCTTACGGGAAGATACTAGATTATTAGGATATTCTTCATAATGGCAATTCATAATTGTCAACTTATTGTTTTTTTTATAATTGCATATAATCTTAGAATCATATAATTTATGACAGTTTGTACAAACTGTCATCCTTAATTTTGGTTGAAAAATTCCTAACCTCTTTTTTGCTAAATACAAAGATGCAGGAAATTCCCAGAACTTAGAATCATCTATAGATTTGAGCATAACATTTAAAAATTTAATTAACGCCTCCAGGGCATTATCAGATAATCGATATCGTTGTTGAAACTTAAATAACCAGATAAGTATCTCTATATCTATCTTATCTTCTAGTTCTACTCCTTCATAATTTTCGTTCTCTTCTTCTAGCTCAGGTGTAATAAATAAATTATTTTCTTCAAATACTTCTTCGTGCTCATTTTCTGATTCTACANTCATTATCATCATCACGATATTCTTCAAGGTCATCAATTAATTCATTGTTTTCATTGTTTTCATTATCACCTAAATCATACAAAAGCATATCATCAAATATATCAGAAGTCTCTTCTATAAGTGGATTATGAAATTGATTATTTCTGGATCGCGATGATGATGCCACAATGATTTCATCATCAAAATCCATCCTTGAAAGCATATTACTTATTGATGTATCCCTTTTTAACTTAGGTAAACGAGCAGTTTCTTCATCCGGAATGAACTGTCGGGAGCTTCTTTTTTTTTTCTTGCTACTCGTGATTAACGATGCATTTTCATTTTCTAAGAAAGGTAATAAATGTTACACAAAATAAAAATTGATATATCGGGCACCCGAAAAATGAAAATTTGATATATCGGGTACCCGAATTGGTAATAACAACGTTGCAATTTAATAAACTTACTATATTTTCTTGATTCAATTCTTGCTAACTGATTCTTTCTTGAACTTTTAGATTTCTACAATTCTTTATTATTAGCATGCTTCTCCTGAGTTCTTGCTACAACTTCTTTACCATTACACAATAGACAATTGCATACATATTTATATGTCTTCGTAGAAACTAAGCTAGTTAATGGTGCTGATTTTTGAGACATTTTTTCAAAATATATTAATATATTAGTAAATTGGTTAAAAAAATGATTTATAAATTGTTCTGAAAATTTTACAAAATATAATATTTCCCTTTTTATATAATTTCGCTAATACACATTTTTTGTAAATTTGCTTTACGTTTTCGTGTCTCAAAATTTGAGAAATTTATGTTTATTAATTTTTAAATTAACGCGTTTTTTTATAATTCGCGTCTCAATATTTGAGAAGATTCATGTTTATTATATATATATGCGCTTTTATAATTCGTATCACAATATAAATTACTTATTATAATTCGTGTTATTTATATATAAATTACTTATTATTATTATAATATTAATAGTGTAGCACAAACTTGATGATCTCTGATCCTACTATACATAAAATAAACAAATACCTTTTTTCATAAATATCACTCTCTCACATAATACTCCTTGAGAGCACAACACCTCCTTGCGGCTGATAATATTAACAGTACCATATTATATATTTACAAGTCTTGTAATTTATAATTATGATATTTTTATATTATATATACTATAGATATATTAATAGATATATTACAACTATTATAATGTTAAGATTAATATATGATACGACCAATCCCTGATAAGTGTATTTCATTTTTATTTTGGGTTTTCATAAAATATCAGATACTGACTTTTCTTAGCTAAAAAATTTTAACAAAAAAAAAAACGAAAATAACGTGTCAAGGATATATAAATTTTATTATTCGTTTATTTATTAAAAATATTTTAATAAATATATATACAGGAGTATAATTGTTTTTTGGTTTTTTTTTAAAGAAAAGTTATTTTAAGTAAATAATATCATATCTCCGATGTATCTAATTTATTTTAATACATAATTTTTATAGATGAATATTGAACGAAATTATTAAGTAAGTGAAAATACTATGATGAAATAATTATTATATGAGAATAATATCAATATATTATTATATCATTTTTACGATATCAAAAATATCAAAGAGTAACGTAATGATATCAAAAATATCAAAGAATAACATAATTCTTAAAGATCGACTACTCGAAAAATAGAATATATAAAGAATCGCTTTTTTCTTCGTTTTTTTTTTAAAAAAATATTATTTTAATTAAATTAGAATTAAATTAGATAGTTAATAAAATAATATTTTTTTCAATTTTCAAAATGACCAAATCTCATAAAGCAAAAAAAGCAAGAAAAGCAAAAAAAGCAAAAAGATTCTCTATCGCGTCCCCCATTAAGGCAATAAAAAAAAAAGGAAAAAAAAATCAAAAAAATAAAATAACAAAAAAATGTAATATTAAATATTTTAATTTTTATAATATTTAAATTATAATTAATATTAATAACGAATATAATTTTATATATTTAATAGAAATTTCTCAATTAGATCATTTTTATTACGACTTAATGACAAAAAAGAAAAATAAAAAAGCATCATCATCATCGTCGTCGTCGTCGTCGTCGTCGTCATCATCATCATCGTCATCATCATCATCATCACCATCATCATCAACCACTAGTTCCTCAGAACAAGTGTCGCAATCTTTAATTTCTTCATCATCTTCTGACGAAGATAAAAGAATCAAACCCCTAGATGACGAATCTTATAAAAGAATTAAAGTAAGTATAATATATAACAAATTTTATATTAGTTGTGTCTATCGGGAACACGATTAACATACAAATAACAATTTTGTAGAAGGAAGTTTTTCTTGTAGTTGATTCTGAAATGAACACAGTGTATCAAATTAATGATCACTTAACTTGGGCTGCTCAAAAGCATGATGTGATCACGAAGTTGCTACCTCCACTCAAAAGAAAAATTAATAAAAAGTACAAAGTTACAGGAGCAGAAATCATAAAAATGCTACAAAGGCGTCATCGGTCACGCCATAGAGTAAATAAATTAAAGAATACGGCAATGAATGATGTAAGTTCTTTTTTTAATTTTCTAAAAAACGTGCATATCGGAAATAATATATATATATTTATATGTTAATAGAAAAAGAAAAGAAGGAGGAGAGCAGTAGATTTTATGATGCAAGGAGGTAACAAGTATATAAAACGATATCCGAAAAAAGATTTATCTAAAATCTTAAATAATTCCGGTTACCATTCGGAAGAATGGGAAGAAACAGATGATGGGACAACCGCGACCGCAAGAACGGCTGCAGCATCAACATCAGCAGCACGAACAATAACTATCATCGATAGTGATAATGATACTGATAATAATAATAATAATAATAATAATAATAATAATAGTAATAATAATAATGATAATNGTGTTTTTTTTTTTTAGCTCATAAAACTTTTTAACGAAAGGATCGATCCTGTCGTTAAAGATGTATGCAAAAAACAGCAAAAACAAAGAATCAGAAACGTAGCATCCAAGATTAACAGAGACGGGCACCCGCCAGTTGGGGCCCCAAGCTGGACTCTAAATACAGTAGCATTGATGCGTGAAAATCGGGATCAATCAAAAATAGTAATTTATGATCCCGATACAGAAGAAAAAAAAAGTGAAGGAGAAGGAGAGGACAACACCGATGAGGATGATGATGATGATGGAAACGATTTAATTATAGATAATAAAAGAAAAAGAAAATCGTCATCATCATCATCAAATAAAAAAAGAAAACGAGAATCTTCAAAAAAAGATTCTAATAAAAAAAAAAACAAAAAAAACAAAAAAACAAAAAAAAAATAAAAGAAAATAAAAAAAAATAATTATAATAATAATAATAACAATAATAATAGTAATAATAATAATTATGATATTATATAATTTTTTTTGATTTTTATTATTTTTTATATATTTTGATTATATTAATAAATAAATTTTGCAATAAAATTAGTTATCGGGCATATGATATATTAAAAAAAAAATTTGTACAATAATAAATAAAGCTATTGAATTTTTTATGATTTTGTCTAATGAATAATTGAATTTTAGTATGAAAGCTATATTATCGGGCACCCGATAGGCGCAATATAAATAAAATATTGGGAGCCTATTAGCGGCCGAAAGTTGACCGATAGATTCTCGATAGTATTTAAAAAAAAAATCGGGTACCGATTGATTTTGAAAAATGGCTAAAAACTAAATACCCGATATGTGTAAAAAATATAACCGATAAGTCTGCGATAAGTATACGATATTAAGCACGACTACTACACTTATCGGGTACCCGATAGGTGTAATATAAGTAGATATCGGGGACCTATCTGGGAGGATATAGGTGCCCGATAAGTCCCCGATATTCCAGATTTCAACCAGTGTCGAACAGATGGAAGTGATTGATAATGAGTTCTACGTTTATTCAAAGGATATCAATTATATTGATGATTCCTTTTTTTTATCTAAGCAAAAAGTTTTCGACGATAATAGTTCATCTGAAGTTACTAATTTGGCCAGATCCAAACTTCTCTTCGCCCATCGTAACATTAACGAAAGTTTAAAGGAAAAATCCAAAGGTGAGGTATCATCTTTGACGGGTTCGAATAATTTTTTAGATAAGCGATGGTCTGATCTATCGTTGGGTGATATTTCTTCATCGGGTGGTATTTCTTCGTCGGGTAGTATTTCTTCTTCGAAGCACGCACGTACTGATAATATAGATGGAATTACGAATGATATCAATGAGGTTAATGATGGTACTGTTCATGACGGTATGACTGAAGGGTCAGTGCGAAACGAAAAAAAATGTAAGAGTTTTGTGCGCACTAAAAAAGAAAAAGCGTCCGTTCGGTCCCCGCAGAGTGGTTTGAGGTCATCTGCTGCTAGTACTATCGGTGACAAAAAGGAGTAGTTCCTTTTTTTTAATATAAAAAGGTCATAAGTAAAATTTTTTGTAATTTTGATTATTATTTTATCGGCAATTACAAAATTTAATATGTTTATTGTACTCTATATTAAAGTTTTTTGGTGCACAATATTTATAGTACGAATACTATTTAGTTCATGTATTCTTCCACTTTTTTTAATATAAAAAGGTCATAAGTAAAATTTTTTGTAATTTTGATTATTATTTTATCGGCAATTACAAAATTTAATATGTTTATTGTACTCTGTATTAAAGTTTTTTGGTGCACAATATTTATAGTATGAATACTATTTAGTTCATGTATTCTTCCACTTTTTTTAATATAAAATGGTTATAAATAAAGTTTTTGTAGTTTCCGGTTAACATTTGAAATTGTTTTTGATGAATTATTTTATTAGTCATCACAAATTACAAAATTTAATATAAGTGAGTTTCTGGTTAACATTTGAATCGTTTCTTGATGAATTGTTTTATTAGTTATTACAAATTGCAAAATTTAATATGTTTACTGTACTCTGTATTAAAGTTTTTTTATGCACAATATTTATAGTACGAATACTACATAGTTCACGTATTCTTCTACCTTTTTTAATATAAAATGGTTATAAATAAAGTTTTTGTGGTTTCCGGTTAATATTTGAAATAGTTTTTGATGAATTATTTTATTAATTATCACAAATTACAAAATTTAATATAAATGAGTTTCTGGTTAACATTTGAATTGTTTCTTGATGAATTACTTTATTAGTCATTACAAATTGCAAAATTTAATATTCTTATGTGAAACGGATCAACGAAGTTTTTGATATGTATTCTACTATCTACGCTGTACATACATATTTGACTATTAATTTTTTTTTGTATTATTTTAATAAATTAGCAGTCCGTATTTCATATTAAAGCTTCCTTGTACACAATATTTTTAGTATAAACACCGTTTAGTCCTTGTATTTTTTCATTCTTAATCCAAACCTTGTAGTTTTGTCTTTTTTTTACCCTCGACATTGCGACGTACAGTTGCCCATGCGAAAATACTGGCCTCGGTAAGTAGATTCCAACATGAGGTAACGTCTGGCCTTGTGATTTGTTGATAGTTAGAGCGAACGCAAGTCGTACCGGAAATTGGTTTCTTTTTAAGATGAAAGGTAATCCCGATTCTTCTGAGGAGAAAAGTATGATCCTAGGTATGAACACTCACTTCCGTTGGTAGTCACCGGTCATAATTTCTGCATCTATTATTCGGCTTCCGAGACGGTGGCACATTAATCTGGTTCCGTTGCATAAACTATCTACAGGGTCTAAGTTTCTTAGTAGCATTATCGGCGAGTTAACTTTTAAAATCAGGTTGTATGGTGGAAGACCCTGTGGTGTCAAGAAGTTGAAGTATTCTGTCGGATATAGATTTGTGATGTCGTCAGGTACCGAATCAAAACTATAAAAGTTTCGTTGTTCACCCGGGCATCTGTGTATCACTTCGGCGTTTATCTTATCAACATCATTGTTCAGTGGGGTTAATATTGCCCTGTCGACTATGAACGAAGCGTTTGTAGCATTGTTTTGTAAGTTAGGGTATATCATTTTTATAAGATATTCCACGGGATTTTCGTCGTCACTCGCGTGAACCACCATATCGTCTGGGATACGAATTAATTCACCTTCTATCATTGGTTCTGTTCCATCTCCTATTCTTAGCAAATATTCAACAAACACCTGAGCTTCATTGTCATTTATCTGCACAACTCTCATATTCGTGTTCAAGGAGAATATCTTAACAAACGACCAAACGTACGATTTATTAAGGGCTGCTCCGACAATTTGTGTTCTCGTTCCTTTACGAATCACGGGAAGGACTTGACGGAAATCTCCGCCAAAAAGAAATACTTTTCCACCAAAAGGAAGGTCATTACCTATAATATCACGTAACATTTTTTCGACCGCTTCCGGAACATGCTGGTGAGTCATTGGGGCTTTGTTCCAGATTATTAAGATCGTTTGTTGCAATAATTTCGCTAAGTCTGTTTGATTTTTTACGTTGCATGTTGTATTTTCGTCTATTGCAATAGAGATTTTAAAGCAAGAATGAGCGGTGCGGCCGCCTTTAAGGAGTATAGCGGCGATACCCGAAGAAGCAACTGTTAATACTATCAAACCACGTTTTCAAACGTGGGCAAGGATGCAGTTATAAAGATATGTTTTTCCACTTCCTGCAGGACCATCTAAAAAATAAACACCACCTCATCAACACGCATTATTATCTCTACGAATACCTCACGTTGAGCGTTGGTCAGTGTATCGACTCTGGCAAGTTTCGCGAGGCTAATATCGTAATTTAGTTCTTCTAAAAATATTTTCGGCGTCGATTCGAATTTCGTTTCTGGTAATAACTTGAGCAAATTATAATTAGCTACCGTCTTGTTGTGTCTTTGAAAAATTTTATTAAGTTCTCTAAAAACCAATTGAATCTTATGATCATTGGTATATACATTTTTTTGGGTAAGGTCTTCTGCCATACTGGTATAGTTTTTTTCCCACAGCAGATTTTCGTTCGTAATCTCTTCAAAAACCAGTAAAGTCGCGAATAAATTACGAATTTGGGCAGGCATTTCAAATTCTCTTGCTTCCGCCATACAAAGTTTGTGTTCGTCATTATCTTCCGTAAGACCTCTCAAATAAGCGCTCTGTTTAAATAAACTACACAGAATGCCACCAACATTTTTTAGGTCGTCGAAACTCGTAGCTCCTTTTATTTTGGCTAGCAACAATCGAAGGTAGTACCGTTTGTTTTGATTAGAATAGATCATATACATCATCAGGAAACTTTTCGGGGCGTAAATTTACAGAAAATTTGCGGGACCTACAGAAATTTACACCTAAAAAAATCAATTTTTTTGACTTTGATCACTATTTATAAGACAGGGAGCGATTTTTTACTAAGATATTTCTATGACAGATCGAAAGATCTGGTTCTTAGCTACAAGATGATATATGTTTCATTTCTGTAACATCAATATTCGCGAAGATATTCACGTTTAAAGTTTCACATCTGTGAAAAAATTTCCGCGTAAATTTTTCGAAAATTTTCGTAATTCTGCCGGAAATTTCTATGACGTCACGTGATTTTCCGGCAGAATTACGGAAATTTTCGAAAAATTTACGCGGAAATTTTTTCACAGATGTGAAACTTTAAACGTGAATATCTTCGCGAATATTGATGTTACANCAGGCATTTCAAATTCTCTTGCTTCCGCCATACAAAGTTTGTGTTCGTCATTATCTTCCGTAAGACCTCTCAAATAAGCGCTCTGTTTAAATAAACTACACAGAATGCCACCAACATTTTTTAGGTCGTCGAAACTCGTAGCTCCTTTTATTTTGGCTAGCAACAATCGAAGGTAGTACCGTTTGTTTTGATTAGAATAGATCATATACATCATCAGGAAACTTTTCGGGGCGTAAATTTACAGAAAATTTGCGGGACCTACAGAAATTTACACCTAAAAAAATCAATTTTTTTGACTTTGATCACTATTTATAAGACAGGGAGCGATTTTTTACTAAGATATTTCTATGACAGATCGAAAGATCTGGTTCTTAGCTACAAGATGATATATGTTTCATTTCTGTAACATCAATATTCGCGAAGATATTCACGTTTAAAGTTTCACATCTGTGAAAAAATTTCCGCGTAAATTTTTCGAAAATTTTCGTAATTCTGCCGGAAATTTCTATGACGTCACGTGATTTTCCGGCAGAATTACGGAAATTTTCGAAAAATTTACGCGGAAATTTTTTCACAGATGTGAAACTTTAAACGTGAATATCTTCGCGAATATTGATGTTACAAAAATGAAACATATATCATTTTGTAGCTAAGAACCAGATCTTTCGATCTGTCATAGGAATATCTTAGTAAAAAATCGCTCCCTGTCTTATAAATAGTGATCAAATTCAAAAAAATTGATTTTTTTAGGCGTAAATTTCTGTAGGTCCCGTAAATTTTCTGTAAATTTACATCCTGAAAAGTTTCCTGATGATCCTTCCGATACAACTTCCGCGTTTTCTTTTATTCCACTTTCTTGTCGCTTTATTCCATGTATAATGTAAGAGGAATTCCGTATAGAAAAATTTCTTCGCTTCGGGGTCTATCACGTTCATTTTAAAGTATTCGGTAAGGGTAGTTTGTTGGTTTTTGGTTGTACTAATTATGTTGTTCAAATCACTGTCTTCACAATACATTATTTCATATTTGTTCGGAAGGTGGACTTGTAGACGTGTTTATACATGTTCCCAAAATTGATTTTGGATTTTTGAGGTATTTCGACTTTTTGAGATTTATACAGAATTCATTCTATATATGGAAGTAATACATTTACGTGACAATCGTATTTAGCGCAAAGAAAGTTGTTGTGCGGAACAATCCAGCGATTATCTAACTCAATCGATTGATTTCTCATTTTTAGTTTAAAGTATCGTCCATTATTTCTACAACGATAAATAGGATAAAAATCATTCCCACAGGTCGTTTCTTTCTGGAACTGTTTTGGATACCCCTTTTTACATTGTTTACGGCCGTTTTCATCTTTCGTCATGCACGGAGCATCAGGATTTAGATGACCGCACGGACCGTGTATCATGTTTGCGGTGATCGTGGCATATGTTCTTGGGTTAGAAACCGAATCAGGTATTTCTGCTTGAACAATTTCGTCGTAATCATCAGGAGACATCAGTTTATCATCAGGATGAAGTATTATTAGAAGGTGTGTATGAGGGAGGCCTCGCTTTTGAAATTCGATAACATCGATATGGGCAATAACTTGTCATAAGACTCCGTATTCAATAAGATCTTTTTTTAACGCTCCCAATTTTTCTTTGAAAACACGTACTATTAAATTAATTTTAAACACGCGTTAGTAAACCTTCAACCAAAAAGTTAATCACGAACGTATGACATATGCATATACTGGTAATATCTGGTCTATCTTCTGCTTTCTGTCCGGGAAATAATAGAGTTTGAATTTCTGGCCATTTCGGATTACAGGTCATAGTGATGAATAGATCTGGTTTTCCAATGCGGACCAAAGCCATTGTATCTTGATAATGTTGAAACATATCATGAGGACTTCCAATAAATGTTGCGGGAAGAATTACCTTGCGACCTACGTGACGTGCATTATTATCTTCACGGAAAATAGCATCTCGAATGCCTTGGTATAATTTACTGCGTATTTTATCTTGGTTTTGACGTAGGAAGTTCAACCGATCAGTTTCTATTTTGACATACATGTCTATCGCATATTGATGAAATAGATGCGTCGATTTTAAAATAGAATTAGGAGAATCACGTCTTATCTGAATTCGGTACGAATAATATTCCATCGCCATGACAAAATTTTTTCGGCATGTCGTATCATCACCACCATTATTACGTTCGTGTTCGTTACCATTATAGTCAAAATTTTCATCGTTATTTACTTGCACGATGTATTTAAGGAGTTATTGTGGAGAATATAATGGGGTACCCATCCCTGTTCACTACGGGGAAAGAGAAGAGGGTATGTTAATGGATCGTAATACCCAGAATATTCTGATATGCGTACCAGACTGCACATCCTCGTGTATAGTATGATATCGCGTTTTTATCTTACGTTTGGCGGTACATCTTCATCTACCCAAATAGCGGCTACCTGTGGTACAGTCGGTGCATTGTTGGTTCTTTGATCCAATTCAGGAATGTTAGTACGGATAACCAAGGACAAATTCGTAATATTTTGATGAGATATTTCTGAAATACGTTGTAAATGAGTGACATATGAATTATTAACGTCAAGTATACGTGTTGCCCAAATCCCAAATAATTTGGGATTTGGGATGCCAAAATGCACAAATTACTAGTATTTGGGATTTGGAATTTGGAATTTCGGCAAAAAATACTAATTATAATTTGGGATTTGGGATTTGGGATTTCGGCATTTGGATTTTGAATTTGGGCGGCAGGTATAATGTCAAGCATATTTTTCAAGAACTGTACGGTTGTAGCATCAATACCAGCATCCGGAATCGCGTTTAACCGATAATTAATCTCATTACCTGTATCCCAGGTATACATCTGCAAGAATCGTGGGTCAGAATTCGGTTCTGGTAGCAATGATCCGATTCAATGGTGGAAATGATCCTGAACACGAAATGTGTATATCCCCACCTTCGCATTGGCCAGTTCACGATCTAACTTAATCCCAACTGATACAAACGAAAATACTGAATTATAGACTCGAATCTTATTTCGAAAGTTTTTGAATTCATCATCCTGATCACTAAGTAAACATTGTAACATCACGGGAATAACTGGTTCGGTTAATTTTATCTTTTGGTTAGAGCAACATATTCCAGGTCTTTCGGTTGGTAACCTGATCGCGCGACAGAATTTACACGTAATGCAATTAGCAAGGATAATCTGGTGAGAGAAAAATTCGCTGACAGCACTTATATTCTCTGAAAAACCGCGAGCTAAATTATGCAATCTATTTGAATTTGCGTTCCACACGTAGCGAGTATTCACACCATACTGTTCTTGATGTTGACATCTTTTTTCGAACCTTAATGTCCTAGCTCTACGTTTTTGGATGGTTTTATTTCTTCTCCTTTCCTCTTCCGTAAGGTAAAGTACTGTACGTGTCATGATTAGCAACTCAAAACAAACATTCAACGATCAACGATTTATTATTTATTTTTTTCTCACAAATACACTTAAAAGAAAAAGAAACCTGTTATTATACACCACACCTTTTTAATTATAATGAATAATTTCTATTAATAGTATCAATGTAAATATCGAAGGGGTATTTTTAAAAATACCTAAGAGGTATTTTTAAGAATAAAAAAATCTATGACATATGATGTAATCGTGACAACACACAGGGGGACGTTTAAGAGAAGTTAATTAAAAATTTTCTAAACCCTTCTTGTATAAACGTTATGACTCGAGGTCAGATAAATTCAATCAGAAGCATATATGCATATATTTTTCTTTATTTTGTAACCCAGGCCAAAAAAGGAAATCAATTTATTTATTTCGCTCTGTTACATCAATTTCTATCATTTGTAAATCTTTTGATCCAGGAGAATTTTACTATACCGAGAACTGCTTCTCATTACCAAAGATTCTTTGCCAAGATCATTATCAAAATGACAAACAGAGATACAAAAAGCTAAAGCCAATCAGTGTAATTACTATGCTCACACACGACAACCCGTATCACAAAGTACCGATCAACATCACATGTCATAAACGACGTGATCTAAAACCAACCAATCAAAATTCTTTTAAAGGCGACAACAAGAGATTTACTAATAGTAGAGATTTAATTAACCACAAAATTTATTAAGAAATTATACAATATACATATCACTGATTATTTTTTTTTTCGAACATGAAATAAAAAAAAAAAATCAAAATTTTATTTATTGTATTTATTAGTTGCGAAAAAAAAATAAAGATTTTATTAATTAATTAATTTATCAATTTCTATTTACTACATTTATTTATTAAACATGTGAAAAAAAAACATTTTATTTATCTATTGTACCACATTTATTTATTAAATTAAAAAAATTTAAATTGTTAGCAATCCAATTTTTATACTTGCATTTATTGATTGTACGAAAAAAAAAATTGTTAGTGAAAATATAAATGATTTATTAAAAAATTAAAAAAAATATGAAGTAATCTTGTTATATTATTTATATATTTTTTTTATTTATTAGTGTAATATGTTTGTGTATATGATAACTATATTTAAATTACATATGTAAAATATTTTTTAATGTTGTGTAAACCGTGCAAACTATAGATTCTTCTATAAACAAAAAAAATATTTCAAATATAATAATAATTATTATTATTACTTGTTACTATTTTTGTCTGAGTTTTTATCTATTAAAATAATAAAAAATCTTGTACTTTATTTAATAATTTCAGCATTTTCACCAGAAGAAGATGATGGTTGAGATGGTTGACTTTCATTCTGAGGTGTGCCTGGAGTTAGTGATAATGATGAAAGTCTTGGAATTTTTTGAGTTACTGGTAACAGAGTTGAGGCTTTTCTTTTACCTCTCTGCTTTGACCTTGTATTCATTGAGATAGATTTTGCTACTTCAGTTGTAGTTGAATTTGTTTCTGTTATTTTTTTTTCCCATGCAAAATTAGATTTTAGAGAAAAAGATGAAACTGAATCAATAAAATTAATTTGGGTAATTTTTACAAGTAGTAAATCTTCAACAAATGAAAGAAAACCAGTTATGTAAAGGGGAGAGCCTTGATTAACTTTTACTGTAATTGGAAAGAGATGAGCTTCATTTGCAAAGTGATACAAATTAAATTCGAGCGACTTGGAATGTTGTTTGTTGATATACTCTTTTGCTGTAAATCCAAAAGTAACTTTATTATTATTTGTTTCAANGTGCAAACTATAGATTCTTCTATAAACAAAAAAAATATTTCAAATATAATAATAATTATTATTATTACTTGTTACTATTTTTGTCTGAGTTTTTATCTATTAAAATAATAAAAAATCTTGTACTTTATTTAATAATTTCAGCATTTTCACCAGAAGAAGATGATGGTTGAGATGGTTGACTTTCATTCTGAGGTGTGCCTGGAGTTAGTGATAATGATGAAAGTCTTGGAATTTTTTGAGTTACTGGTAACAGAGTTGAGGCTTTTCTTTTACCTCTCTGCTTTGACCTTGTATTCATTGAAATAGATTTTGCTACTTCAGTTGTAGTTGAATTTGTTTCTGTTATTTTTTTTTCCCATGCAAAATTAGATTTTAGAGAAAAAGATGAAACTGAATCAATAAAATTAATTTGGGTAATTTTTACAAGTAGTAAATCTTCAACAAATGAAAGAAAACCAGTTATGTAAAGGGGAGAGCCTTGATTAACTTTTACTGTAATTGGAAAGAGATGAGCTTCATTTGCAAAGTGATACAAATTAAATTCGAGCGACTTGGAATGTTGTTTGTTGATATACTCTTTTGCTGTAAATCCAAAAGTAACTTTATTATTATTTGTTTCAACATTATTCTTTATGATACCCATTAATACAACTGATATTGAGGCCTTGGGTAAATCTTCTTCCTCCAAGTTCAGAACACACACACTTGATGGGACCAACTGTTTTTAAATTATATTTTACTAAGTATAAATAAATATTTTAAGAATAACATTCTAATTTTTAAAATTGTTATTTTTATTACCTTTATAATCTTAATTGTATTGTTTTCAATATCAGTATCTGAAATTAAAAAGTGCCCTTGCACATGGATAATATCACCTTTTTTAAATTTTTCTAAATCATATTCATTATTTTTTGATTCTAGAGGATAAAATGCTATAATATGAATGAATATATTTATATTTTGATGTTTTGAAAAAGAAATACCAACAGCATTCACCATTAAATTTGTTTTTGTTAATTTTTCAGTGTATTGGTCTATATAACAAATTGTGCTTAAATTACAAGGCATTTTTTTAGATGAAAAAAAAAATTTTTTTTGTTAAAGAAAATTAATTTTTTTAGATGGAAAAAAAACTTTTTTTAACGGAAAAAAAACTTTTTTTTTATTGAAAAAAATTGACTTTTAGACGAAAAAAAAATTTCTTTTTGAAGAAAATCAATTTATTTAAATAAATTTTATTCAATAATCTTCTTCGCCCCAATTTTTTTGTTTTATTTAGTAAATAAAAATTCTCGCGCTTATTATTTATTATTTATTTTTATTTGCTTTTATGTTTATTATTTATTTTTTATTTATTATTATTATTTTTTTATTTACAAATAATAATTCTCATAATTTTTATCTTATGATTTATTGTTTTCTTTTTGTTTTTTTTTTTTTTATTATTAATTAATTATTATTAACAAAAGAAAAAAAAAACAATATTTAATCAACCTCCGTTCGTTGAGGTAAAATTTTTTCCTCCTATTTCTACCTCTAATTTCTAATTCTAAATTTTAATTAGAATTTTTAGAATTAGAATTAGAATTCTAATTAGAATTTAAAATTAGAATNTGAAATTAAAAAGTGCCCTTGCACATGGATAATATCACCTTTTTTAAATTTTTCTAAATCATATTCATTATTTTTTGATTCTAGAGGATAAAATGCTATAATATGAATGAATATATTTATATTTTGATGTTTTGAAAAAGAAATACCAACAGCATTCACCATTAAATTTGTTTTTGTTAATTTTTCAGTGTATTGGTCTATATAACAAATTGTGCTTAAATTACAAGGCATTTTTTTAGATGAAAAAAAAAATTTTTTTTGTTAAAGAAAATTAATTTTTTTAGATGGAAAAAAAACTTTTTTTAACGGAAAAAAAACTTTTTTTTTATTGAAAAAAATTGACTTTTAGACGAAAAAAAAATTTCTTTTTGAAGAAAATCAATTTATTTAAATAAATTTTATTCAATAATCTTCTTCGCCCCAATTTTTTTGTTTTATTTAGTAAATAAAAATTCTCGCGCTTATTATTTATTATTTATTTTTATTTGCTTTTATGTTTATTATTTATTTTTTATTTATTATTATTATTTTTTTATTTACAAATAATAATTCTCATAATTTTTATCTTATGATTTATTGTTTTCTTTTTGTTTTTTTTTTTTTTATTATTAATTAATTATTATTAACAAAAGAAAAAAAAAACAATATTTAATCAACCTCCGTTCGTTGAGGTAAAATTTTTTCCTCCTATTTCTACCTCTAATTTCTAATTCTAAATTTTAATTAGAATTTTTAGAATTAGAATTAGAATTCTAATTAGAATTTAAAATTAGAATAAGAAATATTAGAAAAATGGCCGGTGTAGGAATGCTATATTAGGGAATTTTTTTTAAAAAAAGGAAATTGTTTATGTAGCACCACTTTCTTAATTTGAACAAAGTCTACATTAAAAAATAAAAATCATATATAAAAAAAATCACAGGATTTTTATTGTACGACCCTTCATTATCTTATATACTGTAATAAAGTAATTTGGCACAAATAAATATAATCGGAAAGGCAATGATTAACCTCAAACAATGAATTATATAAATTTGGAATAAAAAAATCTCCAATAACGAATATTCCTTTTATTTCTTTATTTTCCACTCTTTAGAAATGGTAAAAATGAGTTATTGTCCGTCAGGTCATTCTTCTGAAGATTTCGTTCATTCTGATCGCCGAAATTCGATTTTTTCATGGGGAAGATGTTCTTTATGTACCAAAGAACATTTTATTCAAGAATTTAAAACTTGGTCTAGTGGGAATATCAACATCGATAAAATTATCCAAGAATCTCAAACAGGTAACATTAACCGTAAGTTACAGTGGATACCTTATGATAAATTTCAAAATATTAAACACATAGCAGATGGTGAACGTGGATCCGTGTATTCTGCCGAAATAAAGAATGGAATAAAATGTGAATGGAATTTTATCAAACAGGATTGGAGATACGATTTAATAGGTGTCGGAGCTGTTTTGAAAGAAATAAAAGAATCTAGATATTCTATAGCTGAATTTTTTAAAATGGTATGTTTCTTTATATTAAGTAATAAGTTGAACTGTTATTAATATTTTGTAATTTACTAATTTGTCTTTTAATATTTTCGTATTAAGATAATGACTATTAATGATTATCTTTCTGAATTTATTGCTCTTTATTATGGAATTTCAAAAAATCCTTCTACACAAAACTACATTATTGTTATGGAGTTATTTAGTGAAAACTTGCACGAATCTTTAACCAAAGCTTTTTGGGATTCATGGTGGAACCAAAAAATAGACATATTATTTTCAATATTATTGGGTCTTGAAATCTTACATACAGAAAATTTAGTTCATTGTGACCTTCACGGTGGAAGTATTTTAAATTGCGATCTTATTTTTTCCATAGATTTAGATTCATGTAAATTAGAAAATGAATTAATTTTAAATTCTAACAACAAAAATAACAAAATTTATGGATCAATTCCATATATTCCACCTGAGGCATTAAGAGGAAATGAATTTACAAGAAAGGGAGATATTTATAGTTTTGGTGGAATTATGTATGAAATGGTTACTGCACAACGACCATTTGCTGACCAAGTGCATGACACTTATTTGATGATAGATATATGTAATGGCGTAAGACCAAAGGTCCCTGATTTTATGTTAAATTGGATTCCAGAATGGTATTTAAACTTGATGTATCGATGTTGGAGTGATGATCCTTCTGAACGTCCAACTGCGACAGAATTAGTTGATTTATTTTCGGCAGTAGATGATGCGGTGGATAATAATATCGCGCAACAACTTAAAATTGCTGATGAAAATCAAAAAAATACATCAAAATCTCAAAAGCAAGAATTGCTTGAATTATTTTCACATTCAAGTAAGTTGCATCCACAATCATGTTATATTGGCCGATATATTCATACTCTTCATGGATTGCATGATTTGATGGAAGAAATAAAATCTGGGAAATCTTCAGGTATATTCTTCAATAATTTTATTTAAAAATGATCGATTACAAATTATTTAAATATTTGAATTTTTAAATTTATAGATCCTAATTTATTAAAGCCCAATGAATCAATTATTTTAAAGTCCAATTCTTATATGCTGTTTTAAATAGTTAAAATCGATTTATAGGAAAGTCAAACGGAAAAATGATCATTCTCTAATATTTCAACCTTGGATTGGATTGGATTCCATAAATTTAAAGAAAACGTCAATATAGATAAAGAGACTAATATTAAACTTTATTTATGTTATTTTTATTTATTAGAAAGTTTAAAAATAAAAAAATAAAATAAAATAAAAAAAAAAAGGAAAAATTTCTAGGCGACAAGCCAATTGTTAAATAAAATTATTAAAGGATATACCTGAAGATTTCCCAGAGTTTTTCTTCCATCAAATCATGTAATCCATGAAGAGTATGAATATATCAGCCAATATAACTTGATTGAGAATGTAACTTCTTGGAAAAGAAACCAATTCAAATAACTCTTGCTTTTGGGATTTTGATGTATTTTTTTTTATTTCATCAGCAATTTAAAGTTGTCGCATCAATGGCAGTTAGACGTTCAGTAGTACCATCACTCAATATCGATACATCAAGTTTAAATACCATTCTAGAATCCAATTTAATGTAAACTCGTGGACCCTTGGTCTTACATCGTTACATATATCAATCATCAAATAAATTTCATGTGCTTGGTCGTTGCGCAGTAACTATTTCATACACGATTCCACCAAAAATAAATATTATCCTCATAATTTATTTCTCTTAACACCTCAGGTAGAATATATGGAATTGCAATAATATTATTCATGTTATTAGAATTTAAAATTAAAACATTTTTTATTTACATGAATCAATGAATTCAATGTCAAATGATAGTTACTGATCAAAGTATTTCCATCATATGAACTAAATTTTTTCATGTAAGCTTTCAAGACCCAATGCTATTGAAAATAATATTTCAAATTTTGATGGCCACCCTAAATCCCAAAAAGTTTTGGTAAGTCATCATAATAATCAAATAACAATAATGTAGTTTTGTGTAGAAGGATTATTTGAAATTCAGCAATAAATTCACAATTATTAACAATATTTATCTTAATATGAAAATTATTATATATGGAGCTTGTCGTAAATGTCATTTATTTGAGATTTCTAATTGTATTGAAGATTGCATCATCAATGTATGATGTAGGAGATGAAGAAGATGAAGAAACTTGTGATGATATTTGTAAGTTCATCTGCGTTGAGGAGAAGGTAGCATTGTGATTTCATCGTGAGTAATGATTGGGATTCCGTAATTGCGACTGCTGTGATAAGATCCAGGATAAGAATCTTTGCAATGCCTAAAACTTTAAGAATAAAAATAAAGTTGAAAGGATAAAATGAAATTATTTAGTATTTATATTTTTCCGTTTAGCAACTAAACTAATTAAACTTTTATATCAGGTGATTATTATGTCTTTGAAATTGAGCTGAGCTTAACTTCTAAAAAGAAGAAACTTGTGAATCAAAACTTTAAAACTCTTATGCCATTTGAGAAAAAATCTAAAATAACAACTTAAATATAATTATAATAGCCATTTTTGATTTTTATGGGTAAAGAATATTATAAATAACAAACTTTTAGCTCTTATTTTTATAAATCGGAGACCTTGAATTTCCCAATTTGCTGATATGTTTATAATTCTTTAAATGAATTATTATTATAACCATGTAAACAGATTGGTTTTCGCTTGTAATCTGCATTTTTATTTTTTTAAGAAATTAATTTCTTTTAATCTTATTGATTTTTAAATAATTATTACCTGAACTTTGAAAATTTAATAACAAATTCTAATCTATAAATTTGCATTATTTAAAATAAACTCTTTATTCCCGAAAACAAGCAATAAATAATTAAATTTTAAATTTTAAATAAATTAATAATAAATTCTCTATTATGAAAACATATTTTTGGTCTAGAGTTTCTTGAATGATAGCATAAAGCGGCAATAAGTTATTGGACCTGGCGCCATTGTTATTTATTGATTTTGATTCACCTGACCTGTTGAATCACAGATTGTTGTTGTTGTTGCTGATTTTGGATTTGTTGAATTACTTGTCTTTGTAATTGAAAAATAACAGCTCGTCGAGTATATATTGAAAATTATTAATTAAATTCATGTACGCCAATACATAATTTCTTTTTATTTTATTTTTTAAGTGAAAGAATTTGTTTGTCTTTTTTCGTGAGATTTTTCAATTTAATTTAATTTGTTTCAAAGTTATTAGATTATTAGATGATATATTTTCACTAGTAAATTATATAGTACCAACAAGAAGTTAAACAAAATTGCAAAATTTTTACATAAAATAGAACATTATTGCATTTAAGAAATACTTTAACCCAAAAAATAAATTTAATTAATGCCATAATCTTTTAAACATTACAGAAATATTTAATAAATATTTTCAACAACTACTTTATCTTGTATTATTTATTATTTCTGTTAATAGCTCATTGACATCGATATCTTCATTTTCTTTTGCTTTATTTAGACGATAGATAGCATTAATAATATCTTTCTTAGTTCCACGTCCTTCATAAAGGCATTTACCAACTTCATATTGACCATCAATACCATCACATTCTGCTTTCTTATACTATTACTTTCTCAATTTAAGAAATAGGATTGACATTTTTAAAGCAGATGCCCATATTTCTTCTTTAAGATAATTTGTATTATTTTTAATAATCAATTAGTAAATAAAAAGAATAAAATGTGACAACAATTGGTAATTAATTTCAGATTTTTGAGGCAAATTATTAACAATAATACATTTCCAAAATCAAACTTGAGATTCTTTCTTTACTTATCATTTAATTTCTAAAATTATATTTTTAAAAGAATCCCCTGAAACTAATTAAAAAGTTAAATCAAATTTTGATTATTGAATTTTGGAACAAATGTATTGTTGTCGCTCATGAGCCTCATTACCACATTTTTTTATTTACTAATTTATCATTAAAAGTGATATTAACTAATCTTAAAAGAAGAAATATAGCACTTATGCTGTAAAAATGCCAACCCTATTTCATAAGAATTGAGAAAGTAATTAGCAAATATTCAAAAATTATTATAGAAAATTAAAATGGAGAGTATTTACTCAATTCTTATAATATGGGTCTAAAACTTTACTGTATATCTAACTTTAAGATTAATTTCACTTTAATATTTAATTAGTAAATAATAAAAGATTTATATGTCACTTTATGTTGTTAACACCTGGGAGAGCAAGCTTACTAAATTATAGTGGTTTAGCTTGGTGATAAACTGGTGTTGGTTAAATTATGTGAATGATTATAAATACTTGGGGAATTAAACAAGGATAATATCAATTTATCTAACTAATTAACCAACAAATAATCAATAACTATAAATCAATCAATAATTAATCAATAATCAAAATACTAAATCAAATTAAAATACAATAACTATAATCTAAAAATAATTGTAAATTCAAAGGTGAGTTTTAGTTAAGCAATATGTCCTTGGGTTATTTCAGCAACACTTTAAGANGAGTATTTACTCAATTCTTATAATATGGGTCTAAAACTTTACTGTATATCTAACTTTAAGATTAATTTCACTTTAATATTTAATTAGTAAATAATAAAAGATTTATATGTCACTTTATGTTGTTAACACCTGGGAGAGCAAGCTTACTAAATTATAGTGGTTTAGCTTGGTGATAAACTGGTGTTGGTTAAATTATGTGAATGATTATAAATACTTGGGGAATTAAACAAGGATAATATCAATTTATCTAACTAATTAACCAACAAATAATCAATAACTATAAATCAATCAATAATTAATCAATAATCAAAATACTAAATCAAATTAAAATACAATAACTATAATCTAAAAATAATTGTAAATTCAAAGGTGAGTTTTAGTTAAGCAATATGTCCTTGGGTTATTTCAGCAACACTTTAAGATAAAAGTATAAAAAGATTGTTTATTTTTATTAAAATAAAAGAAATAGGAATTGAATAAACTCCAAAACAAGATAATTTCTCTTGTCTTTATATACATTTCTACTCAAGATATCCAGGACCTCACTTGAGGTCTACTGATAATCAGATCTCCCTTGCTGCTGGACCTCATCTGAGGACTCATTAACTAAGGACCTCACTTGAGGTCTTCAAGGTCCTTTAATAGTCAACTAAACTTTTCTATTCTAATTCTACTTGAGTTAATATGAATTTCTAATACCATTCTAAGGTTTTATTTAATTAACTGACTATACGAAAATAGAAATAACTAAATATATATAGATCAATTCTAAAATAGATATGATAACTACTATAAGTAATAATAAATAAAGCTAGAGATAAATAATAATAAGTAGTAAATAAGACATAACAAGAAAGAATTATAACAATAAATAATAAAATAATAAGAGAATAAAACAATTAAAAAAAAACTTCTAACAATGTCAAATGTATCAGTTAATCAAATTTTTATTCAATAAATTATATTTAATGCATTTAAAGGCTAAAATGATAATAAAATAACAATGATTGTAATTAATTTCAGATTATTAATAATTTACTTATGTAATAAATAAATAATAATAAAATATTTATTTTTTTTCACGTAATTAATAAATAAATGCATGTTACTTTTTTTGCAGACAAAAAAAAAATAGTAATAATATACAAATTATTATGGTAAACTGGCAATTTATAATATTATGGCATGTGGTCGTCTCTAAAATCACCAAAGTTACTTTTTTTAAAAAAAAATTTAAAGCATCAAAAATGAAACTTTTGTATCCCTTGATTTTTATGTTCTAGGTCACAAGTTCACATTGTATGCCAGAGAAATGCCTTTTTTAATCTGTATAAATGTATAAAATTTTATTGAAATTTACTATTCGGATTTTTCAAACATAAACTTGATTGTGCAATTCTAGAATTATGCGTATTTTGTATAATTTACTAATCTGGTTTTTCGAACATTGTAAACTTGGTTGCTCAATTCTGGAATTAGCAGTTTGCATATTTTGTGTATAAATAATAAATGCAATTTTTTTTGCATACTAAAACCATTTTGCAATTTTAAACGTAATTTACATTTCTTTTTTTTCAAAAAAATAAATTTCTATCTTTTATACCATAGGCAAACAAAAAAAATGCCATGTCCAAAATGCAATCAAAAAATGAATATCTTTAATTGGTGCAAATCATGTAACTCGAAACATTTCCAAAATGATTTTAATAATTGGACAAGTAAAAATGAAAAAATAGATAAATTCATTTACGATGCTCAACTGAATACTAATCATTTTAGTGATATTGAGGGTGCATGAATTCCACATGGGATGTGCATGGGATTTCGAAATGTCACAGGAGATGACAGCGAGATGACAGTGTAACCAGGATGAGTGTGTTACCATTTAGATGACAGATTCCTCATCCTCATACATTATACCTCATCCTTGTATGTTATCTTTAAAAACAGAAAAGAATGTGTTTAAACGTGACAACAAAGGATGAAGGAAAACAAGTTCGAAAGTGTATAAAATAACTGATAATTTAGGATGAGAAAAGGATCAGCTCATTTTTGCAATTTTTTTTATAATTTTTAATTTTCTTTTAGCATATTCCGAATAATTACGAAAATCTTTCACCTAATTCATACAGTGGACCCCTTCTATAATCACACCCTTCAGGACCATCTAAAGGTGTTCTTATGCTGAGGTTTTATTTATATAGTCACATATATATATAATTTTTTACAGATGTGATTATAAAAAATCAAATATTGTAAAAAAAATATTTCAATTATTTATTAAAATGTAACAAAAAAAGATTATATTATTTAAAATAAACTAATAAGTGGTGAAATTATTATATTACATATTAGATATCAATAAATGTATCAAGAGATTTTTGTTTTTTTGAATTAAATTCAATAACTTAACTCTAGAATTTCGTAAATATTTTCTAAATATTCGCAAATCATCCATATTAAATTCAGAATTATCATTTTGCTGTTCATATTTAATAAAAGTTTCCAACCCACTAATTGCATCTTTAACTGATACTGGAAGTACTTTATCATCATCACTATCACTCTCACTTTCTTCATTTTCCTCAGATTGTATCAAATTAACAATTTGTTCTTCAGTGAGATTCTCTTCAGTGGAAACATCAAAATCAATTAATTGAAAATACCTTTGTACACAATCTTTTTCAGATTTATAATTTCTTCATCAATTTCTTCATCAGTTTCTTCTCATGAGTTTCTTCCTCATTATTTGATTCTATTTCAATATTGTTTAAAGTAGGAAGTATACCAGTTTTGATCCAACAGTTTCGAATAGTTTTTTGAGTAACATTATTCCATCCTTCAGCTATATAGTCAATAGCTTCTTTAATATTTAATTTATTACTATAATTAAAATTAAATTAATAATGTAAAAATTATAATTAACCCAAGTTAGCATAATTTTCAATAATAAAATTAAAAAAATTAATAAATAAACTCACTTTATATAATCTATTCCAGAATCAAATTGTCGAACCAAATGTTTACAAAATTCTTGTTTGTATTTTGCTTTAAAACTATGAATAATTCCTGCATCCATAGGTTGCAGATGAGCTGTTGTATTAGGTAGAAGATAGATAAGTTTAATATTGGAAAGTTTTGGTATTTTTTTTGAATTATTTTGCATTGTTCTTTTATTCGTGTTGGAATTCTGACTTGATCCTTGTTCATTATCAGATTCATCTTCACTAGAATCATCAGAATTCTCTTTTTGTAATCATTTTGTGTTAAATGAGAACCTGCATTATCAATAAGAAGTACAATTTTTCTATTCATTGTACAAAAATAATTATTGAGATAATTAAGCCACTCAACAAATATATCTGCACGCATCCATGCTTTAGAATTAGCACGATAAATAATTGGAAGAGCTGATCTGTTGAGATTTTTAAAGCAGCGAGGATTAAGTGATTTTCCAATTACAAGTAGTTTAAATTTATGGGAGCCTGAGGCATTGGTACAAAAAAGAATTGATACTCTGCTTTTATCCTATAAAGTTATAATAAAATAAAATTATAATAAAATAAATTTTTAAATTAGTTATATGACATGCAAATAATATCAGATCAGGTGGCGCAGCAAAATTATTAATTAAATTATAATAAAATAAATTTTAAAAAAATAATTTTAATATTTTACCTTTTTTCGACCTGCAATTGCTTCTGTATTAAGTGTCTAGTTAGGTTCCATTCGAAAAAAAAGTCCTGTCTCATCAGCATTATAAATATCATCATCCTTATATTTAGCTAAAATCATTCATAACTTTGAACGTTCTTCTGGTAAAGTCTGAAGTGGTGCACTATTAGCTTCTCCTGAAAAGTTAAATTTTTGTAATCCATTTCTTGATTTGAATTGATATATCCAACCATTTGTACATTTTAATTGATTCTCTATATTTAATATCTTGGCAAATTCCAAACCTTTTTGTTGTAATATTGCATCAGATATAGGAAGTCCAACTGCTACTGCTTGGGATGTCCAAATTTGCATTGCTTTATCTAATTCAGGAAACTGGACAGGGTGTTGATGAAATGTTTGTGAAGTATTGGAATTGGAAAGTATTGTTAACCATTTTTGTTGATTTTTCCATATTTTACTTATAGTTGTTCTATTAATATTTAACCCAACATATTTTGTGTTAAAAAATGACACAACTGAAGTTTGATTTGTGTTAAGATTTGCCAACATATATTCACATATTTCTTTTTTTATATCCACACTAATAGCAGAGCGAACTCAGTTTGTATTTTGAGTATTTTGAAGACAGATGAATAATCTAGATGATCTTGCCATTGTCAAAATAATACTGTGTATAATATATAAACTGCACATACTGTGCGTAACTGCACGTACTGCACGTAACTGCACGTACTGCGCGACTGCACGTACATATTCACGAATTTATATAAAAATTTATGTGATTATGTGGGGGAAATTACTATATATTCATATATCGTTGGGACTGACAATTGGTGTGACTATGCTTATAACTAATATTGTGATTGTATCACTGGTCGAATGGAAAAAAATAGGATGGTTTTACTATGAATAGGATTTCGATTGATGGTTAAATTTGCTAAGATTTATTAAGTATAGGTAGTCGATTTTTTCTGATTTATAAATAGGAATTTCTGATTTATGAATTTTCACAAATAGGATGTCCGATTTATGCATATTTGCGCCATCAATAGGATTCCGATTTTTGTTCATTCAACCAGTGTATAAAGGGATTTTATTTATAAAAAAAATCGGGCCAAGTTAAAGTGTGATTTAAAGAAAGGAATGCTTATACAGGAGGTGACTTTAGAGGGGGTCCACTGTAATAAAATAATAAATGATCTTTTGGTACGCATTTTTGTAATAAAATAAAAAATAATAAAAATAGAAACATATTGTTTCGATTTAGCAGCAGAGATAAGACACGCCAAAGCAGTGATATATTTTTGTTGTTACATCTTTGCAATAAGTTTAATAGTTTCGATATACTCCGTAATAATTTGATACATTTTAATATTTTTATTTCGTGATAATGGTAATATTGGTAAGAAATGGTTAACAGCCCGTAATATCTCTATTACTAATTTTGTAATTTCTTGAATAAAGTTACTGAATAAAGTCTGAAGCTAAGATTCAGAAGTTTGTGTAGTGAGCTGTAAAAAGATACTTTTACTCCACTTACTCACGTACCTTCAGATCGCACTGTGTACTGTGTTAAGAGTTTATTTTATATATCTATTCATTGTGAGTAGGCAAGTGACTGCTTGATCCTACTGGTGGATAGTGGATGTTACAAAATATTGCATACAAGAGTACGTTGAGTTAGTACAAAAAGGAGTGTGACGAGAGTTCGATTTAGTGGGACTGATTGATGTAACTTTACTCTTTGTTCTGGGTAGACCGCCACAATATAATGGAATGGATACCATATGATAGATTTAAAGATGTTGAACAAATAGGTAAAGGTGGATTTGGAACAATACATTATGCTAGGTGGATTGATGGACAAATTTTTAACTGGGTTATTGAAAATCAACAATGGATTTTGTGAGATGAATATTTTAATTAATATTTAAATTTAATTTTCAAATTATTATATAACATAATGTTTTAACTATAAATAAAATTGTTTGTATTATTAGATGGAAATTCACTTAAAAATATGGACTAAATATAATTCAACTTCAATTTGATTTTATGGAATTACGCAGGATCCAGAAATACACTCATTTATGATGGTTTTATATTATGCAAGAGATGGAAATCTTCGAGAATATTTAAAAATCAATTCTAATAATAATAATTGGAGACAAAAATTAAAAAATCTATGGAAATTATCTGACAATTTGAAGGATATTCATGAATTAGATATAGTTCACTAAGACTTCCATCCTGGAAATATTTTATCATCCAATTTTAAAGATTCTGATTATATGGCAATTTCAGATTTTGGATTAAGTAAACTAATAGGGACGAATCCAAATAATCCCGAAAAAAAGAATATAATTGGTGTATTACCATATATTGCTCCAGAGGTATTAAGTGGTGAAGAAGAATATACAAAAGCTGCTGATGTATATTCATTTGGAATTATTGCTTACGAAATGGTTACGGGCTTTCCGCCATATCCCGATATACCACATGATAAAGATTTAGCCATGAAAATATGCAATGGGTTACGACCAAAAATTCCATTTCATACTTCCAAATTAATTACAAGAATAATTATGAGGTGTTGGGATGTTCGAGTTGCACATAGACCCACTTTTAAAGAATTACATGCTGAGTTGGAGAAATATTATGGTGATTATGTAAATTATTTAAAGGAAGGGAAAAATAAAGATTCAGAAATTGGAATTCAAATTAAAAAAGCTGAAGAATTTTCAGCAAATCAAAAAGTAACCGACATAACAAATTCAACAACTAAAACTTCCCTTAATTATCAAACACATCCACAAGCAATTTATACCAGTCGACTTCTTAATTACTCAAAACTTCCAAAACCCAAGAACGAAGAAAATTTCGAAAAGGAACTTGAAGAATTAACTGAATCTATGTCTCTAGTAAGTATTATCATGTTTATATTTTTATTTATTTTTATAATAAATTATATTAATTTATTTCTGTTGTTTAGTATTTGATTGATTTTTTTTAATTTATTTGATTTAACATAATACATATTTTTATAAAATCGAAATTACAACTAAGCTAATTGAATTTATACAAATGGGATGAAGAATTCATACTTTATACCGCGTGTTAAGATTATATAAGAAAATGAAAATAATAATAAAGGAAATATAAAACTATTACTAAATCGATTAAAAATGTTAAAATATAATATTTCAACGATGTGAATGTTATGATGCACGCGTTTTTTAAAATTATTATAACGTGTGACATGCACAAAAAAAACTCCCAAAAATATTAAAGATTGAACATTAAATCTATAAAAATTAATTATTTATTCTAACGTCAAATAAATTCCCAAAAAATTTCAAAGGTTGAATGTAAAATTTTTATTTATATATATTAAAATCTTTAAAAATGTCTCCCATCCAAGCACATAAAGTAAAAATAAAAATATCAAACACCATCCATATAAAAAAAATTAAATTTACAAAATAAAATAGTAATAATAATATTTAATAATGAGTATGAGATAAATTTTTTTAAAAAGAATGAATGAATGAAAATTCAAGGGCATACATTTATCTTTTATCTTAACTAAATTGGGCCAACAAGATTTTCTCAATTTTTCTTCCAATATTCGGAATGAACTTTGAAAGAGATGTCTTTTTTTGAATTCGACCATTTTCTGCGAATGAATGGATAATGGATGCGAATGTAAAGAATAAAATAGATGTGATATAGAAATCAATAAATCAATAAAAAAATAAAGAAATAATAATTTTACTTCAATTAATGCACGTCTTTCCAAAATTCATCAATAAATTTCGGCACATTTAGCATATAATTCTTGTGAAAGTAATTCATATATTTCGTCAGCTGATTCCAATCATAAATAAAAATTATAATAATTAAGAAATTTGATATTAAAATAATAATAATAAAAGTTATTATTATAATTAAATGTTATTAGATGTTAATATTAGTTTACTTATTTTTTTGTAAGCTCTCGAAGAATTCATCACTTTCATATTAAGGAACCAAACATTTATCCCAAAGATCAAAAAACTATAAAAAAATAATAAATAAATAAATAAATAATAAATAATAAATAATGATAAATAAATAATAATAATATATAATAATATATAATAATGGATAATAATAAATAACGATAAATAAATAATAATATCTCTTCAATGGCTTTTTAAATAATAATAGCTCACATAATTTCTCTTAAACGTTCAAACTCAAGATTTAACTAAAATATAATAAATAAATAAATCAATTAATTAAAACATACTTTCTCTAAACACTCTTCATCCAAATTATTTAATGTTCTTTGGAATCATTCTTATTAGTGAATAAACAAACATTCCTTTATATATTTCATCTTGCGGAGTGTAATGATGAAGTTGAATTGCACATTCTTCAAATGATTCACGTAGCGAGGCCTATTTATATATATATATTACATTTTAAGAATGAATATGTGAATGTGTAGATTAATAAATGTAAATAAATGGAATGTAGGATTTAAATGAATGGAATTATAATAATTAAAATAATTAAAATAATAATAATAATTAAAGATTACATACCACAATTCAGACCATTTCGTCATATTTATGCCGAACCTATCAGTAGTTAAATAAAAATGATTTATAAATAATAATTTATTAATTATAATACGTAGAAATAATAAAAATTATTGTCCAAACCAGTAAAACTTCTGTCAGGATCGAAATTCTACAAGAAAATAAAATAAATCAAATTAAATCAATATTTTAAATTAAATAAATAAATAAAAATAAATAAATTAAATTAAATTAATAATAAATTAAAATAAATAAATAAAAATAAATAAAGTAAATTAATTAAATTAATAAATTAAATAAATAAAATTGGCGAAAATAAATAAACTAAATAAATCAAATTAAAATAAATAAAATAAGATAAATTAAATTAAATTACCTCACTATTCAATTCTTTAACAAACAAACACTGATAAATGTTTTGCCCATGTTTTAACATTATTTTGTGTCATAATAGCTTCCTATAAAGAATAAAATGTTAGACATTTTTAATAATAATAATATTTAATAAATAATTATAATAATAAATGATGATAAAATCAAAATACCTCTTGTAATAAATTACGAATAGAAAAAAGTTTTCATGAGTATTATAACTCAATTCATAATTCACCGATGCAAACATGTATCAATATTTTGACCAAATAAATTACAATAATCTTCGATTCAATTCAATTCAAGTCAAAGTCCAAGTCAAAGTCAAGTATAGTGAAATTGCATATGATATTTAATAAATCATTCATCCATCCATTATTATTATAAATAAAAAAAAATAGAATATAAAATTTAGATCATTCATTATTATTATTACAGAAACGAATCTTGTGCACCGTGATTAAATATTCCTGGAAAGAAAAAATTAAGTTTTAATGAATCATCAAGCAATAAGTGAAATTGAAAATCGTAAAAATACCAGTCATCGATTGTTTCTATTTTAATAAAAATGTTATAAGTATTAAAAAATAATCTTAAATTTAAAAATATTACTACTAGAATTCTTGATGATGAATTTTCTTTCATGAACGGAAAGATCTTGCTCTTAGTGCCTTCATTTTGTGCACCACTAAAGTACCATAAAAAAATGTAATTCTATTAACTGCGCTCAAGCACGCATGAGGAGATACATTAGAAATTTAGTGTATGAAGCGTATAAAAAAACTGTATCATAGTTAACTCAGAATTTTGACATAATTGTCTTGCTAAAATTAGATCAAAATGGCTCCTGAGGAATTTTTTTCCGGGTTTTGTTTTAGTAATTACATATGTTGGTTATAGTTAGCTATAGATCAATATTATTGATATGATTGGTGTTACCATCTGGGAGAGCAAGCTTACTAAATTATAGTGGTTTAGCTTGGATAAACTTAATTATCTTAATGATTATATATACTTGGGGAATAAAATATAACTATAAAAGAAATTCAATTAAACAAGGATAATATCAATTTATCTAACTAATTAACCAACAAATAATCAATAACTATAAATCAATCAATAATTAATCAATAATCAAAATACTAAATCAAATCAAAATACAATAACTATAATCTAAAAATAATCATGAATTCAATAAACTAAAAATAATGAACAAAGGTGAGTTTTAGTTAAGCAATATGTCCTTGGGTTAGTTGACCGTGGTTTAAAATATCATCACAAAGAGTCATCATTTTTTCGTAGCAATTGCATCCTCCCTTCATATGGTCCTTAAATTCGACAACTACGCAACCTAATAATAATAAAATCATAACTGTTTTATAATATTGAANTAACTGCGCTCAAGCACGCATGAGGAGATACATTAGAAATTTAGTGTATGAAGCGTATAAAAAAACTGTATCATAGTTAACTCAGAATTTTGACATAATTGTCTTGCTAAAATTAGATCAAAATGGCTCCTGAGGAATTTTTTTCCGGGTTTTGTTTTAGTAATTACATATGTTGGTTATAGTTAGCTATAGATCAATATTATTGATATGATTGGTGTTACCATCTGGGAGAGCAAGCTTACTAAATTATAGTGGTTTAGCTTGGATAAACTTAATTATCTTAATGATTATATATACTTGGGGAATAAAATATAACTATAAAAGAAATTCAATTAAACAAGGATAATATCAATTTATCTAACTAATTAACCAACAAATAATCAATAACTATAAATCAATCAATAATTAATCAATAATCAAAATACTAAATCAAATCAAAATACAATAACTATAATCTAAAAATAATCATGAATTCAATAAACTAAAAATAATGAACAAAGGTGAGTTTTAGTTAAGCAATATGTCCTTGGGTTAGTTGACCGTGGTTTAAAATATCATCACAAAGAGTCATCATTTTTTCGTAGCAATTGCATCCTCCCTTCATATGGTCCTTAAATTCGACAACTACGCAACCTAATAATAATAAAATCATAACTGTTTTATAATATTGAAACTGAGTAAAATTTATATTTTTCGACGGTGAGGTCAGTTTTCTATAACAATAGAAGGTAAGGAATACGACTTTCAGTATATTTTGTTTTCACTTTCTATTTACTAGATCCCTGAATTCAATAATTCTATCATACATACCACGAAATTTGATATCAATACAAATATTATTTTCTTGATAATCTTAAAAAAAATGAGAAAAAATTCTGGAAAAACCAAAAAAAAAAAAATCAATCAAATATCAATATTAATTTTTTATCATAGGAGTTAATTTAAAAAATTATATCTTTATATTTTTTTTTAAAAAAAAATACGAGTGCACGTATTATTTGGACTCGTATATCTATTTAATGCTAATAAAAATGACTTTCTTAACTGTCAACGATCTACATATCACAGGCACATGTATTTTACATTTGCCGGATCGGATTTAATAAAATTAATAAAGTAATTTAGACAAATAAATATAATCGGAAAGGCAATGATTAACCTCAAACAATGAATTATATAAATTTGGAATAAAAAAATCTCCAATAACGATTATTCCTTTTATTTCTTTATTTTCCACTCTTTAGAAATGGTAAAAATGAGTTATTGTCCGTCAGGTCATTCTTCTGAAGATTTCGTTCATTCTGATCGCCGAAATTCGATTTTTTCATGGGGAAGATGTTCTTTATGTACTAAAGAACATTTTATCCAAGAATTTAAAACTTGGTCTAGTGGGAATATTAACATTGATAAAATTATCCAAGAATCTCAAACAGGTAACATTAACCGTAAGTTACAGTGGATACCTTATGATAAATTTCAAAATATTAAACACATAGCAGATGGTGAACGTGGATCCGTGTATTCTGCCGAAATAGAGAATGGAATAAAATGTGAATGGAATTTTATCAAACAGGATTGGAGATACGATTTAATAGGTGTCGGAGCTGTTTTGAAAGAAATAAAAGAATCTAGATATTCTATAGCTGAATTTTTTAAAATGGTATGTTTCTTTATATTAAGTAATAAGTTGAACTGTTATTAATATTTTGTAATTTATTAATTTATCTTTTAATATTTTCGTATTAAGATAATGACTATTAATGATTATCTTTCTGAATTTATTGCTTTTTATTATGGAATTTCAAAAAATCCTTCTACACAAAACTACATTATTGTTATGGAGTTATTTAGTGAAAACTTGCACGAATCTTTAGCCAAAACCTTTTGGGATTTAAGGTGGAAAGAAAAAATAGACATATTAAATTCAATAGTATCGGGTCTTGAAATCTTACATACAGAAAATTTAGTTCATTGCGACTTTCACGGTGGAAGTATTTTAAATTGCGATCTTATATTAACCATAGATTTAGATTCATGTAAATTAGAAAATGATTTAATTTTAAATGCTAATAACAAAAATAACAAAATTTATGGATCAATTCCATATATTCCACCTGAGGCATTAAGAGGAAATGAATTTACAAGAAAGGGTGATATTTATAGTTTTGGTGGAATTATGTATGAAATGGTTACTGCACAACAACCATTTGGTGACCAAGTGCATGACACTTATTTGATGATAGATATATGTAATGGTGTAAGACCAAAGGTCCCTGATTTTATGTTAAATTGGATTCCAGAATGGTATTTAAACTTGATGTATCGATGTTGGAGTGATGATCCTTCAGAACGTCCAACTGCGGCAGAATTAGTTGATTTATTTTCGGCAGTAGATGATAATGCGGTGGATAATAATATCGCGCAACAACTTAAAATTGCTGATGAAAATCAAAAAAATACATCAAAATCTCAAAAGCAAGAATTATTTGAATTATTTTCACATTCAAGTAAGTTGCATCCACAATCATGTTATATTGGCCGATATATTCATACTCTTCATGGATTACATGATTTGATGGAAGAAATAAAATCTGGGAAATCTTCAGGTATATTCTTCATTAATTTTATTTAAAAATGATCGAATACAAATTATTTAAATTTTTTGCATTTTTAAATTTATAGATCCTAATTTATTAAAGCCCAATGAATCAATTATTTTAAAGTCCAATTCTTATGATACTGTTTTAAATAGTTAAAATCGATTTATGGGTATAGGAAATTCATTCTCTAATATTTCAACCTCGGATTGGATTGGATTCGAAAAATTTAAAGAAAACGTCTATATAGATAGAGAGAATAATATTAAACTTTATTTATTTAAAAATAAAAAATAAAAAATAAAATAAAATAAAAAAAAAAAAAAGGAAAAATTTCTAGGCGACAAGCCAATTGTTAAATAAAATTATTGAATAATAAACCTGAAGATTTCCCAGATTTTATTTCTTCCATCAAATCATGTAATCCATGAAGAGTATGAATATATCAGCTAATATAACTTGATTGAGAATGTAACTTCTTGAAAAAGAAAACAATTCAAATAACTCTTGCTTTTGTGATTTTGATGTATTTTTTTTATTTCATCAGCAATTTAAAGTTGTCTCATCAATGGCAGTTGGACGTTCAGTAGTACCATCACTCCAATATCGATACATCAAGTTTAAATACCATTCTAGAATCCAATTTAATATAAACTCGTGGACCCTTGGTCTTACACCGTTACATATATCTATCATCAAATAAATTTTATGTGCTTGGTCGTTGTGCAGTAACTATTTCATACATGATTCCACCAAAAATATAAATATTACCCTCGTAAATTTATTTCCTCTTAACATCTCAGGTAGAATATATGGAATTGCAATAATATTATNATTAAAAAAAAAAAAAAAAAAAAAAAAAAAAAAAAAAAGGAAAAATTTCTAGGCGACAAGCCAATTGTTAAATAAAATTATTGAATAATAAACCTGAAGATTTCCCAGATTTTATTTCTTCCATCAAATCATGTAATCCATGAAGAGTATGAATATATCAGCTAATATAACTTGATTGAGAATGTAACTTCTTGAAAAAGAAAACAATTCAAATAACTCTTGCTTTTGTGATTTTGATGTATTTTTTTTATTTCATCAGCAATTTAAAGTTGTCTCATCAATGGCAGTTGGACGTTCAGTAGTACCATCACTCCAATATCGATACATCAAGTTTAAATACCATTCTAGAATCCAATTTAATATAAACTCGTGGACCCTTGGTCTTACACCGTTACATATATCTATCATCAAATAAATTTTATGTGCTTGGTCGTTGTGCAGTAACTATTTCATACATGATTCCACCAAAAATATAAATATTACCCTCGTAAATTTATTTCCTCTTAACATCTCAGGTAGAATATATGGAATTGCAATAATATTATTCTTGTTATTAGAATTTAAAATCAAAACATTTTTTAATTTACATGAATCAATGAATTCAATGTCAAAATGATAGTAACTGATCAAAGTATTTCCATCATATGAACTAAATTTTTTCATGTAAGCTTTGAAGATCAGATGCTATTGAAAATAATATTTCAAATTTTGATTGCCACCCTAAACCCCAAAAAGTTTTGGTAAGTCATCATCATCATCAAATAACAATAATGTAGTTTTGTGTAGAAGGATTATTTGAAATTCAGCAATAAATTCACAATTATTAACAATATTTATCTTAATATGAAAATTATTATATATGGAGCTTGTCGTAAATGTCATTTATTTGAGATTTATAATTGTATTGAAGATTGCATCATCAATGTATAATGTAGGAGATGAAGAAGATGAAGAGACTTGTGATGATATTTGTAAGTTCATCTGCGTGGAGGAGGAGAAGGTAGCATTGTGATTTCATCGTGAGTAATGNTGGAATTGCAATAATATTATTCTTGTTATTAGAATTTAAAATCAAAACATTTTTTAATTTACATGAATCAATGAATTCAATGTCAAAATGATAGTAACTGATCAAAGTATTTCCATCATATGAACTAAATTTTTTCATGTAAGCTTTGAAGATCAGATGCTATTGAAAATAATATTTCAAATTTTGATTGCCACCCTAAACCCCAAAAAGTTTTGGTAAGTCATCATCATCATCAAATAACAATAATGTAGTTTTGTGTAGAAGGATTATTTGAAATTCAGCAATAAATTCACAATTATTAACAATATTTATCTTAATATGAAAATTATTATATATGGAGCTTGTCGTAAATGTCATTTATTTGAGATTTATAATTGTATTGAAGATTGCATCATCAATGTATAATGTAGGAGATGAAGAAGATGAAGAGACTTGTGATGATATTTGTAAGTTCATCTGCGTGGAGGAGGAGAAGGTAGCATTGTGATTTCATCGTGAGTAATGATTGGGCTTCCGTAATTGCGACTGCTGCCAGGATAAGAATCTATTTCATGATTCAAATGAAAATTGAATAACTTGGAAGGTGGATTTTGTGTTAAAAATTCAACGATCCTAAATGGTTGCTTTCCTATTTCGGTTTTTTTTTTTCACATAATCATTCTTAATTCATGAGTTGCTGAGATTCAGAAGTTTATTGTTCATAATAAATAGTCTCAATGAGTATGAAATTCATACCTATATATTTAAAATTAAAAATATAGATTAAATATTTGTATTGTGAATTAATATAATTGTATAAATATATTAATATTTTCTTTTGTATCATCTAATTTATTATAGCATTCGGATAAAAATTTAGATATTTTCTTGTTGCCTTTAATTCTTGCTCATTAAAAAGTATGAACTTATAAAATTGTGCTTTGTATATTAATTAATAACTTACTTTCTCTCAACAGATAAGTAATCACGTTCCAGGAGCCTTCTTTATCGCCAAACGTCCTTTTTTAAATTAACTGAACTTACTAGATTTCATCGACATCAATCCTCCTTCCTTTATCAATAAATGGCTATAGAGATGTTCAACGGTTTGCAGAGTTGATGACGAAAATATTTTAGCGAACGAAACTCTGATTTGAATCCTTCTATCATAATAAATTAATAAATTAATTAAATAATAAATTTTTAAATAATTGAAATATTTGTATAAAGAATGTTAAAAATACCTCATCAAACATGAATATCAATTGGTCATGTTTCACTCGTTTAACTTTCTCTAGCTTGACTTAATTTTCCTTTGATTTACTATGAGTTTGAATTGAATCCAAACTTTGGGTGGAGTGTAACAAAATCGGTAATACTAGGAAATGGTAAACCATTGTAAGTCCGGAACATGTACTAGAAATTGTGTTGTAAAGAAACATATAAACATCAAAATAAAAATTTATTTTTTTTCGTTTATATTTTTATTTTATGTAAAATCACAAATTTAAGAAGGTTCAAGTGGTTTCTTTAACAGAAAAATTCGTAGAATGGTACTGGCTAGTTTCTATTATAAATTCGAAATTTCCATGTCTTTAGAAATAGTAAAATTGAAGCATTGTCCGGCTGGTAAGATTTTGCTTATTCTGATTACCAAGATGTAAGGCCAAAGGTTCATGATTGAATTGGATTTCAGAATGGTATTTAAACTTGATGTATCGATGTTGGAGTAATGATCCTTTCAAACATCCAACTGCTTTTCTTTAACAATTTTATTTTGTGAAATATCGGAAAAGTTTTTTGATGACACGGTAGTTAAATCGCATGAAATTTCTATTGAAAAAAAACAAAAAGCATTTATTTTAATTATCTACATCAAGTAAGTAGTTATATTAGCCGACATATTCATATTCTTCATGGATTTCAGCAATTAAAGAAATAAAATCTGGGTATATTCCTCAATAATTTTATTGAATAAAATAAATAATTTATTATAAAATTTTAAAATATTTAGATTTTTAAATTTATAGAACCTAATTAATGAGAAGCCGGAAATTCAAAGCAAGCAGAAAAATATCATTCAACCTTGGATTGTGTTATGATTCTTAAAAAAAATTAAAGAATGGGTTAATTTGGATAAGAGAAAGTTAAAAAATAAAAAGAAAACGGAAGATTCAAATCAAATAATTTTATTTTTAGTTTATTTTTATTTAATTTTTAAATTTTCTAAATTATGGGAATTTATAGATAATTTATTAATTTATTTATTTTTTTAAAAATATATATATCGAGAGCGCACATATTATTTAGATTTGAATTTAGCATCCTCAAATATATGATATTATGCTCATATAAAAATGACTTTGTTAGGATTTTTTACAGCTCTATTGCTCTTAATTATTCGAAATACAATTTCTTCTATATTGAATAGGGCACATTTGCCAGATCGGATTTTTAATGAAATTAATAAAGTAATTTTCACAAATAAATATAATCGAAAAGGCAATGATTAACCTCAAACAATGAATTATATAAATTAGGAATAAAAAAATCTTCAATGACGAATATTCCTTTTATTTTTTTTATTTCTCATGTCTCAAGAAATAGGAAAAATTAAATATTGTCCAGCAGGTCATTCTCCTAAGGATTTATATTCTGATCAACTAAATTACATTAATTTTAATGAAGGATTATGTTATTTGTGTTCTCGCGAACATTTTATTCAAGAATTTAAAACATGGTCTAGTGGGATTATTAACATTGATAAGATTATACAAGAATCTCAAACAAATAACATTTACCGTAAGTTACAGTGGATACCTTATGATAATTTTCAAAATATCAAACACATAGCAGATGGTGGTCGTGGATCCGTGTATTCTGCCAAGTTAGAAAATGGAATAAAATGGAAATGGGATTTTATCAAACAGGATTGGAGATACGATTTAATAGGTTATAAAGTAGCTTTGAAAGAAATAAAAGATTCTAGATATGATATAGCTGAATTTTTTAAAATGGTGTGTTTCTTTATATTAAGGAATAAGTTATTATGAACTGTTTATTAATATTTTACAATTTATTAATTTGTCTTTTAATATTTTCATGTCAAGATGAATACTATTAATGATTATTTTGAATTTATTGCTATATATTATGGAATTTCAAAAAATCCTTCTACACAAAACTACATTATTGTTATGGAGTTATTTAGTGAAAACTTACACGAATCTTTAGCCAAAACCTTTTGGGATTTAGGGTGGAAAGAAAAAATCGACATATTATATTCAATAGTATTGGGTCTTGAAATCTTACATTCAGAAAATTTAGTTCATTGCGACCTTCACGGTGGAAGTATTTTAAATTGCGATCTTATATTAGTCATAGATTTGGATTCATGTAAACCCGAAAATGATTTAATTATAAACTCCAATAATAAGAATAATATTATTTATGGATCAATTCCATATATTCCACCCGAGGTATTAAGGGGAAACGAATTTACAAGGGAAGGTAATATTTATAGTTTTGGTGGAATTATGTACGAAATAGCTACTGCACAACGACCATTTGCTGATCAAGCACATGATACTTATTTGATGATTGATATTTGTAATGGTGTAAGACCAAAGGTCCCTGATTTTATGTTAAATTGGATTCCAGAATGGTATTTAAACTTGATGTATCGATGTTGGAGTAATGATCCTTCAGAACGTCCAACTGCGGCAGAATTAGNATGTCAAGATGAATACTATTAATGATTATTTTGAATTTATTGCTATATATTATGGAATTTCAAAAAATCCTTCTACACAAAACTACATTATTGTTATGGAGTTATTTAGTGAAAACTTACACGAATCTTTAGCCAAAACCTTTTGGGATTTAGGGTGGAAAGAAAAAATCGACATATTATATTCAATAGTATTGGGTCTTGAAATCTTACATTCAGAAAATTTAGTTCATTGCGACCTTCACGGTGGAAGTATTTTAAATTGCGATCTTATATTAGTCATAGATTTGGATTCATGTAAACCCGAAAATGATTTAATTATAAACTCCAATAATAAGAATAATATTATTTATGGATCAATTCCATATATTCCACCCGAGGTATTAAGGGGAAACGAATTTACAAGGGAAGGTAATATTTATAGTTTTGGTGGAATTATGTACGAAATAGCTACTGCACAACGACCATTTGCTGATCAAGCACATGATACTTATTTGATGATTGATATTTGTAATGGTGTAAGACCAAAGGTCCCTGATTTTATGTTAAATTGGATTCCAGAATGGTATTTAAACTTGATGTATCGATGTTGGAGTAATGATCCTTCAGAACGTCCAACTGCGGCAGAATTAGCTGATTTATTTTCGGACGCAGTAGTTCATGCGGTGGATAATAGTGTCACGCAACAACTTAAAATTGCTGATGAAAATCAAAAAAATACTTCAAAATCTCAAAAGCAAGAGTTACTTGAATTATTTTCACATTCAAGTAAGTTGCATCCAAAATCATGTTATAATGGCCGATATATTCATACTCTTCATGGATTGCATCATTTATTGGAAGAAATAAAATCTGGGAAATCTTCAGGTATATTCTAAGAACAATTTCAATAATTTTATTTTAATAAATGATCATGATCAATTACAAATTATTTAAATTTTTTGAATTTTTAAATTTATAGATCCTAATTTAAAGCCTAATGAATTAACTATTTTGAAGTCAAATTCTTATGATACTGTTCAAAAGAGTTAAACCTATTTATGGCGATAGGAATTCAAAGCCAAACGGAAAAACGAACTTTCTCTAATATTTCAACCTTGGATTGGATTTAACTCCCAAAAATTTAAAGAAAACGTAATATAGATAAAGGAGATAATTTTACATTTATTTTATTCATATATTAAAAAGTTTAAAATAAAAAATAAAAAAAAATGAAAAAAATTTAATCAAATATTAATATTGTCTTTATTTAATTTCTAGTTTATTGTTATTTAATTTTTATCATGGAGTTAATTTTATATTAGTAAAATCTTATCGCTCTTTTCAAATCAGTGCGATGTAACAAAATATTCATTAATTTCAATTTTTATATATCTCAATAAATCGAATTTACCCAAAATTAATCCGATTGGATCATCAATAATAAAATTTCAGTCGTTGTGTCGTCTCACGCACTGCTTCATTTATATTTATAATCAGGTCAGGAAGAAAAAAATATTCAATATCGAATATTCCTTTTATTTCCCAAGTCTCGAAAATAGAAAAATGGAGTATTATCCAGCAGGTCATTCTTTTAACAATTTTGTTTGTCTTGATCACCAAAATTTCATTCGTTCGTATGGAAGATATTCTTTGTGACCAAAGAATATTTTAACCAAGAATTTAAAATTTGGTCCAGTGGGAATGCTAACATTAATGAGATGAGATTATGTCAAATAAATTACAGATTTGAAAAGTTATCTTATGATAATTTTCAGAATATCAGACGTTGGCCATGGATCTGTGTATTCTGCCAAATTAGAAAACCATATTGAAATTTTATTTGGAATATTACTCAATAGGCAGCAAAGTTGCTTTGAAATTCTTTATATTTAGAATATAAGTTATCGATATTTTGTAAGTATTAATTTTCATTTTATTACATTTATATGATAATTGATTAGGAATTTATTGTCGAATATCATGTAATTTCAAAAATCCTTCGACACAAAACTACATCTTTGCAATGTTCTGGATTTATTTGATGATGATTTCCAAAACTTTTTGGAATTTAAGGTTGGAACAAAAATAGGCATGTTAGAATCCGTAGCTTCATTCTTAGAGGTTTTTTTGTTTAATTAAAAATAGAACTTAATTTAATATTAAATGCTAATAATCCTGATCCACCTGAGGTATTAAGAGGAAATAGTTACTGCACGGCGACCATTTACTGAGTCCTATTGGAAGATAAATATATGTATCTAACAATTAATGCCGTTAGAACTGATTTTATGTTAAATTGGATTCCAGAATGGTATTTAGACTTGACGTATCGGGCAAACTTTATGATAAGAAAATTTGTCATCACTGGGAAAAATTAATGTAATTTTGCCTTTACCACCGGTGAGCTTTAAGCAATACCTTTATGATAATATAATGGATGAATGCATCAATTTCTGATGAAAACTAAAACTCAAAAGCAATTATTTCATATTCAAGTAATATTCATATTAATCATATTATATTGGCCAATATATTTGTACTCTTCACGGATTGCATGATTTATTGAAAGAAATAAAATCCGGGAAATCTTCTTGGAACAATTTTTTAACATATGACTAATCATAGAATTTTAAATTATTTAAAAATTTAAATTTATTAAATTTATCGATCCGAATATACTAAAGTCCAATGAATCGACTACTTTAAATGCCAATACTTATGATGTATCATTAAAATGAAATTTATTGATGAGGAATAAGAAATTCAAAATCAAGCAGAAAAAAGAGATCATTCTCTAATATCTCGACTTTGGTTGTCTTAATTTAAATAAAAATGGTGGAAAATTAAAAAAAAAGGAATGAATAATGTTAACATTATTTTAATTGTTATATATATTTTCATATGTTTCAAATTTCTTTTTATATTATATTTTATTGTATCCAGGAATCCATTCCGGTTTTGTTCGAAGTTCATTTGTTATTAAAGAAACTTATTTAACTTATCTAATTTTTAAAATTTATGACCATTTTCGTGTGGATGTATTAATAACTCTAAATTAACATATTTATTAACATTTAATTTTATTACAATTTAAGAATATGATTTAAATTCTAACTGACTGTCTTGATGCACTCATAAAATCATAACTTTTCATGAAAACGTGAATTTTGTTGCTGCTACACTTACTATTCGTTTATTTATAATAGCATAACCTTTTGAAATGTGTCAGAGAAAAAATCATGAATACTAATGTTAAAATAATATTATTGAATAAAATGCCTACAATTTTTCTATTCAAGAACCAAGATTAGCATGTGATGTTGTTTTCAAAAAGAAAAAATGACAATATTCAAAACAATAAAAAATAAGACAAAGGATAAAAAGAAGAAAGAGATGCAATAAGGTTAGTCGTTCGAGTTTTTTTTTATTTAGCACATATGGAAATGGAAATAAGCTATTTATGAATTTTTATTATTATGTAACAAACTTATTTCTTGAAGAATTTTGTTCCTAATAAATAAAAACAGTTCTAACCATACTACATCATTATTATTATTTGGAACATAGTCACATCATTACTTGTGACTTGATTGAATACATTACATTATCATTCATCTGTGATGGAATAATTCCATTATTTAATCGTGAAGCAGCCAGCAAAGCAGTGTCTTTGTTGTTGTGTTGTTGCTGCTGAGTCAGAGATGAGCTATTATGAGGTGATTGACTATCACGTTAAGTTCCGGTATGAGAAATGATTATTTCTGATATTGGTATTTGAATTTGAATTAATTATTGTCACTTGTTGATGTTGTTGTTGGGATTATGCTTTTGTATCCTCTAATTTATTGCAATATCATTTTCCATCAACTGTTTGAAATATTTATCAATGGATTCTAGAAAAATAAAATAAATAATTTTTTAATAAATAGAGTATTAATAAATAATAAATCTAAATAAATCGAGTAAAAATAAATAATTTATTCGATAACTAACTTTCCCCCTTCTCTTACAATAGAAATAATAAAGCTCGAATCTAGTTCAAAGAGCCTTTTTATTACAAAACATACTTTTTTAAATTAATAACACTAATAATTATGACGATAATTTATAGAATATTTTACTTGAACTTACTAGATTTTATCGACATCAATCCTCCTTCCCTTATCAATAACTGGCAGAAGAGATGTGAAACGATTTGCAGAGATTTGATAAATATTTTAACGGACGAAACTCTGGTTGAATTCTTTTATCATAATAAATCGATAAATTAATTAAATAATTGAAATATTTATAAAGTTAAAAATGTTCACGTTTCACTCGATTAACTTTCTCGCTCCAACTCAGAGGAACTAAATATTCCTTTAATTTACGATGAGTGGGCATGACATTAGGATTTAGATGAATTGTTAGAATTACCCATTCCGGAATCAAAACCTAACTTTGGTTGTAACAAAACCTTTTCATTCATTCAAAAAAATCAGTAATATTAATAGAATCCATGAATTAAGCTTTAATAATAATTAAGTTAAATAATTTAGCCTCAATTTGTAAGGCCTGTTATGTCAAGTCAAAGCTAGTTGACCATGGTTTAAAATATCATCACAAAGAGTCATCATTTTTTCGTAGCAATTGCATCCTCCCTTCACATGGTCCTTAAACTCGACAACTACGCAACCTAAATTAGTAATAATAAAATCAAAATTGTTTTTATAATGTTGAAACTTCCTTAGTAAAATTTATATTTTTTCGATGGTGAGGCCAGTTTTCTATAACAATGGAAGGTAAGGAATACGACTTTCAGTATATTTTGTTTTCACTTTCTATTTACTAGATCCCTGAATCCAATAGTTCTATCATACATACCACGAAATTTGATATCAATACAAATATTATTTTCTTGATAATCTTAAAATAAAATAAGCGAAAAATTTCTGGAAAATTCAAAAAAAAATCAATCAAATATCAATGTTAATTTTTATCATAGGAGTTAATTTAATAAATCTTTGTATTTTTTTAAAAAAAAAAAATACGAGTGCACGTATTAATTATTATATGCTAATAAAAATGACATTTGCCGGATCGGATTTAGTAAAATTAATAAAGTAATTTGGCACAAATAAATACAATCGGAAAGGCAATGATTAACCTCAATGAATCATATAAATTTAGAATAAAAAAATCTTCAATAACGATTATTCCTTTTATTTCTTTATTTTCCACTCTTTAGAAATGGTAAAAATGAGTTATTGTCCGGCAGGTCATTCTTCTGAAGATTTCGTTCATTCTGATCGCCGAAATTCGATTTTTTCATGGGGAATATGTTCTTTATGTACTAAAGAACATTTTATCCAAGAATTTAAAACTTGGTCTAGTGGGAATATTAACATTGATAAAATTATCCAAGAATCTCAAACAGGTAACATTAAACGTAAGTTACAGTGGATACCTTATGATAAATTTCAAAATATTAAACACATAGCAGATGGTGAACGTGGATCCGTGTATTCTGCCGAAATAAAGAATGGAATAAAATGTGAATGGAATTTTATCAAACAGGATTGGAGATACGATTTAATAGGTGCCGGAGCTGTTTTGAAAGAAATAAAAGAATCTAGATATTCTATAGTTGAATTTTTTAAAGTGGTATGTTTCTTTATATTAAGAAATAAGTTGAACTGTTATTGATATTTTGTAATTTATTAATTTATCTTTTAATATTTTCATATTAAGATAATGACTATTAATGATCATCTTTCTGAATCTATTGCTTTTTATTATGGAATTTCAAAAAATCCTTCTACACAAAACTACATTATTGTTATGGAGTTATTTAGTGAAAACTTACATGAATATTTAGCCAAAACCTTTTGGGATTTAGGATGGAAAGAAAAAATAAACATATTATCTTCAATAGTATCGGGTCTTAGAATCTTACATATAAAAAATTTAATTCATTGCGACCTTCACGGTGGAAGTATTTTAAATTGCGATTTTATATTAGCCATAGATTTAGATTCATGTAAATTAGAAAATGATTTAATTTTAAATGCTAATGACAAAAATAACGAAATTTATGGATCAATTCCATATATTCCACCTGAGATATTGAGAGGAAACAAATTTACAAGGGAGGGCGATATTTATAGTTTTGGTTTTATTATGTACGAAATAGCTACTGCCCAGCGACCATTTGCTGATCAAGCACATGATACTTATTTGATGATTGATATTTGTAATGGTGTAAGACCAAAGGTCCCTGATTTTATGCTAAATTGGATTCCAGAATGGTATTTAGACTTGATGTATCGTTGCTGGAGTGATGATCCTTCTGAACGTCCAACAACTGATGAGTTAAATGATTTAATTTGTGAAATATTCGATAAACTTTTTGATAACATAGTGGATAATAATGTTATGCGACAACTTAAAATTGTTGATGAAAATCAAAAAAATACTTCAAAATCTCAAAAGCAAGAGTTATTTGAATTAGTTTCACATTCAAGTAAGTTACATCCACAATCATGTTATATTAGCCGATATATTCATACTCTTCATGGATTGCGTGATTTATTGGAGGATCTCAAATCTGGAAAATCAGCAGGTAATATTTTTTTAAAATAATTTTATTTTAATAAAGTAATTAATTATAAAATTTTAAAATTTTTAAATTTTTTAATTTATAGATCCTAATTTAAAGCCCAATGAATTAATTATTTTAAAGTCCAATTCTTATGATACTGTTCAAAAGAGTTAAAACCTATTTATGGCGATAGGAATTCAAAGCCAAACGGAAAAACGAACTTTCTCTAATATTTCAACCTTGGATTGGATTTAACTCCCAAAAATTTAAAGAAAACGTAATATAGATAAAGGAGATAATTTTACATTTATTTTATTCATATATTAAAAAGTTTAAAATAAAAAATAAAAAAAAAATGAAAAAAATTTAATCAAATATTAATATTGTCTTTATTTAATTTTTAATTTATTGTTATTTAATTTTATCATGGGAGTTAATTTTCTAAATTATATTTTGTATGGGATATTATTAAAGGAAACTTATTAAAATTATCACTCAACTCCTACGATGAAATTCTTTTAGAATTATCCTGAAACTTTCAATTTTTTTTTTAAATAAAAATAACTGTATTTCATTCTCTTTATCCAAATCAATGTATTCTTTAAACTCTTTGGGATCCAAGTTAGAGAATGCCATTTTTCTGCTTGCCTCGAATTTCTGCTTCCTCGTCAATATTATGAGTATGGACACTTGAAGTAATTGATTCACAAGACTTTAACTTTAATAATAAATTAGGATCTATAAATTTAAAAATTCAAAAAATTTAAATTATTTATTATTGATCATTTATTAAAATAAAATTATTGAAGAATATACCTGAAGATTTTCCAGATTTTATTTCTTCCAATAAATCATGAAATCCGTGAAGAGTATGAATATATCGGCTAATATAACATGATTGAGGATGTAATTTACTTGAATGTAAAAATAATTCGAATAATTCTTGCTTTTGAGATTTTGATGTATTTTTTTGATTTTCATCAGCAATTTTAAGTTGTCGCATAACATCATCATTCACTATATTACTACTATGGTTTTCATATGCTTCCCAAAATAAATCAGCTAATTCAATAGCAGTTGGGCGTTCAGAAGGATCATCACTCCAACATCGATACATCAAGTCTAAATACCATTCCGGAATCCAATTCAACATAAAATCAGGGACCTTTGGTCTTACACCATTACAAATATCAATCATCAAATAAGTATCATGTGCTTGGTCAGCAAATGGTCGTTTTGCAGTAACTATTTCATACATAATTCCACCAAAACTATAAATATCACTCGTTCTTGTAAATTTATCTCCTCTTAATACCTCAGGTGGAATATATGGAATTGATCCATAAATTTCGTTATTTTTGTTGTTTGCATTTAAAATTAAATCATTTTCTAATTTAAATAAATCTAAATCTATATGCGTTGTATCGTATTTAGTGTAATTTAAAATATTTCCACTATGAAGATCACAATGAACAAAATTTCTTTGGTGAAATATTCCAAGGCCCTCTGCTATTGATAATAATATGTCTATTTTTGTTTCCCACCCTAAATCCCAAAATTTTTTGGTTAAAAAGTTATGTAAGTCATCATCAAATAAATTCATGACAATAATGTAGTTTTGTGTAGAAGGATTTTTTGAAATTCCATAATACTTAGCTAAGTTAAAATTATTTACAGTCGTTACCTTAATGAAACAATATAAAAAGGCAAATTAATAAATTATAAAATATCAATAACTTATTTTCAAAATATAAAGAAACATACCGCTTTAAAAAATTCAGCCATATCAAATCTAGAATCTTTTATTTCTTTCAAAGCAACCTTTTCGCCTATTAAATAATATCTCCAATTCTGTTTGATAAAATCCCAATCACCTTTTATGCCATTTTCTAATTTGGCAGAATACACAGATCCATGGCCACCATCCGCTATGTGTTCAATATTTTGAAAATTATCATAAGATATCCATTGTAACTTATTATTAATGTTATTTATTTGAGATTCTTGTATAATCTTATCAAAGTTAGCATTCCAACTAGACCAAGTTTTAAATTCTTGGATAAAATGTTCTTTAGTACACAAAGAACAGCTTCCCCATGAAAAAATCGAATTTCGGAAATTGGAATAAGCGAAATCTTCAGAAGAATGACCTGCCGGACAAGAATTCATTTTTCTAAAGGCGTGGAAAATAAAAGGAATTTTTAATTATTTTATTCCGAATTTATAAATGGAAAATTCATTGAATGATGGTAATCATTACCTTTTCCGTTGTATCTATTCTTTGTGCTATTATTTATTGCTGTACATATAATATCATGATCATCTTCCATATTCATTATTTTTTAAAAACTTCAAGCGTAATAATAACTGGAGAAAATATCTATCAATAATGCAAAGAACAAATTTAGTACAGTTCAAGAGAAAAAAAAATTAGTGAAGATTAAATTAGATAGTTATCACAAATCAGCATATGAGGATATGAAAAGTAATATAACCAAGTTCGTTTGCGAGGGTAAAATTTTTTTGCCACTATTATACATCCTTTTAATAACTTTGCGATGATTATCTTTCCAAGTTTGTTATAAGAAAATTGCTGAAGGAATAGGTTGTTATAGAGAGAAAGCATGAATTTTTGTGTTAACACAATAAATAGTTTATACTAAATAAAGTATATACGATATTTCTATTTATTTTCTTCATGCGTTAAAAAAACAAAACAAAAGTACCTTGAAGCATTCATCCTACTTTGTCCTCTTTTTGTCTTCTTGTGTGTCCAAAAAAAAAAAACGCCCCACATTCATTTAACAATATAAATTTTTTCCCTATTTAACACAAATATTCATCATTTGTGTAAATTTCTCCCAAGTGTTATTGTGATCTGACGCCTAATTAAAAAAAAAACAATAGTAATAAAAAGGGATGTAAAAAATAAATAAAATGTATTTCGCATGATATACCGTTATGCATGAAAGAAACATTAATGTCATATAAGATAGAATAATAGAAGAAATTGTATTTCGTCAACCTTTAAACATAATTTAGAGTAATAGAGCAGTAAAAAATTCTAGCAAAGTAATTTTAATAAGCATATAATAACATTTATTTGAAGCATTAAATAGACATAACTGATAAGTATGCTAAATTTGAACGAGTCTAAATACTCGAAATATTTTTTTTTTAAAAAAAATTAATAAATTATCTTTAAAAATAAATGAATTTCCATACAAAAATATAATTTAAAAAATTAATAAAATTAAATAAATTAAATAAAATAATATTAATATTTGATTTGAATTTCCTGAATTTTCTATTTCTTTTTATTTTCTAACTTTCTCTTATCCAAATTATTCTTTAAATCTACTGGGAATCATAACCCAACCCAACATTTTTCTGCTTGCTTTGGATTTCCGGATCACCATCAATATTAGTAGATAATTCATTATTCATTAATAATAAATTAGGATCTATAAATTTTATAAATTTAAAAATTTAAATTTAAAATTTTATAATTAATTACTTTATTAAAATAAAATTATTTAAAAAAATATTACCTGCTGATTTTCCAGATTTAAGATCCTCCAATAAATCACGCAATCCATGAAGTGTATGAATACCTCTGCTAATATAACATGATTGCGAATGTAACTTATTTGAATGTGAAAATAATTCAAGAAATTCTTTCTTTTGAGATTTTGATGTATTTTTTTGATTTTCATCAGCAATTTTAAGTTGCCGCATAACATTATTATTCACTACATTATTATAAAGTTTTTCTGATACGTTACAAAATAAATCATATAATTCAATGGCAGTTGGACGTTCAGAAGGATCATCACTCCAACATCGATACATCAAGTTTAAATACCATTCTGGAATCCAATTTAACATAAAATCAGGAACCTTTGGTCTTACACCATTACATATATCTATCATCAAATAAGTATCATGCGCTTGGTCAGCAAACGGTCGTTGTGCTGTAATTATTTCATACATAATTCCACCAAAACTATAAATATTACCTTCCCTTGTATATTCATTTCCCCTTAATACCTCGGGTGGAATATATGGAATTGTTCCATAAATAATATTATTCTTATTATTGGAGTTTATAATTAAATCATTTTCGAATTTGCATGAATCTAAATCTATAATTGATGCAATATCAAAATTTTCAAAATTGAAATTATGTTCGATCAAAATGTTTCCACTATGAAAGTTACAATGAACTAAATCTTTTTCATTCAAGCTTAAAAGACCCTGAACTATTGGCGATAATATGTCTATTTTTGTTTCCCACCCTAGATCCCAAAAATTTTCGGTTAAAAAATCATTTAAATCATTATCAAATAATTCTGTAACGATGATGAAATTTTGAGTAGAAGGATTTTTTGAAATTCCATAATATTTAGTCATGCATTCAGAATGAAGGGCAACCGTCATATACTAATAATAAAGACAAATTAATTAATTAATAAATTAAAAAAAAATATTAAATAATAGTTTATAATAATTATTTATAATTGAAATAACCAAAAAAAAAGAAAAGAAAACATACCACTCTAAGAATTTCAACTACATCATAACTAGAATCATTGATTTCTTTCAAAGCAACTCTATGGTTTACTAAATCAAATTCCCAATCCAGTGTATTAAAATTCCAATACCATTTTATTCCATTTTCTAATTCGGCAGAACACACTGATCCACGTCCACCATTCGCTATATGCTTGATATCTTGAAATTTTTCATAAGGGATCCATTGTAACTTAAAAAAAAAATCGTTTAATTGAGTTTCTTGAATAATCTTATCGATGTTAGGATTTCCGCTAGACCAAGTTCTAAACTCTTGAATAAAATGTTCTTTGGTGCACAAGCCACAAATTCCGTTTGAGTTAATGTTATTTTTAAAATTACGATAACCAATATCATTAGAAGAATGACCGGCCGGGCAATTTTTTCGACATATAGAAAACATGGTAAAATAAATAAAATCAAATATTATTAATTTATTTTTTTAAGGATTTTTTGGTATAATTGTGCGTGCGTGCTACATAAATCATTGGCTTATATCATTGTTGCAGATTGTTGCACAAAAATAAATTAGCCTTAATAATCTACCGTTCCTTCCAAATTTAAGATTGCATTGTTGCGTCGTGGTTTAAATGTTCACAAAATAAGTAATTATGTTTTTTAGAATGGCGCATGGGCTACTTTATTGGTTGAATTACTAAATTTTATCATATGTGTTAGTTAATTCAGGGGTAAAAATTTGTCACACCTGTTGAATACCAATTTTTATTATAAAATCCTGGAACTTAGAATTTTTTTATCATCTTTGTCACAAATAAACCCTATACAAGGTGCGTTAAAAAACAAAGCCAATAAGATTCGGAGAGAATTGTTAAACCAAAGTAAAAGCTTGATATTTTGATGTTTAACACGTTTAAGGTTGTCGAGTAAGTTTTAAGAATCGCTTCATAAATTCTGCTCGTCACAACTTCAGCATTTATACCATTTCATTTATAAAATAGGTATCCCTCCTTTTTTTGTTTGAATTTTATAATAATTGAAATTGTGATTTGTTCTCATTTTATCGCTTCTTTATAAACTTGAAAATAGCCTTTTCAACAACTTTATTTTCAAATTTATATCCAAAACCTATATTTTAGAATGGCACCAACACTATCTGATATTGAAAAAAAAATTAAATTAAATCTTTTAAAATTTTTTCATCACTCAAAAAAGTGATATTGACATAACATACCCATTAAGATAATTCGTCGTTTGATATTTTCGCGTTTTTAAACTTTTTATTATTTTATGATTTTTTAAGTTTATTTTTTTTTTGTTGTTTTATTAGGACTATTATTTATTTTTTAAATATTTTTTTTTGTTTTTTTGAGCTTTTTTCTTGTTTTTATTAGAATTATTATTACATTAATAATTTATTTTATTTTTTTAAAATAAACGAACTATCGGAATTTATGATTTATTATAAAACGTAAAAAATATAAAATATAAAATATAAAATTCTACGCTATTTATACATTAGCGGAAATATCTCCACTTTTAAAATTTTGTCTCTTCAAGTAAGAAATAAATATGCTATAATAAAAATAGCTTTCTTGGAGAGAAAGCATGTTGATCAAATACATATACCTTATTTCATCCATTTTTCAATTCTTTCTTAACATACTAAATAAAAACAAAACAAAGTAGAACATTTTACCTGAAGGCAGTGTCGCATGTCCCTGGATTTTTACTCTCCTACTCTTAACTAGCTTACAAATATGTATCAAAACTTTACAGATATATGCAAAAGTCAATTCTGAATAACTTTAATAACAGAAAATTTATTATAAAATCTAACCTTAAGTCATTGATTAAAGAAAAAAATTTTTGATTAAGAACTGTCTCTTGACAACACTGCCTAAAAGTACTTGTTCTATTTTTTTGTGGTGTTAAAAAATGTAGAACTTACCTTGAAAAGCATCTATCATTCCTTAACCTTAACAATATAATGTTTTCCTTATTTTAAAACAAATTATTAGAATTCAGACACATTTATTACAAAAAAAAAAATATCAAAAATTATGTAAAAAATAAATAAAAATATGTGCTTCAAGCGAGATGCCTGATAGTGAAGGAAAAAACATTCTAAAAAGGTCGTTTATATAACATATTTGAGACATGTTAAATTCGAGCCTTAATAATATACGCACGCGAAAATAGGTTTAAGATAAATAAATTAAATAGATATCCTTTAATAATAAATGAGTTCTCATACAAAAATACATTCAAGAAAATTAACTCCTATAATAAAAATTAAATAAAATAAAAAATCAAATAAGATAATATTGATTCCAAACATTTCAATTTTATTTTTATAAAAATAATATCTTTATCTACACTAGCGTTTTCTTCAAATTTTTAGGAATCAAATCCAATCCAAGGTGAGATATTAGAATGATCATTTTTCCATTTGACTTTGAATTTTCTATTCCTCATCAATAGGTTTTAATAATTCTTTAGTTTGAGAATTAATAAATTAGGATCTATAAATTAAAAATTCAAAAAAATTTTAAATAATTTATAATTGATCATTTATTAAATTGAAATTGTTCTACGAATATACCTGAAGATTTTCCGGACTTTATTTCTTCCAATAAATCATGCAATCCATGAAGAGTATGAATATTTCGGCTAATAAAACATGATTGCGGATGTAACTTACTTGAATGTGAAAATAATTCAAGAAATTCTTGCTTTTGAGATTTTGATGTGTTCTTTTGATTTTCATCAGCAATTTTAAGCTGTCGCATAACATTATTATCCACTATATTATCATAAAGTTTATGTGATATATCCCGTAATAAGTCATATAATCCAGCAGAAGTTGGACGTTCGGAAGGGTCATCACTCCAGCAACGATACATCAAGTTTAAATACCATTCTGGAATCCAATTTAACATAAAATCAGGGACCTTTGGTCTTACACCATTACATATATCTATCATCAAATAAGTATCATGTGCTTGGTCGGCAAATAGTTGCTGTGCAGTAACTAGTTCATACATAATTCCACCAAAACTATAAATATCTCCCTCCCTTGTAAATTTATTTCCTCTTAATACCTCAGGTGGGATATATGAAATTGATCCATAAATTTTGTTATTTTTGTTGTTAGAGTAAATTAAACCATTTTCGAATTTACATAAACCTAAATCTATTTCTAAGTCTAAGTCAAAAAAATCGAAATTATAGTGCATCAAAATATTTCCACTATGTAGGTTACAATGAACTAAATTTTTTTCATGTGAGTGACGAAGAAAAGTTGCTATTGATAATAATATGTCTATTTTTGATTGCCACTCTAAATCCCAAAATTTCATGGTTAAAAAATTATCTAAGCCACCATCAAATAAATGCATAACAATAATGTAGTTTTGTGTAGAAGGATTTTTCGAAATTCCATAATATGAAATAATAGCTCCATATTCATTTTCATTAGCAGTCTTCATCTTAATTCGAAAATATTAAAAAATAATTAATAATTACGAAATATTGGTAACAGTTCATAATAACTTATATTTTGAAAATAAAGAAACATACCACTTTAAGAAATTCAACGATATCAAATCTAGAATCTTTTATTTCTTTCAAAGCAACTTTGCAGCCTTTTGAATAATAGCTCCAATCCTGTTTGATAAAACTCCAATCACCTTTTATTCCATTTTCTAATTTGGCAGAATATACAGATCTATGGTTACCATCTGATATAAGTTCGAAATTTTGAAAATTATCATAAGGTATCCAATGAAACTTATCGTAAATGTTATTTATTTGAGATTCTTGTATAATCTTATCAATGTTAGCATTCCCACTAGACCAAGTTTTAAATTCTTGGATATAACGTTCGCGAGAACACAAAGAACATGTTTCATTAGAAATGTAATTTTTCCAATCAGAATAAACGAAATCCTCAGAAGAATGACCCGCTGGACAATGCTTTATTTTTTGAGACATGAGATAAATAATAAAAAAAAATTTAATGTGTAACATGTAACTATGTAATTTATTTACAATTGTGTACTACCAATTTAAAGACACTATGTTACACCAAACTTTCTTTTTAAGTAAGGTTACAACTCTCCTTACTAGCAATAATTATCAAAAAATTAATATTTGTCATTAAAATAAATAAATAAAATGAGTTTTCACAAGGTAAAAGAATGGTACAGGATCAGGTAATCGATAAGACTAAGTAATTTGGTCGGGTGTTTTACATAACAATATTGTAAAAAAATGTAAATGTATGTAAAATTTTGAGCTAAACATTTTTATTTATATATATTTTTTTATCATAGATCATCTTTTTAGATATATACTCTTAAGATTATAATAGTTTAAGGGTAATTGGTTGGTTAAATAATAAATTTTAATAGATATAATAAATAACAGAATGTGTTTGATATATCATAAGGTATCCACTGTAACTTACGGTAAATGTTTGTTTGAGATTCTTGGATAATTTTATTAATGTTAACATACCCACTAGATCAAGTTTTAAATTCTTGGATAAAATGTTCGCGAGAACACAAATAACATAATCCATAATCAAAACCAATGTAATTTTGTTTACCAGAACAGAAATCCAATACTTATTTTCTTGGGACATGGGAAATAAAGAAATAAAAGGAATATTCGTTATTGAAGATTTTTTAGTCCAAATATAATTACGATTATATTTATTTGTGCTAAATTAATTAAATCCGTAATCCATGTGATATACGTGATAGTTATTATTAATTCAAATCAGCTATATGATAGAATAATATTTTGTTGACAGTTAAGCATAATTCAGAGTAATAGAGCCATAAAAAAATTCTAACAAAGTCATTTTTATATAAGAATATAATAAATATACTAAATAAATAAATTAATAAATTATTTTTAATAATAAACGAATTACCATATAAAAATATAATTTAAAAATTAACGGTGATGATAAAATTAAATAAAAATAAACTAGAAAACCAAATAAAATATTATTAATATTTAATTTGAATTTCTAGAATTTTTCCATTTCTTTTTATTTTTTTTTAATCTCTTATCCAAATTAACCCATTTTTTTTGAATTTTTTGGAATCATAATACATTCCAAGTTTGGATGCCATTTTTGCTTTGAATTTCCGGCTCCCATAAATTTTATGAATACTGACACTTGAAGTAGTTTACCTTTGGGTTCTAATAAAGAATTGTGTTGTCATTCCAGACATCGTAATATTGATATTAGAATAATAGTAAATAGATTGTTTGATTTTTATTTATTAATTTTATTTAAAATTTATTAAGGTACCATCCTAGGAATTTTCTGTTGGAGAACTACTTGCTCTTTTTCAAATTCTTCAAACTTGTGATTTTACGTTCTCATCCAATGGAAATGCTTTTATTTATAAATATAAAGGTTTTGTTGGATCAATAATATCTTTTACAAATTTTGTAGATATGAATGTAAACAGATAACAATTAATTTTATTAGTTTAGCAGGCATTTTTTTTCGAAGAGAGAGTCAGAATCCCTACTAGTTTAATAACAGTTTTATGAAAACGCATTAACTTATTTTACGACATAGAATTTAATGTTCGTCACGTCAGATGTACTTTTAAAATTATTCTTTTTTACACGAGATCTTTTAAATATATTAAAGTACTCGCCCGTGCCAACGTGACATGTAATAAAAATTCAATATTAATAAAGTAAAAAAATTTATCTGTGAAACTTTTTTTTAGCGAAATTATGTTTTCTATTTATAAATATTATTATTTTTTAAATGAAGGAAAAGTTTTGTTATACCAAAAGTTAGGTTTGAATCCCAATTCAATTAAGGAATGAGTAATATTCTTATGTAATACCCACTCACCATAAACTAAAGGAATATTTATTTCTTCTGAAGCGAGAAGTGAAATATGACCAAATGATATTCACGTTGGATTAGGTATTTTTAATATTCTTATCTTCATAAATATTTCAATTATTTAAAAATTTATTATTTTATTATTTATTAATTATTAATTTACTATGGAAGAAGAATTCAAATCAGAGTTTTGTTTGTTAAAATATTTTCGTCATCAAAACTCTGCAAATCGTGGAACACAGTTGTTGATAAAGGAAGTTCTATTAAAATATTAGAAAAAATTATCGTAATAATTATTAATATGTTATTAATTTAAAAAAGTACACCTGTCAATAAGAAAGGCTCTTTGAACCAGATTTGAACTTGATTATTTATCTGTTTGGAGAGAAGGGAGAAAGGTTATTAATTAAATTATTATTAATTAAATTTCTATTGATTTAAAATAAGTATTTATTTATTTTATTTATTTTTCTAGGATCCATTGATAAATAATAAAATATATCGATAAAACACGAGGTTATAAATTCATACTCATTAATGAAAAAGAATTAAAAGCAACAAGAGAATATCTAAATTTTATCCGAATGGAAAAGGATCGCGCGCACAAGATATTAATATATTTATTCTTAATACATTCTTAATGCAAATGTTTAATCTATTTCATTTTTATAGATTACTTTGAATATGAAATTCGTTCATAACTATATATTTAAAATATTAAAAGAGACTATTTAAATTTTAATGAAGCATAAATAGTATGAACAATAAACTTCAATATGATTTTGAATCTCGGCAACTCATGATTATGCAAAAAAAAACCCCCCGAAATGGAGATCGTTATGATTTCAGATTGTTTAATTTTTGACACAAATTCCACCCTCCAAAGTTATTTAATCTTCATTTGAATTATTTGAATTCAAATCCAAATAATCAATTAATAAAATTGATTCTTATCGCAGAAACCATAACTATGGAATTCCAAAATAAACCGAAACAAAATTCCAATCATTACTTGATAAAATCGTGATGTCTCCTCTACTATCTCCTCCACACAGAAGAACTCACAAATATCATCACAAATCTCTTTATATTCTACATTGATGAAACTCCAATACAATTTCAATCTAACAGTCAATAACCTTCTTTGTCACCTGTTCAAACTCAAAGTCAAATACATCAACACTTTTCTAATAATAGACATAATAATCATCAACATCAGAATTCATTCAATAATAATTACCTCATACTAGGACTTCTCATGATAATCACATCTAAGATAATTCGTAATTATTCTTATTTGACTCAGCAGCAAAAATATTACAATGAATCCGTCCGCTTTTCTTTCACAACTTCCCCACCATTATCAATGACGAATTCGACAATAGCTGTAACAACAACAAAGACACTGATCTGATGCTTCTACATGATTAAATATCCCATCACAAATAGCTAATTATGTTTCCAATCAAATCACAAGTAATAATGTGAATATTCAAAGTCAGATGGGTACTCGTGTTCCAATAATAATATTTTAATGCAAATAGCCAATAGAATTCCAAGCTTTTCACGACAAATGATTAATCCAGGTCCAAGTTCTGGTGTAAAGGTTAATCGATTTCAGTGAATATTCTGAGGCAAATTACTCAAAACTCCTTATAATGTATACGATAACTAAAGCAATTATTTAACAGTAATCAAGTCATCATCAAATAATGTGAATAACGTAAATAATGTGAAAATATGCTAATGCAAACGGCAAATCAAGTACCTATGAATTTTGTAGAATTCCTACATCATATCCAAACTATCTGATATGAAATCACAACAAATTCAAAATATTAAATCGAGCAACAATCTAATAATAATCATCATCATTTAAAATTTGGTAGACCCTAATATTTTAATAAATATAATGAGCTAATACAAAATATAACTAAATTTTTTCGGTTCTTTTTGATTTTTTTTAGCTTTCTTTATACAATAAATAAAAATAAATGTAATTTTATTCTCTTCAGATAATTTCATTTTTCTGCTTATTTTGAATCTCTGCTTTCTCATTAATGTTAATTCATTTGGACTTTAATAATAACAAATTAGGATCTGTAAATTTAAAAATTCAAAAAATTTAAATAATTTATAAATGATCATGATCATTTATTAAAATAAATTATTGAAATTGTTCTTAGAATATACCTGAAGATTTTCCTGACTTTATTTCCTCCAATAAATCATGCAATCCACGAAGAGTACGAAAATATCGGCCAATATAATATGATTGTGGATGTAACTTACTTGAATCTGAAACCAATTCAAATAATTCTTGCTTTTGAAATTTTGAAGTATTTTTTTGATTTTCTTCAGCAATTTTAAGCTGTCGCATAACATTATTATCTATTATTCCAAAAAAAAAATTATTTAATCTTACAAAAAGTAAATCAGCTAATTCAACAGCAGTTGGACGTTCAGAAGGATCATCACTCCAGCATTGATACATCAAGTCCAAATACCATTCCGGAATCCAATTTAACATAAAATCAGGAACCTTTGGTCTTACACCATTACATATATCTATCATCAAATAAGTATCATGTGCTTGGTTAGCAAATGGTCGTTGTGCAGTAATTATTTCATACATAATTCCACCAAAACTATAAATATCGCCCTCCCTTGTAAATCCGTTTCCTCTTAATACTTCAGGTGGAATATATGGAATTGATCCATAAATAATATTAATCTTGTTATTAGAGTTTAAAATTAAATCATTTTCTAATTTATATAAACCTAAATTTATTCCTAAGCGTAAGTGTAAGTCGTAGGAATGCTCGCCTATCAAAATATTTCCACTATGAAGGTCACAATGAAAGAAATTTTTTGCATGTGATGTTTCAAGATACTCTGCTATGAGTGATAATATGAATAGTTTTTGTCTCCACCCTAAATCCCAAAATTTTTTGGTTAAATAATTATGTAAGTCGCACTCAAATAAATCCATAACAATAATGTAGTTTTGTGTAGAAGGATTTTTCGAAATTCCATAATATCCAAAATTAGTTGCATTTCGATTTTCATTAGCAGTCATCATCTTAATATGAAAATATTTTATAAAATATTAATAACAGTTCATAATAACTTATATTCTGAATATAAAGAAACATACCACTTTAAGAGATTCAACTATATCAATTCTAGAATCTTTTATTTCTTTCAAAGCAACTTTGCGGCCTGTTAATAGATATTCCCAATCTCGTTTGATAAAATTCCATCTCCATTTTATTCCATTTTCTAATTTGGCGGAATACACAGATCCATGACCACCATCTGCTATATGTTTGATATTTTGAAAATTAACATAAGGTATCCAATGTAACTTATTATCAATGTCATTTATTTGAAATTCTTGTATATTATAATCAATGTTAGCATCCCCACTAGACCATGTTTTAAATTCTTGGATAAAACGTTCTTTAGTACAAACATCACAATTTCCAACTGAATCAATGAAATTTCGCAAATTAGAATAAGCGAAATCCTCAGAAGAATGACCTTGTGGACAATACTTTATTTTCTCTATTTTTTGAGACATGGGAATACGTATTCGTTTTTGAATATTTTTAATTATTTTATTCCGAATTTATAAATAGAATATAATTCATTGAATGATGGTAATCATAATCATTGCCATATTTATTTGTTTGTGAATCACATTGTATGATTACAGTATACAGTATAATAATAAAAAAAAAAATGTGATTTTTTTTATATATGATTTTTTTATTTGAATAAGGAAAGTGGTGCCATGTAAACAATTTTCTTTTCAAACTGATATAGCATTCATATTCCAGTCATTTTCTAATATTTCTAATTTCTAATTCTAATCTTGATTATAATACTAAATTTATAATTATGATTTCTAAATCAGAATCAGAGGTAGAAAAAATTTTACCTCAACGGAGTTTGATTAAATATTTTTTTCCTTTGCCAAAAAAAAAAAAACAACGGATCGTAAGATAAGAAGCACGAGAATAATTATTTATAAATTAAAAAAAACGATTCATTATTTATAAATAAATCTAGAATTTTGAGCTTAAAAAAATACGGTGGCATGGAGGATTATAAAAAATTTATTTAAATAAACTGAACTGATCCTTTTTAACTTCAACAAAAAAAAAAAAATTATCTTTTTTGTCTAAAAAAATTTATTTAAATAAACTGCTCCTCTTTAACACATGTCGAATAATCAAAAAACGGCAAAAATTTTGGTGCAAATTGGCTTAGCCTCTTCATGAATCGTCCACAGATCATGAATCGGCCACAAATATCCCTGCCTAAAAATCTCCGGACTATATAATGTGTACCCTCGAAATATTTATTAAAAAAATAAATTAATTAATAAATCATCTTTGATGATAAAAATAAATAATATTAATACTTGATTAAATATATTAAAATTTTTGGTTCGTGATATAATGATATGATCGATCAAAAAAATAATTACATTAAAATTTGTATTACCCAAAAATAAGATAGATTTTATCTTACATTTTTTTTGTATACACAAAAAAATCACTCATCATATTCATCCTTTAAAAAAAACACGGAACAACAAGATTCAAGTAATCTTGAAGTCTCTTTATATCCTCATGTATTCTCATATGTATGATAAGACCATCGAATTCAGGGATCTAGAAAGTTGAAAATAGAAACAAAAACTATTGAAATATCGTCACCTAATTCAGAATTGGAAAAATTCAATTTCGGCACGTCCGGGATTGCCAATCAAGGTTATTTAGCGAAACATAGGCGAAACGCTAGACGGAATTTTAAATAGTATCAAATAAAAGAATCGTGAATTTCTGTAATATTTGTTTTTATTATTTCAACAATTTAACATGTCAATGGTTTATTTATTGATTATAAAAAAAAATTTAATCATTTCTGTTACAAAAGAATCGACTGCAGTATTAGGAGCCATACAAAATTCTCTTATTATTCTTCTTGAATAGATCTATTGTCTGTAATATCCACATTTGAACATAATATAACGAAATTTTGCTTTAAAAATATAATTAATATAATTATGAACATTATAAATTGTTATAGTATAGTATTTCAAAAATGAAGCATCGTAAAATAAAATAAAATGACAGCTATATATGTATCGAAATATCGTAAATTTGATACTTACACTTATTTTGATTATTATTACATTTTCTATTTTTTAAAAATTTTTTGAATTTTCAAATTTTTATTTCTAACTTTTTAAATATTAAAAAGTACAGTCTTTTTTTTTTCTTTTCCTCCATTAATATGTTTTAATGAATCAATATTATTATAAGTATTGACAATTTGTAGTTGATCCTGCTTTTTTCCTCATTAATATGGCATATCATTAACATCAGNTTTGGTCTTACACCATTACATATATCTATCATCAAATAAGTATCATGTGCTTGGTTAGCAAATGGTCGTTGTGCAGTAATTATTTCATACATAATTCCACCAAAACTATAAATATCGCCCTCCCTTGTAAATCCGTTTCCTCTTAATACTTCAGGTGGAATATATGGAATTGATCCATAAATAATATTAATCTTGTTATTAGAGTTTAAAATTAAATCATTTTCTAATTTATATAAACCTAAATTTATTCCTAAGCGTAAGTGTAAGTCGTAGGAATGCTCGCCTATCAAAATATTTCCACTATGAAGGTCACTATGAAAGAAATTTTTTGCATGTGATGTTTCAAGATACTCTGCTATGAGTGATAATATTAATAGTTTTTGTGTCCACCCTAAATCCCAAATTTTTTTGGTTAAATAATTATGTAAGTCGCACTCAAATAAATCCATAACAATAATGTAGTTTTGTGTAGAAGGATTTTTCGAAATTCCAAAATATTTAATAACAGATCCATATCTATTTTCAATAGTCTTAATATGAAAATATTAAAAGATAAATTAATAAATTACGAAATATTAATAACTTCTGAATATAAAGAAACATACCACTTCAAGAAATTCAGCTATATCAAATCTAGAATCTTTTATTTCTTTCAAAGCAACTTTGTAGCCTATTAAAGAATATTTCCAATCCTGTTCGATAAAATTCCAATGCGATTTTATTCCATTTTCTAATTTGGCAGAATACACAGATCCATGGCCACCATCTGCTATATGTTCGATATTTTGAAAATTATCATAAGGTATCCATTGTAGCTTAATGTATTTGTCATTTATTTGAGATTCCTGTATAATCTTATTAATGTTAGCATTCCCACTAGACCATGTTTTAAATTCTTGGATAAAATGTTCTTTGGTACATAATAAACAAAATCCATATGCAAAGACTTTACAGGAATGACCTGCTGGACAATATTTATTTTTTTCTATTTCTTGCGACATGGAAAATAAAAAGGAATATTCGTTATTGATTTTTATACTATTCCGAATTTATAATACATTATATTGTGTGACGGTAATTATTGCCTTTTCTGATTAACAAATCAGTACCCCTTTCTTAGAAATAATGCATGAATTTTGTGGTGACTCAATAAAAAAATATTATAAGTAAAGTACTGTATATACCTTATTTCATCCATTTTTACAAAAGTTGAGCATCCTACCTTGAAGGTACTTTTTATTTTATCTTCTTTTTGTCTTAACATAAATAACCCTTATTTTTCTCAAGTATCATTGAGTTTAGACACCTAATTAAGAAAAAATAATAATAACAAGCTATGCAAAAAAATAAACAAACCTATGTGCTTCACGTGATAGAGGTACATTGTATTTCAATAAATAGAGCAGTAAAAATTCTAGCAATTTTTATAAGCATATCATATTTATTTGAAGCATTAAATAGACATTGACAAGTATGCTTAATTCGAGTCTAAATAATTTAAATAATTTGCACACTTGAAATATTTTTTTTAAAAAATAAATTAATTAATAAATTTCTTTTATAAATGAACTCTCATACAAACTAAAATATAATTTAAAAAATTAGCTCTGATTAAACCAAAAAAAAAAAAATAATAATAATAATATTGATATTTGATTAAATTTTTTTTCATTTCGTAATGTAATGATCGATCAAGAAAAATAATTCGAGATGATATGGTAAGATAGATTTTGCATCCTGGTATCACATTTTTTTTCTGTATCAAAAAAAAAAATCACTCAACATGTTCAACTTTTTAAAAAAAAACACGGAACAACAAGATTTGGACAATCTTGAAGTCTCTTTATATGTTCATATGAACTCATATATATTATTGGACAGGGATCTGGAAAGTAAAAACCATTGAAATGTCGTATTCCTTGCCTTCCGGGACGGCTGTCGAAAGTTGCGGTCGAATTTAAACCATTCACCTAATTCTGAATTTTCTGAATTCAAAAAAAACTATTTCGGACGTCCTAAAATCTGTTATTGCCGATTAAGGTTATTTAACGAAATTTTAAATAATATCAAATAAAAGAATTATAAATTTTTATAATATTTGTTTATTTTAACAATTAAATATGTCAATGTTTATAATGTTTATTTTAAAAATTAAACATGTCAATGTTTATTTATTTATTTTAAAAAAAAAAATATTTAATCATTTTCGTTACAAAAAATGATCCCATACAAAACTATTACCTACACTCACATTTGTCTATTTTTTTTACAATCCAAAATACGATCATTATTTGCCTTGTGTAAAAAATGGGAAAAAAAAGGAAATAAAGAGAAGAAAAACTAAAGAAATTAAGGAAGTTAAAAAAAATCTAAAAAGGATTTATTTTTATTTATTTATTTTGCGGTTACTCAGCTAAGTATATGTTCCGTCAAGGTAGCTAAACATGCCATACAAAGTGGTATGGGTACCAGTCTCCACGCACTTTGACGGTCTCTTCGTCCTCAGAATTTACGATACGGGAGTAGTTGTTGATATTATACCTGGTCCCAAACTGACCATCCATAGAGATATTGATGCTTTGAACCTTAGCCGGTTTTGAAGTAGCATCATAGATGTTGATCGAAAGCGTTGCGATTCCATTGGTGATTTTGACATTATAAGTTTTGCAGAAAATGCCGTCCCTTTTATCGTTGTCAAAATCCTTGATGAAACCGTCATCGAGGCATAGAGCGAAGGCCAATGCTTCGTCTCCTCCGTCTGCGTCGGTTATAAAATCCATGCAGGTGGTATCCTCGGGACTATACTTGCACGCTAAATTATTTTGGGGAAAAAAGTCGAAATAGTTTTTCATAGAAGACGAAATTATTTTACTTAAAATCCTTCCTGTAATGAAACGTCGATTCAAAGTGAGATTACTGGATCCCTTTGAGGGATTTCGACGGCTTTGACGTATTCGATAATCTCCGAGACCGGCACTCCTATAGCAAAAGTTGTGATCCCAACCAAAAGAAGGGTTGAAGAGAAGTTAAGAAAGCATGGTTCTTCGTATCAATCTTCCGGGAGGATATTTGCACAAGTTTTTATTTTTATTTGTTCTTGAAAAAAGATTGAAGGAACGTTTATTTATACATATTTTCAAGTTTGCGACAAACAGAATTCGTTTTCTTATTATTTCCGCTTTACCAAATTGGTAATAAGAATAAAAAAAATAAAATAAGTAAATAAAAAATTAAATTTGAATAACTCCATTGATGATTTTCATTCAATTGAATTTTACAAAGTTTGACGTCTTGACTTTTCGGGTTGTTTTTTAATTTTTTTATTCAGGTTAACTGCACTATAGTTACTTATACACATTCCAAGTTAGAATTTGTTTTCTTATTCTTTCCGTTTTACAAAATTGGAAACAATAATAAAAAAATAAAATAAATAAAAAGACTACGATTTACTGTTCTAAATCCTTAATTAAAAAACCAATTGAGAATATTTAATCGAATAATTGTTTCGAAGCTTTTTTTTAGTAAAGAATTCACAAAAATAAACCGCAAATTATGATAAAACAAAAGGTGATCGTCAAATAAATAAATCGATCATTTGCAAGGTTCATCTTATAACTTTTAGAACTTTTAGGCGGCTTGATACGTACTATGACTATGGACCCTTTTACCAAAAAAAAAAAAATCCGTAAACGAAAATAAAAAAAAAAATAATTATTTTTTATTATTGAAAAATGAATTCATATGCAAAGATCATTTCCTTTTTTACCCGAAAAGGAGCAAAAGTATTATTTTTGATACACTTGTGGTTATTTGTTTGATATGGCATCAAAAAATAACCATATATATATATCAAAAACGATACCTTTGCATAAGAGTATNATTCTTTCCGTTTTACAAAATTGGAAACAATAATAAAAAAATAAAATAAATAAAAAGACTACGATTTACTGTTCTAAATCCTTAATTAAAAAACCAATTGAGAATATTTAATCGAATAATTGTTTCGAAGCTTTTTTTTAGTAAAGAATTCACAAAAATAAACCGCAAATTATGATAAAACAAAAGGTGATCGTCAAATAAATAAATCGATCATTTGCAAGGTTCATCTTATAACTTTTAGAACTTTTAGGCGGCTTGATACGTACTATGACTATGGACCCTTTTACCAAAAAAAAAAAAATCCGTAAACGAAAATAAAAAAAAAAATAATTATTTTTTATTATTGAAAAATGAATTCATATGCAAAGATCATTTCCTTTTTTACCCGAAAAGGAGCAAAAGTATTATTTTTGATACACTTGTGGTTATTTGTTTGATATGGCATCAAAAAATAACCATATATATATATCAAAAACGATACCTTTGCATAAGAGTATGCTAATGTAACGTGATTGAGGATATATAGTTCAAATAATTCTTGCCTTTGAGATTTTCTTGATTTTCATCAGCAATTTTAAGTTGCTGCAATAACATTATTATCCACTATGTTATCAAAAGTTTATCTAATATTTCGCAAAATAAATCAGTTAATTCATCAGTTGTTTGACGTTCAAAGGATCATCAATACATCCCAATTTAACATAAAATCAGGGACATATTCAATCAACAAACGGTCGTCGTTGTGAAGTAACTTCAACCATAATTCCACCAAAACTATAAATATCACCCTGGTTTAAAGGAAAAAAATCATACACATGTGAATATAATTATATGAATTTATGTGAAGAAAGGATTAGATTTTTTTAAAATTCGAAATAAATATGACAATTGTTCAAACAAAGTGAAAGCTTGAACTAGAATACCTCTTGATGTTTAACGTGTCTAATGTTGCTTGAGTATTAAAGAATCTCTTCAGCCTCAATTACACTTTCTAAATCCTGTTTACTATAGCGTCGGTATTTATATCATTTCATTCATAATATTGATATCCGCTCCAAAAGAATTTTCGAATTTTTTTTTTTTTTTTTTTTTTTACGTTTGAATTTTATAATAATTGAAATTACGATTTGCTCTCATTTTATCGCTTCTTTATAAACTTGAAAATAGCCTTTTCAACAACTTTATTTTCGAATTTATATCCGCAATAGAAATTTTAGAATAGCACCACTATCTGATATTGAAGAATTTTTTTCATTGCACAAAAAAAGATTTAAAACATGTGATATTTGGCACACCAGAATAATTCGTCGTTTAATATTTTCGCGTTTTTAAACTTTTCATTATTATTATTTTTCTGATTNAATCTCTTCAGCCTCAATTACACTTTCTAAATCCTGTTTACTATAGCGTCGGTATTTATATCATTTCATTCATAATATTGATATCCGCTCCAAAAGAATTTTCGAATTTTTTTTTTTTTTTTTTTTTTACGTTTGAATTTTATAATAATTGAAATTACGATTTGCTCTCATTTTATCGCTTCTTTATAAACTTGAAAATAGCCTTTTCAACAACTTTATTTTCGAATTTATATCCGCAATAGAAATTTTAGAATAGCACCACTATCTGATATTGAAGAATTTTTTTCATTGCACAAAAAAAGATTTAAAACATGTGATATTTGGCACACCAGAATAATTCGTCGTTTAATATTTTCGCGTTTTTAAACTTTTTATTATTATTATTTTTTTGATTTTTTTTTTTTTGATTTTTTCAGCTTGTTTTATTACTTTATTATTATTAGAATTACTATTATTATTACCGCTTTATTATTATTATTATTATTATTACCACTTTTTATTTTATTTTTATTATAATTATTATCATTATTATATTACTATTAGAATACTTATATATTTTTTTCTTTTTTTTATATTTTTTTAAAATATCAATCAATTGTTAATACACAGCAGACTATCGGAATTTATGATTTATTGTAAAATAAAATATGAAATTCTGCGCTATTTTATACCCCCGCTTTTAAGAATTTTGCTTTTTCAAGTTTATTATAAGCAAATTGCTGCAAGGAATAAATAAAAATCCCTTCCTTAGAGAGAAAGCATAAATTTTGTGTTCTATTTTTCCTTAATGTACTAATTAAAAACAAAACAAAGCGGAAAATTTCACCTGAAGGTAATTATTTTATTTTGTTCTCTTTGTCTTATGTGGTTTCAAAAAACATAAGAACTTATCTTGAAAAGGCGTCTCCCATTCCTTTAACGATATAATTTTTTTTTTCATTATTTTAATACAAATATTCATTGTTTCTATTGCAAGTATTGTCGAATTCAAACACCTTTATTACAAAAAAAAAATAACAAAAGCTATGTAAAAAATAAATAAAAAATGTATTCACTGATAGTGAATAAAAAAAAATTCTACATATATTTGAGGCATGCTAAATTCGAGCCTTAATAATATGTGCGCGCAAAAATAGTTTTAAGGAAATAGATATCCTTTATTAATAAATGAGTTCCCATACAAAAGTATATTTAAGAAAATTAACTCCTATGATAAAAATTAAATAACAATAAAATTAAATAAGATAATATTGATACTTGATTCAAAATATTTCAATTTTTTTTTTTTATTTTTTGTAAAACTAATATTTTTATCTATACAATTTTTTTCTTGAAATATTAGAGAATGATCGTTTTTTCATTTGACTTTGAATTTCCTATTCCTCATCAACAGGTTTTGGACCTTAAAATAGTTGATTCATTGGACAATAATAAATTAGGATCTATAAATTTAAAAATTCAAAAAATTTAAATAATTTGTAATCGATCATTTATTAAAATAAAATTATTGAAATTGTTCTAAGAATATACCTGAAGATTTTCCGGACTTTATTTCTTCCAATAAATCATGCAATCCGTGAAGAGTACGAATATATCGGCTAACGTAACATGATTGTGGATGTAATTTACTTGAATGTGAGAATAATTCAAATAATTCTTGCTTTTGAGATTTTGATGTATTTTTTTGATTTTCATCAGCAATTTTAAGTTGTTGCGTAACATTATTATTTACTATATTCCCATAAAGTTCTGATACGTCAAAAAATAAAACATATAATTCTGCGGCAGTTGGACGTTCAGAAGGATCATCACTCCAACATTGATACATCAAGTCTAAATACCATTCTGGAATCCAATTTAACATAAAATCAGGAACCTTTGGCCTTACACCATTACATATATCTATCATCAAATAAGTATCATGCGCTTGGTCAGCAAATGGTCGTTGTGCTGTAATTATTTCATACATAATTCCACCAAAACTATAAATATCGCCCTCCCTTGTAAATTCATTTCCTCTTAAAACCTCAGGTGGAATATATGGAATTGATCCATAAATTTCGTTATTTTTTTTAGAGTTTAAAATCAAATCGTTTCCTAAATTATGTAAACCTAAATCTATTCCTAAGTCTAAGTAAGGGTAGTAAAGATCGAAATTATAGTCTATCAAAATATTTCCACTATGAAGGTCACAATGAACTAAATTTTTTTCATGTGAGCGACTAAGATTAAATGCTATTGATAATGATATGCCTATTTTTGATCCCCACCATAAATCCCAAAATTTTTTGGTTAAAAAATTATGTAAGCCACCATCAAATAAATCCATAACAATAATGTAGTTTTGTGTAGAAGGATTTTTTGAAATTCCATGATATTTAATAATAGACCCATATTCATGTTTATTGGCGATCTTCATCTTAATATGAAAATATTAAAAGATAAATTAAAAATTACGAAATATTAATAATAGTTCATTATAACTTATATTCTAAATATAAAGAACATACTACTTTAAGAAACTCAACTATATCAAATCTAGAATCTTTTATTTCTTTCAAAGCAACTTTGACGCCTATTGAATTATATTTCCAATCCTGTTCGATAAAATTCCAATGCGATTTTATTCCATTTTCTAATTTGGCAGAATACACAGATCCGTGGCCACCATCTGCCATGTGTTTGATATTTTGGAAATCATCATAAGGTATCCAATGTAATTTACTGTATTTATTATTTATTTGAGATTCTTGTATAATATTATCAATGTTTGCATTCCCACTAGACCATGTTTTAAATTCTTCGATATAATGTTCGCGAGAACACAAAGAACATATTCCATCAAAACTAATGAAATTTCGGTAATCAAAATAAGAGGAATTCTCAGAAGAATGACCTGCCGGACAATACGTTATTTTTCCTTGAGACATGGGAAATGAAGAAATAAAAAGAATATTCGATTATTAAAGATTTTTTTTTTTAATTGGTAGTAACTCATGTGATCGAAATTTTAAAAATCAAATATATCACATGGTAATCAACCTGAGATGCAATTCGAACATCAACGATTATTTTTTGATAATCTAACATCTAACCCCAATACTAAGCTTTATTAATAAACTGTATTTGTAAGATGTTTTTAATAAATATATTTAGTAAACTTTACAATGATTGTAATTGTAATAAATATAAAATTAATTATTTATTATCTTTTATAATAGGTCTTGAAATATGCATCTCATCTAAGGTAACTCTTGTAAAACCACAAAACTTCATGTAAAATATTTAATTATATATGTAAATTTGTGTAACATGATCAACATTATTATTCTTGCCATTTTTGTTTTATTCATTATTTTTTCTTTCATTACCCAATAAAGAGTTAATATGAATTCATAATAAATAATTAATAATATTTATTAAAAAAAAAAAGAAATGATATATGATCTTTCCACTTTTTTTTTACACTAGAAAATCCTCTCCATAATATGATTTTTTTTTCTGACTATTTTTATCTATTGCTGCATCAACACTTTCGGGATCACCGTGCATTTTCCAGGAGACATCAACATATTTGTACTTGAATAAAATATTAAAAATATTAATAAATTATTAAATTACTAAGTTAGTATGAAAAAAATCAAAAATAAATACCTTCGCGTCATGTCTCATATCCATGATTTTTTTATCAAAATATTAGTCATCAAAGATTATCTTTGTTCGGCTACTTTTTCCAAGAAACTAATTTATTACCTCGTGTTATTTCTTACTGCATCAATTTTTTTGGATTAATTCAGAGTGTAAATACGGGTATAATCACAGATATAGATACTGAAATACAAGAAGTTAGATGTGCATTTTGTATTAAAGGTGGGATTACAGATATTTCAGTTAGAAAACATACTGCATCATTTACTCTTAATGGCGCACAAGCAATTCGAAGAGCATATCCAATTATTAATGCATACGCATTTACGGTTCATAAAGTACAAGGAATTACTCTTCCAAAGGTCTCACCGAATTTGGATGCACAAATGTTTTAAAAAGGACAAGTATATTCAGCTTTAAGTCAATGTTTGAACAGAGAAGATGAAAGATTGGAAAAAAAAATTATCATCAATATCGTTACAAAAATCATTGAATATTTAAAAAACGACTATCTGAAAAATTCTTTTTTTTTTGTTTTATTTTTCAATAATAAAAATTAATAAAAAAAAATAAAGATAAATCATATAAACCTGATTGTCAATAAACGTACGCGACAATAGCGATGAAGTCGCAGAAACAAGCCTAATTTTTTTTTAAAAAAAATAGATCCGGAATCAAATATATACTATCTTAATTAATTTTTTAGTTTATGGTTAGTTAATTTCTATAACTTCTGTTTTTGTTTGGGAGCTCATTTATTATTAAAAGAAATCTATTTAATTTATTTATCTTAAAACCTTTTCGCGTGTAAATATTATTAAGACTCGAATTTAACAGGCTTATTAATCGAAATATGTTTTATTTCAACGAAATACAATTTCTTCTATTATCCCTTTATCTATACTAATGCTTTCTTTAAATTTTTTGGAGTCAAACCTGGTTCATCCTCATCAAAAGGCTTTAACAATTCTTTAGAACAAAAATTATAAGAATTAGACCTTAAAATAATTTGATTCATTTTGCTTTGATAAATTAGAAACTATAAATTTAAAAATTCAAAAAAATTTAAATAATTTGTAATTATCATTTATTAAAATCGAAATTATTCCAAGAATATACCTGCAGATTTTCAGATTTTAATTCTTCCTACAGATCATTCAATCTGTGAAGAGTATGAATATATCGAATAATATAACATGATTGTGGATGTAACTTACTTGAATGTGAAAACAATTCAAATAATTCTTGCTTTTGAAATTTTGAAGTATTTTTTTTGATTTTCTTCGGCAATTTTAAGCTGTCGCATAACATTATTATCCATTATTTTACGATGAAGATTATTTAATATTTCGTACTCAGAAGGATCATCTATCATCATGTGCTTGGTCGTTGTGCAGCAACTAAATTCCACCAAAACTATAAATATCGCCCTCCCTAATTCCTCTTAATACTTCAGGTGAAATATATGGAATTAATCCATAAATTTTGTTATTTTGTTTTCAGAGTTTAAAATCAAATCATTAACAATAGTTCCTCCATATTAATAAACATAAATATTGATCTGAAATATTAAAAGATAAATTAATAAATTACGAAATATTAATAACAGTTTATAATAACTTATATTCTAAATGTAAAGAAACATACCACTTAACCATATCAAATCTAGAATCTTTTATTTCTTTTAAAGCAATTTATATTCCCAAAATCCTGTTTGATAAAATTCCATTTCCATTTTATTCCATTTTCTATTTCGGCAGAATACACAGATCCATCTGCTATATGTTCGATATTTTGAAAATTATTATAAGGTATCCATTGTAGCTTGACATATTTGTCATTTATTTGAGATCCTTGTATAATCCTATCAATTTTAGCATTCCCACTAGACCAAGTTTTAAATTCTTGAACAAAATGTTCGTTAGAACACAGACAACATATTCCATCATCAAAACCAATGAATTTTCGGTAATAAGAATGACCTGCCGAACAATACCTTATTTTTCTAGTGTGAAAAAAAGAAATAAAAGGATCATTATTGAAGATTTTTTCTATAAGCATATAATAAAATTTATTTGAAGCATTAAATAGGCATTAATAAGTATACTAAATCCGAGTCTAAATAATATGTGTACCCTCTGAAATATTTATTAAAAAAATATATGAATTAATAAATCATCTTTAATAATAAATAATTTAGAATATTAACTCTGATGATAAAAATAAAAAAGAAAAATAATAATATTACTACTTGATTGAATATTTTTGGTTCGTATTGTAATGATCGATCAAAAAATAATAACGTTAAAATTTGTATTACTCAAAAATAGGATAGATTTTGTATCTTGTATCTTACATTTTTTTTTCTGAATGCACAATAAATCCTCGACATATTCATCCTTTAAAAAAAACACGGAACAAGATTTAAGATCTAGCAAGTTGGAAATAGAATGAAAATAGAAACAAAAACTATTGAAATATCGAATTCCTTACCTTCCGGAACGACTGTCGAAAAAATACAAAATTTAAAAATTAAAGTTGTGGGCAATCTAAACCACCTAATTCAGAATTGGAAAAATTTAATTTCGTCACGTCCAGGATTGTCGCTTAAAGTTATTTAACGAAATATTGGCGAAATGCTAGGCAAAATTTTAAATAGTATCAATTAAAAGTATTATAAATTTCTATAATATTTGTTTTTATTGTTTCAACAATTTAACATGTCAAAGTTTTATTTATTGATTATAAAAAAAAAATTTAATCAATTTCCGTTACAAAAGAATCTCTTATGATTCTTCTTGAATAGATCTATTATTTGCAATATCCACATTTGAAAATATAATTAATATAATTATGAGCATTACAAATTGTTATAGCATAGTATTTCAAAAATGAAGCATCGTAAAATAAACTAAAATAACAGCTATATGTATCGAAATATTATAACTTTCCATTTATTTTGATTTTTAGTTTATTATTATATTTTCTATTTTTTTTTTAGTATTTTCTGAATTTATTTTAACTTTTTAANCTAAACCACCTAATTCAGAATTGGAAAAATTTAATTTCGTCACGTCCAGGATTGTCGCTTAAAGTTATTTAACGAAATATTGGCGAAATGCTAGGCAAAATTTTAAATAGTATCAATTAAAAGTATTATAAATTTCTATAATATTTGTTTTTATTGTTTCAACAATTTAACATGTCAAAGTTTTATTTATTGATTATAAAAAAAAAATTTAATCAATTTCCGTTACAAAAGAATCTCTTATGATTCTTCTTGAATAGATCTATTATTTGCAATATCCACATTTGAAAATATAATTAATATAATTATGAGCATTACAAATTGTTATAGCATAGTATTTCAAAAATGAAGCATCGTAAAATAAACTAAAATAACAGCTATATGTATCGAAATATTATAACTTTCCATTTATTTTGATTTTTAGTTTATTATTATATTTTCTATTTTTTTTTTAGAATTTTCTGAATTTATTTTAACTTTTTAAATATTAAAAAGTATGCAGTCTTTTTTTTTTTTCCTCCATTAATATTTTTTAATGATTCAATATTATTATAAATATTGACAATTTGTAGTTGATTCATCAGACTCCTGCTTTTGAATTTTCTTTTCCTCATTAATGTGGTATATTATTAATATTAGAAGTAGTTGATTCATTGGACTTTAATAATAAATTAGGATCTATAAATTAAAATTTTTATAATTAATTACTTTATTAAAATAAAATTATTTAAAAAATATTACCTGGTGATTTTCCAGATTTGAGATCCTCCAATAAATAATGCAATCCATGAAAAGTATGAATATATCGGCTAATATTACATGATTGAGGATGCAACTTACTTGAATATGAAAATAATTCAAATAATTCTTGCTTTTGAGATTTTGATGTATTTTTTTGATTTTCTTCAGCAATTTGAAGTTGCCGCATAACATTATTATCTACTATATTTCCTACAAGCTTTTCTAATATTTCCAAAAATAGATTACTTAATTCAACAGAAGTTGGACGTTCAGAAAGATCATCACTCCAACATCGATACATCAAGTCTAAATACCATTCTGGAATCCAATTTAACATAAAATCAGGGACTTTTGGTCTGACACCATTACATATATCTATCATCAAATAAGTATCATGTGCTTGGTCAGAAAATGGTCGTTGTGCAGTAACTATTTCATACATAATTCCACCAAAACTGTAAACATCACCCTCCCTTGTAAATTCATTTCCTTTTAATACTTCAGGTGGAACATATGGGACCGATCCAGAAATTTTGTTAATTTTATTGTTAGAGTTTAAAATTAAATCATTTTCTAATTTACATAAACCAAAATCTATTCCTAAGTCTGAGCCAGGATCGAAAAAATGGAAATTCAAGTCTATCAAAATATTTCCACTATGAAGGTCACAATGAATTAAATTTTTTTCATGAAATCTTTCAAGACACTCTGCTATGAATGATAATATGTATATTTTTGATTGCCACCCTAAATCCCAAAATTTTTTGGTTAAAAAATTATGTAAGCTGCCATCAAAAAATTCCATAACAATAATGTAGTTTTGTGTAGAGGGATTTTTCGAAATTCCAAAATAATTAATAATAGTTCCATTAGTAATCGTCGTCTTAATATGAAAATATTAAAAGATAAATTAATAAATTACGAAATATTAATAACTTCAAATATAAAGAAACATACCACTTCAAGAAATTCAAATCTAGAATCTTTTATTTCTTTCAAAGCAACTTTGCAGTCTATTAAAGCATATTCCCAATCCTGTTTGATAAAATTCCATTTCCATTTTATTCCATTTTCTAATTTGGCAGAATACACAGATCCATTGCCACCATCTGCTATATGTTCGATATTTCGAAAATTATCATAAGGTATCCATTGTAGCTTAATGTATTTGTCATTTATTTGAGATTCTTGTATAATCTTATTAATGTTAGCATTCCCACTAGACCATGTTTTAAATTCTTGGATAAAATGTTCTTTGGTACATAATAAACAAAATCCATTTACAAAGACTTTATAGGAATGACCTGCTGGACAATATTTATTTTTTTCTATTTCCTGCGACATGGAAAATAAAAAGGAATATTCGTTATTGATTTTTATACTATTCCGAATTTATAATTCATTGTATTGTTTGATGGTAATTATTGCCTTTTCTGATTATATTTATATTTAACGAATCATAAAGTACGAGTACGCCATCAAAAACATCTATGCATATATTGTGACACTTTTTTTGATGTTACCTTTATGATATATTATTTCAAGCAAGTAATAACTATAAAAATATACGGAACAATCCAATACAACTTAGAAGAAAAAATACTAAGATTAGTAAATAATCTATATTTATGATTTATTATAAAATATTAAATTCTGCATTATTTTATGTCCGAGATCTTTGGTAACACTATTATATTCCCGCTTTTAATAATAATCTTGTCTTTCAAGTTTATTATAAGCAAGGAATAAGTTATCATAATAAAGATCCCTTTCTTACAAAGAATGCATGAATTTTGTAGTGACTTAATAAAAAAAATTATTATAAGTATATACCATTTTTACTTATTTTATTTAATCGTTAAATAAAAATAAACAAAAGTTGAGCATCCTACCTTTAAAGTACTTTTTTATTTTATCTTCTTTTTGTCTTAACATAAATAACCCTTATTTTTCTCAAGTATTATTGAGTTTAGACACTTAATTAAGAAAAAATAATAATAACAAGCTATGCAAAAAAAAATCAAAACCATATTCACGTGATATAACCGATAGTGTCGTCGTCGTTACGTTATGGAAGGTAAGGCTGTAGACAAAGAATTGAAACAGCATTGGATACAAAGGGAGTTCCAACAAAGTATTAGATAATTATAAAAAAAAACTTCACGTTTATTTGATTATTTATTTGTGCTACATTACTTTATTAATCCGATCCGATAATCATGCGAACGTTATTTCATACTGCGAGATCTTTTTCGGGGTAGAAAAACGGCATAGATTTTTTTACTATTATATTATAAGCAAATTGCTGAAGGAATAAGTTTGTTATAATATAAATTTTGCCCCTTTTCTTATAGAGAGAAAACATAAATTTTTGTGTTAAGGTAAGTGCATGTGTTTTTTTTAGCATCGCAAAAAGACAAAAGGTCAATGAAAAAATATTCTTGACTTAATTATTATTCAAATTTAATTTATGGATTCTATTAATATTACCGATTTTTTTAAAAGCACCCAAAGTTAGGATAGGATTCTGAATGGCAACCCACCCAAATCTTAATGTAATTGTAAATCAAAGGAATATTTAATTCCTCTGAGTTGGGGCGAGAGAAAGTTAAACGACAAACGTTGGATTGTGATATTTTTAATATTCACGTTGGATATGGTATTTTAATATAAATATTTCAATTATTTAAAAATTTATTATTTTATTATTTAATTAATTTATTAATTTATTATGATAGAAGGATTCAAACCAGAGTTTCGTCTGTTAAAATATTTTCATCATTAAAACTCCGCAAATCGTGGAACATCTTTCAGCCAGTTATTCATAAAGGAAGGAGGATTGATGCCGATGAAATCTAGTAAGTTCAATTAAAATATTCTATAAATTATCGTAATAATTATTAATATGTTATTAATTGAAAAAAAGGACGCTTGGGCTCTTGGAACTAGATTTGAGCGTGATTATGTATCTGTTGAAAAAGAAGGAATAAAGTAAGTTATCAATTAAATTATTTGATTTAATTTTAATTTTATTTAAATTTTTATTTATTTAAAATTATTATTTATTTATTTTGTTTATTTTTCTAGGATCTATTTATAAATACTACAAAATATATACATTAGTTAATATATATCGTGATACAAATTATAAAACACGAGTTATAAGTTCGTTCTCCTTGATGAACAGCAACAAGAGAATATCTTAATTTGTATCCGAATGGAAAAGGATATTATAATAAATTAGACGATACAAAATTGTGGCGCAAGTATGATATTAATATATTTTTTCTTAATATAATTATTTTCATTCTTAATACAAATATTAATCTATTTATTTCTTACATATTTACTTGTAATATATCTTAAATATATAGGTATGAATGAATTTTGTATAGACTATTTAAATTTTAATAAAGCCTAAATAGAGTGAACAATAAACTTCAATATGATTCTGAATCTCGGCAACTCATTAATTATGGATGATTATGTAAAAAAAACCGAATTGGAGATCGCTATGGGAAAGCAACTATTTCAGATTGTTGAATTTTCAACACAAAACCCACCCTCCAAAGTTATTCAATCTCAATCTTCACTTGAATTATAAAATTGATTCTTATCTCGGACCTTATCGTGACAGCTACAATTACGGAATCTCAAAATAATTTAAAATCAATCATTATTCAAGATATTCAAGATGAAATCGCGCCTACTATCATCTCCTCCTCTACGCAGAAGAACTCACGAATATCATCGCAAATCTCTTCATCTCTTACATTGATGCAAACTTCATTACAATCTCAATCTAACAGTAACAACTTTCTTTATCACCTTCTCCAATTCAAATACATAAACACATTTCCACGTAACCTAATAATAGCTGTAATAACCAATATCTAATTTAAATATCAACATCAGAATTCATTCAACAATCATTATCTCATATCGGAGCTTCACATGATATTCAAAAACTCAGCAATAACTTATCTCAGATGATTCGTAATTCTTCTTATTCGACTCTGCAGCGAAATAGTCACAACGAATCCGATTTGCTTCGATCTCACAACTTCATCAACAACTAATTCGACAGTAACAGCAGCATCAAACAACAAAGACACTGTTCTGTTGCTTCTACACGATTGAATACTAGAATTATTCCATCACAAATGGCTATTTATGATTCCAATCAAGTGACAAGTAGACTATTCAAAGACAAATGGGTAATCGTGTTCCAAATAATAATAATAACCAAATGATTACATAAACGACAAATTATTAGTCCAGATCCATTAAATATGATGACCAATTCAGTTCGAAATTCTGGTGTACTGGTTGATTAATTTCAGAGAATATTCGAGGTAAATTACTCAAAATTTGCTCGTAATGTCTGACTCTTTCGCGATAACTAATCAGGTTCAAAGCAATAATCCAATAGTAAATCAGGCGGTGTTGCAGATATGCCAGCTCAAATGACTAATTAATGTGAATAACATGAATATGCAAATTCAAATGGTCATTCAAGTAGAGAAGCAGCACATCGAAACTATTTGATGAAATCACAACAAATTAATCCACATCAAATCGATCAGCAACAGCAGCCCCAGAAACTACAATCCAATAATAAAAATCATTTACAATTTATTAATATTCTTTCATACAGTTTTTTTGTTAGTTTTTTATAATTCGGTCAAATAAATATGAAATTTGTTTTAGTTTTTATAATTTAGAAAATATGAAAATGAACAGTAATTTTGGAAATTTCTATGATGATAAATTAGATTTTTAACCTTTAATATTATACGTGACATGTCGAAATCATTTAAATCACATCACATGAAAACACATTCACCATTGGTACATAATATATTATGAAAATATAAATTAATATAATTATGACAGTTATAAATTGTTATAGTACAGTATTTCCTAAAATAAAATAATAATTACATAAAATTTTATAAATTTGATGCTTTCTCATTTATTTTGATTTTTAGTTTATTATTGATTTCTGAAATTTTTCTGTTTTATTTTTAATTTTTTTAATATTATAGTCTTTTTTTTTCTTTTCCTCCATTAATATGTTCTAATGAATCAACATTATCATAAGTATTGATAATTTATAGTTGATCCATCAGACTCCCACTTTTGAATTTCCTTTCCTCATTAATATGTTATACATAAGTAGCTGAAGTAATTGATTCATTGGACTTTAATAATAAATTAGGATCTGTAAATTAAAAATTTTATAATTAATTACTTTATTATATTAAAATAAAATATTTTAAAAAATATTACCTGCTGATTTTCCAGATATGAGATCCTCCAATAAATAATGCAATCCATGAAAAGTATGAATATATCGGCTAATGTAACATGATTGTGGATGTAACTTACTTGAATATGAAAATAATTCAAATAATTCTTGCTTTTGAGATTTTGATGCATTTTTTTGATTTTCATCAGCAATTTTAAATTGTCGCATAACATCATTATCCACTATATTATTATCAAGTTTTACTAATACATCCCAAAATGAATTACTTAATTCAACAGAAGTTGGACGTTCAGAAAGATCATCACTCCAACATCGATACATCAAGTTTAAATACCATTCTGGAATCCAATTTAACATAAAATCCGGGACCGTTGGTCTTACACCATTACATATATCCATCATCAAATAAGTATCATGTGCTTGGTCAGCAAATGGTCGTTGTGCAGTAATTATTTCATACATGATTCCACCAAAACTATAAATATCTCCCTTTCTTGTAAATTCATTTCCTCTTAACACCTCAGGTGGAATATATGGAATTAATCCATAAATTTTGTTTGTTTTATTATTGACATTTAAAATTGAATCATTTTTTAATCGAACTGACCCTAAATCTATTCTAAAGTCAGAATTGTAGGGATCGAGCTTATCATTTATAAAAATATTTCCACTATGAAAGTCACAATGAATAAAATCTTTTGCATGTAAACTTTCAAGACCCTGAACTATTGATACTAATATGTCTATTTTTGATAGCCACTCTAAATCCCAAAAAGTTTTGGTTAAATAATTATGTAAGTCATAATCAAATAAAATCATAACAATAATGTAGTTTTGTGTTGAAGGATTTTTTGAAATTCCATAATATTCAGTAAATTCATAATTATTAATAGTCTTTATCTTAAAATGAAATATTAAAAGAAAAATCAATAAATTTCAAAAATTAATAAATAATATTTTAAATATAAAGAAACATACCACTTTAAGAAATTCAGCTATGTCATATCTAAAATCTTTTATTTCTTTCAAAGCAACTTTGGCGCCTATTAAATCAAATTCCCAATCTTGTTTGATAAAATTCCAATTCGCTTTTATTCCATTTTCTAATTTGGCGGAATTCACAGATCCATGACCACCATCTTCTATGTGTTCGATATTTTGAAAATTAACATAAGGTATCCATTGTAACTTTCCATAAACGCTATTTATTTGAGATTCTTGTATAATCATATCAATTCTGTCATTCCCACTAGACCAAGTTTTAAATTCTTGGATAAAATGTTCTCTAGTACACAAAGAACATCTTCCATATCGAATGGAATCTTCGCTATAAGAAGAATGACCTGCCGGACAATGCTCTATTTCTATAGACATGGGAATATTCGTTGAATAATTTTAATTTTTTTTTAATTCTAAATAAAAATAATTCATTTGTTTGACGGGAATCATTTCCTTTTCTGATTACATTTACAGTTGAAACTTGTCTAGATTCAAGCAGTATACGCCTGTAAGCATAATCATGTCATCTATATAAAATAGAAAGTCACATGTGTTGATAAATATCCGTACATACGTACATATGCATAAGATTTTGCCCAAAAGGCCCTGGGCAACAATGTGATCATCTTTTTGATAAAAAATATGAGAAAAAATGGTGAATTAGATAATTACAAAATTCTGTATTATTTAATGCCCCGAGATCTTTGCGGGGTAGAAGAAAGGCACGGATTATATTCCCAAGTTTATTGTATGCAAATTTCTGCAAGGAATAGATTTTCTAAAATGATAATTTTACCTTTCTTAGAGAGAAAGCATAAATTTGTATGCTTGTGTTTTTTTTTGCAAGAAAAAAAAAAGGGGATAAAATAAGTTAAGTTCCTTCAAGGTAAGATATTCTACTTTTATTCAGCGCATAAATTAAATAAATAAAATGGGTGAAATAAGGTATATACTTTATTTATTATAATTTAATTATTGGGTTGGAAGGCATCCCACATTCCTTTATTAAAGCAAATAATCCTTATTCCTCTAAATTGCTCTCAAGTATTATCGATAATTAAGAAAGAATAATAATAATAAAGCTATACAAAAAAAAAATAAATAAAATATATGTGCTTCACATTAGCATGGTTATGTTATGAAAGAAAAAATGGAAAAAATTGTTAAATAGAGCAATAAAAAATTCTAGCAAAGTAATTTTTATAACATTTTTTCTTTTTTATTTTTTATTTTTTATTTTTTATTTTTTATTTTTTATTTTTATTTTTTATTTTTTATTTTTTATTTTTTATTTTTTATTTTTTATTTTTATTTTTTATTTTTTATTTTTTATTTTTTATTTTTTATTTTTTATTTTTTAAATTTTTGATAATTAATTCGCATTTTTCTGTTTGACTTTAAATTCCCTATCCCGGCAAATAGATTTTAACTCTTTAGAACAGTAGCATAAGAATTGGACTTTAAAATTATTGATATAATAAACTAGGATTTATAAATTTAAAATTTTTGTTTTTAAATAAAATTTCCCAGATTTTACATATTTCTTCCAATAAATCTTGCAATCCATGAAGAGTATAAATCTATAGGCCAATATAACATGATTGTAGATGTACATAACTTATTTGAATATGAAAATAATTCAAATAATTTTTTTGATGTATTTTTTAATTTCATCAGCAATTTTAAGTTATTCCATAACATCACCACTATATTATCATAAAGTATTCCTGTTAAGTCAAAAAATAAATTAGATAACTCAGCTGCAGTTGGACGTTCGGAAGGATCATCACTCCAGCAACGATACATCAAGTATAAATACCATTCCGGAATCCATTTTAACATAAAATCAGGCACCTTTGGTCTTAAACCATTACGTATATCTATTATCAAATAAGTATCATGTTCTTGGTCAACAAATGATCGTTGTGCAGTAACTATTTCATACATCATTCCACCAAAACTATAAATATCATCATGGATTAATCCATAAATTTTGTTATTTTGTTATTGGCATTTAAAATTAAATAATTATCTAATTTAAATCTATTTTTGATAAAACATCAAAATTGGTCAAAGTATTTACACTATGAAGTTTAATTTTTTGCATATAAGCCAATTCAATTGATATTTCTGTTTCCCACCCTAAATCAAAAATTTTTGTCAAAAATTTCGTAAGCCATCATCAAATAAATCCAAATGTAGTTTTTCGCAGAATAATTTTTTTTAAAAATTCAATAATATTTGACAGAAAAAAGATCAAGATGATCAATTCGTTTCCTAAAAATGAAAATATTAAAAGACAAATAAATTACGAAATATTAATAACAGTTCATAATAACTTATATTTTAAATACCACTTTCAGAAATTCATATATTCAGTCTTTTATTTCTTTCAAAGCAACTTTTGAATAATATTTTATTTCATTTTTTTAATTTGGCAGATCCATGGCCACATATTTTTTGTATAATCTTATAAATGTTAACATTCTCAGTAGACCATTCTTGAAGAAAATGTTCTGTAGTATACAAAGACATCTTCCCATGAATAAATCAAATTTTGGTGCGGAATCTTCCCCGCCGAACAATACATCTTTTTACTGTTTCCAAAAACATGGAAATTTTTTCTGAATTCCGAATTAAATTTTTATTTATTAATTTCATTGAAAATTTATTAAAGTTAACATTCTACGTATTTTTTCATTAAAGAAATTATTTCTCTTTGTCAAATTTGTAAATATAAAAATTTTAGTTATAGATATAAACAGATAATAATTAATTTTGTAGGCATTTTTTTTTTCAAAGAGAGAGCCGGAATAGTCACAAGTTTAATAACAGTTTTATGAAAACGCGTTTCGATTTTTTTTTCACAACTTGGGATTTAATGCTCTTTATTTTAATCTCGATAAAATTAATTTTCGTCATACGTGTGTATCATGAAAAATCATCATTTGTGCACTTTAAAAATCATGCTTTCTTTGCGCAAGATCTTTTTGCGGACATCCACTTAACGAGTGAAACATGATATTCACGTTATGAGGTATTTTTATTTTAATTATTTAAAAATTTATTTTATTATTTAATTAATTTATTAATTTATTATGATTGAAGAATTCAAACCAGAGTTTGTCTGTTAAAATATTTTCGTCATTAAAATTCTGCAAATTGTGGAGCATCTCTTCAGCCAGTTATTGATAAAGAAAGGGAGATTGATGTCTAGTAAGTTCAATTTCAATTAAAATATTCTATAAATTATCGTAATAATTATTAATATGTTATTGATTTAAAAAAGGACGCTTGGCGATAAGAAAGGCTATTGGAACCAAATTTGAGCGTGATTATTTATCTATTTAAGGAGAAGGGAGAAAGTAAGTTGTCAATTAGGTTATATATTTAGATTCGATTTGATTTTAATTTTAATTAAATTTCCACTTATTTAAAATTATTATTTTATTCTTTTTTCTAGGATCCATTGATAAATAACAATATATATAATGATACAAATGATAAAACACGAGGTTATAAGTTCATACTTATTAATGAAAAAGAAATTAAAAGCAACAAGAGGGTATCTAAATTTTTATCCGATTGGAAAAGGCCATTGCAATAAATCAGATGATACGAAAGCATCACGCAAGTAAGATATTAATATTTATTCTTAATACAAATATTAATCTATTTATTTCTTATATATTTACTTGTAAAATATCTTAAATATATAGGTATGAATGAATTTCGTACTCGTATATACTATTTAAATTTTAATAAAGCCTAAATAGTATGAACAATAAACTTCAATATGATTCCGAATCTCGGCAACTCATTAATTATGGATGATTATGTAAAAAAACCGAATTGGAGATCGCTATAGGAAAGCAACTATTTCAGATTGTTGAATTTTCAACACAAAACCCACCCTCCAAAGTTATTCAATCTCAATCTTCACTTGAATTATATAATTGATTCTTATCTCGGACCTTATCGCGACAGCTACAATTACGGAATCTCAAAATAATTTGAAATCAATCATTATTCAAGATGAAATCGCGCCTACTATCATCTCCTCCTCCACGCAGAAGAACTCACGAATATCATCACAAATCTCTTCATCCCTTACATTGATGCAAACTTCATTACAATCTCAATATAACAGTAACAACTTTCTTTTTCACCTTCTCCAATTCAAATACATCAACACATTTCCACGTAACCTAATAATAGCTGTAATAACCATCAAACTCAACATTAACAATCCGATTAATCTCAACAACATCACAATATCTAATTTAAATATCAACATCAGAATTCATTATCTCATATGGAACTTCACATGATATTCAAAACTCAATAACTCATCTCGGATGATTCGTAATTCTTCTTATTCGACTCTGCAGCAAAATAGTCACAACGAATTCGATCTGCTTCGCTCTCACAACTTCACTATAATCAATAACTAATTCGACATTAGCAGCAACAACAAAGATACTGATCTGCTGCTTCTACACGATAAAACACTGGAATTATTCCATCACAAATGGCTAATTATGATTCCAATCAAGTGACAAGTAGACTATTCAAAGACAAATGGGTAATCGTATTCCAAATAATAATAATAATAATAATAATAATAACCAAATGATTACATAAATATTTCACGACAAATTATTAATCCAGGTTCAATTCAAAGATTAAACATGATGACTAATTCAGTTCAAAATTCTGGTGTAATTTCAGAGAATATTCGAGGCAAATTACTCAAAATGTCTGACTCTTACGCGATAACTAAGCAATAATCCAATAGTAAATCAAGAGGTGTTACAGATATGCCAGTTCAAATGACTAATTAATGCGAATAAAGTGATTATGCAAATACAAATGGTCATTCAAGTACCCATGAATTTAATTCCTACAATGGTTAAATTATATCAATTATATCAATTATATAAATTATATAGAGGAGCAGCACATCGAAACTATTTGATGAAATCACAACAAATTAATCCACATCAAATCGATCAGCAACAGCAGCCCCAGAAACCACAATCCAATAATAAAAATCATTTACAATTTGTTAAAATTCTTTCATATAGTTTTTTATAATTCGGTGGATCTTAATATTTTCAAATAAATATGAAATTTGTTATTGACAATTTATAGTTGATCCTTTTGAATTTTCTTTTCTTTATTAATATATTATATCATAAGTATTACTGGTATCTGAAGTAGTTGATTCATTGGACTTTAATAATAAATTAGGATCTATAAATTAAAAATTTTATAATTAATTACTTTATTAAAATAAAATTATTTAAAAAAATATTACCTGCTGATTTTCCTGATTTGAGATCCTCCAATAAATAATGCAATCCATGAAAAGTATGAATATGACGGCTAATATAACATGATTGTGGATGTAATTTATTTGAATATGAAAATAATTTAAATAATTCTTGCTTTCGAGATTTTGATGTATTTTTTTGATTTTCATCAGCAATTTTAAGTTGGAGCGCAGAATTATTATCCAATGTATTATTTAATGCATCGCAAAATAAATCAAATAATTCAACAGCAGAAGGACGTTCAGAAGGATCATCACTCCAACATCGATACATCAAGTCTAAATACCACTCTGGAATCCAATTTAACATAAAATCAGGGACCTTTGGTCTTACACCATTACAAATATCAATCATCAAATAAGTATCATGTGCTTGGTCAGCAAATGGTCGTTGTGCAGTAATTATTTCATACATGATTCCACCAAAACTATAAATATCGCCCTCCCTTGTAAATCCATTTTCTCTTAATACTTCAGGTGGAACATATGGAACCGATCCAGAAATTTTGTTATTTTTGTTAGAGTTTAAAATTAAATCATTTTCTAATTTATATAAACCAAAATCTATTCCTAAGTCTGAGCCAGGATCGAAAAAATAGAAATTCAAGTCTATCAAAATATTTCCACTATGAAGGTCACAATGAATTAAATTTTTTTCATGCAATCTTTCAAGACATTCTGCTATTGATGATAATAGTAATATTTTTGATTCCCAATCTAAATCCCAAAATTTTTTGGTTAAAAAATTATGTAAATCACCATCAAATAATTTCATAACAATAATGTAGTTTTGTGTGGAAGGATTTTTCGAAATTCCATAATATAAAATAATAGCTCCATATTCATTTTCATTAGCAGTCTTCATCTTAATATAAAATATTAAAAGATAAATTAATAAATTACGAAATATTAATAATAGTTCATAATAACTTATATTCTGAATATAAAAAAAAAACACACCACTTTAAGAAATTCAACCACATCTAATCTAGAATCTTTTATTTCTTTCAAAGCAACTTTGCCTATTAAATAATATTTCCAATCCTGTTCGATAAAATCCCATTTCCATTTTATTCCATTTTCTATTTCGGCGGAATACACAGATCCATGACCACCATCTGTTATATGTTCGATATTTTGAAAATTCTCATAAGGAATCCAGTGTAGCTTGAAGTATTTGTCATTTATTTGAGATTCTTGTATAACATTATCAATGTTAGTATTCCCACTAGACCAAGTTTGAAATTCATGGATAAAATGTTCTTCGGTACATAACGGACAAAATCCATTTACAAAGACTTTATAGGGATGACCCGCTGGACAATAATTATTTTTTTCTATTTCTTGACACATGGAGTGTTCGTTATTAAATATTTTGATTTCTAAATTTATAATTCATTGTTTGATGGTATGGTAATCGTTGCCATTTCTGATTATATTTAATTTGACCTAAATTTATTTGTATAATCCGAATTAATAAAGAGAAAATTTAACAGTTACACATTTTGCTTTTTAGGAAGTGGAGTTTACACCATTTAGTTATTAAATGTGATTTTCGTATTTTTAGATTTTTAATAAAATAAAAATAAATTTAATTTCATGCTAATTATTAAAAGTGAATTATAAAAAAAATAGATAAAAATAAAAATTTATTTTCGTGCATACGCCATATGTTATCAATGTTTTCTAATTATTGAAGCTACATTTAGTTTCACAACTATAAGAAATAATAAATACATATATTTAAAGTAAATTCAAAAAAAAAATAAAGATTAAAAAGTGTTTTGCTGTAAATATTTGGATAATAAATTTTTTTCTTTATTTTTCATGGAATTTTTTGGTTTGCAGTATAATCAACATTTCATTTTTGTTAAAAAACAAGCTTCAAACCAATTATTTCAATTGTTGATTAATATTCTGTTTAATTCTCGCTTTCCTTAATTGGTTTTTTTAATTATATCATTTTATAGTCATGGATTAATTAATATAATTTATCAATTATAATTGAATGTTTTTAATTTTCGTTGGGATTTTTTTTGATAAAAGAATCCATAATTATCATGCCAAGTTCTGCATCAAGTGTAAAAGTTACGAGATGCACTGCATGCGGTATGATCAATTTGTTCCATCCTATTTTGTTTTTATAAAACCCTTTTATAAAATTGGTAAAGGATTTTTAATAAACAACATAGTATAAAATTATAATTGTGGCTTATGAAAATTTAATTTTCATATCAATCTTTTAGAAAAGATAGCAGAGGCACTTGATGTATATTAAAGATTTCTCAGCATTAAATGAAAAATATAAATCTGTTCAATAAATAAATAATAAAATAAATAAATCAGAGATAAGTTATCACGACAATTTTTTTTCATGAATGCCCTTTTTTCCAACAATGCTCCCTAAATGATTAGGCTCTCAAATTACTTATTTTAATTATGATAATTGACAAATTGATTTTTGTTAGTAAATTCGAGCAATAATTAATTTTGAATTGGATTTAATTTTATTGATTTGAATAATTATGTAATGCAAAGAATCTTTAATGGACGTATCAAGAACTAATTGTCGTTACTCCGTTTCATTTGATCTTTTTATAAAATTGTTTTGGATTCGTGCAATGTATTTTTTTAAGTAATAACTACCGTTTACTATATATTGTTCTAAATTACAAAATGTAATGAAGGAATCACCAGGTGAAATTGTAGTTGATATGCTAAATGTTCATTTATTGCTGAGCTAAAATCAGATCAGTCATAAATATAAATCTTCATTCAAATTTCTTCTTCACGAAAATCATCAATATAAATATTAAAGATAATTCTTATGAAATTAATTCAATTTAAAATTTCTAAAATAATTTAGAATATATAAGAATAGAATATATGATATTTAATATTTACATATGGACAATATGATTCAAAATTTCCTGTCATCCAAAGATCACCTCTTCCAAAACATGTTCCATTTAATGTGGAACAAGTAAATAGCTTCTTTAATTTTGATTCTACTTGATTTAGCTTCTTTCCTTAAATCTCTTCTTCCCTTGAAAATATAAAAGGAATTACTATTATTTAATTTATATTTATTATTGGAATTTTTATTTTGATAATATTGAATAATATGTATATTAAAATATAAAAAAATTTTAATGAGCAATTATTATATCCTAAAATACAAAATAATATTGGTGCATTTATTATTATTAAAAGCATGAATTTTGAAATATACAATGGTAAACCAAAAATTCAAGCCAACAAAGCTCTCTGACCCTGAACCCTAGTTAATATTATAATAAAACTTGATTTAAATTAACTAACTAATTATTCTATACCATATTTTCAGTTATTTGTTAATATAAATTATAAATTTTAGTAATATATTATACAAACTTATATTTAATATTTTTAGTATTTTTTAGAATTAATAAAAATTTTCGAGAAAACGAATTAAAAATTTAATAATTTTTATAAGTTTCTAATGACACCTTTGATTAAACTAAAATCACTTCGCTTTTGCATTATACAATTTGTATTATAAATGTAAATTAGAGTATTTTGACAGTTCTTTAATATTATCTTTTGGAGAAGAAAGTTTTTTTTATAAGCATAATCATAATGAATACAATTTGAATGATTTTTCTTACCTCCTAACCTTATTTCTTGCTTTACAAACGCTTTTCACTTTCTATTATTTAAGAATAAAAATGGTTTAATATTATCACTTTGTTCTTACCAAAATCAAAGTGATCTATATTTTCTATAGTCAAACTTGGTTTATTCTAACCTTTTCACTTTTTTACTTTCTAATTCCTAAAGAATTTCGTTTTTCTTAACTTTATTTTAAAAAAATTTCCCTCTCTTTTAATGAATTATTCATAGATGGAATTAAAAATATTATTTCATAATTATAAGAGATAACTATGAAAGAAGATAATAAAAGTTTATTTTGTATCAACACATTATAATTGTGTATTTATTGATCGCAATTAAATATAATTATTTTTAATAGAAAAGAACATATATATGTTTGAAGATATAATAAAATGGCGCTTGATTTTCAATTAACTGTCTTGTTCGTTTATAAAGATTAACTTATAAATTTTCAGTTTACCTTTACGCAGTTTATAAACTGTATAAACACAAATAATAAATAGTTATAAATATTGGATTTTTGAAATATCAAGACAATAATGATTTATTTTAAATGATTACATACTGGTCTGCTTAATTTAAATAAAGCTATACTCTATAATCACAGTGATCAAATAAAATAATAAAAATATAAAAAATAATAAAAAATAAATAAATGAAATGATATATAATATATAAAAACAACAAGATCAAGTAAAATATAGTATATTTAAAACTAAAAGATAAATATTTAATTCTAAACCAATTATTCAATTAATTTCCAGTGAATTAAATTTACATTCATGAGTTTCATTATCTTCACCATCTTCATCTTCAACTATGAAAATTTAAATATAGTTAGTAAACTTTTTAAATTAAATATTTCAAACAAAATAATTAAAGAAATAAATTTACTGATTATATTATCAGGAATTGAAAAGAAATTGCTGTCTTGAATCTAAATAAATAATTAATAACAAAGATCTTTTTTTCTAAGAACAAGGTAACCAAAATATATTTCTTACAAAATATACTTACCAAGTGTATCATATTCAGGAATTGCAAGTTTAGGTAGTTTAGGTATAAGTCTACTTATATATATTGCTTCAGGATGCATTTTATTTGGATTATATTTAATAAAATTCTTGTTTGATTTATTTGCTGCTCTTATTTCACCACCATATGAATATTTATCAAGTTGAGATTTCAATTCTTCAGCGGTCGGACGACTGAAAGGTTCTAAATTCCAGCATTTTTCCATTATTTCTTTGAAAAATTAAAGAATTTCACACTTAATTTCAGGTTTAAACCCTTTGCAAATGTCCATTACAAGATTTGCATTATGTGGAATATTATAATATGGTGGGTGACTAGTTAGAACTTCTAACATGACCATGTCAAAAGAATAATTGCATGCTTGAATGTATTCTTCTCCATCCAATATCTCAAGCGCCATGAATTGAAATTTTATCCGATCATTTTCTGTAACTGGTTTGCACAGTCCAAAATCACTAAAATAACATCCAGTTAAAGTTTGATTAACTATATTACCAGAATAAAAATCTTTATGCATTAGGCCCATTTTATGGCGCCTATTTATTAGAAGAACTATCTGATGTCTTTTAATATTCAGTGCATAATCTCTCTCCTCAGTAAATTTTGTTTCAGAATTGAAACATGATTCAGAAACTGAACGAATGAACCATCAGCTTCTTCTCTCCACAACTTTTTCAAGAAATTATCCAGTGATGTCGCCAATGCATCAACATTGAAATGTTGTTCTTCTCCATTCAAAATATCCATTATTTACACAGGTGTCAGATTTATAATTTATTATTTTCTATCCAGAGAGTTTTTTCACCTAATCATTAAATTAATTGGCTTGTCTTCACATGTGACTCAAGAATTCTGAGATATTAATCGATTCAGTAACTTTGCAGAGATCAAAGGTACATACATTAGGTGCAAGAAAATGATACAAGATTTTGAAGAGAGAAGTTATTATTTACATCAAATTGTGAAAGCAACGACGTAAACAATTTGGATCAAGGAATTGTTCGAGCAGATTTTAGACTTGAGCACAATTTGCATCAGGATATACTAGGTAAGTAAAATATTTATAAATGGTTTTTCGGTATATTTTTTAATTTGGATAACAATTATTTATTTCTTTGTTTAATTTTTAAGCAATTGATGAACGCGAGAATTTACCGCTAAAATTACATTAAAATCAGAAATGCAGATATTTATGAAACCTGCAGTTCTTTCCATTCTATACAAATGCAGCTAGTCATGTATTCAACATTCAATTCTTTTTCTTCAAGATCCAAAATAAAAAGATCTAGAATTTCTGTCCGCTTTAAACCAAGGTCGGATCGAAGGTAGAAAAAAGAGTTTTTGACGGTAATTTATAAATTTTATTCTTTTTTTTCTTCAAACACATTCTTAATTTATTTTTTCATGCATATAGTTCTCACGAATCTATATTATATGTCTTCGACCTTTGAAACCAATCAAACGAGACCATCAAAAGTGATGAAAATGAAAAATGAAGCGTGGGGAGAATATAGAAATATTGGTTGACTTGAGATCACGATGATATGATGGGAAGTTTTTAAAAAATAATCATATTGTATTATTATTTTATAGGCTCATATAATTTCTTAATTACTTTTACTGAAATCTGAAGAAATTACCTTTTAAACTGGTTATTCAATTATCAGTATAAGCGAAATTGTTGAATTTCGACTAATCAAAAAACATAAATAAAATAAATGCTTAATTATATTACAGTATCCCGGAGAAATAAAATAAAATTTAAAATTTTTTTTTTTTAATTTTGATAAATATCATTAATTCATGTAACTTTTCATTTAATAATAATGAAAAAAAGAAATAAAATAAAATCCACTGTTCAAATATTTATTATTTATTATTTACTTTTGTGTATATTTATTTATTTTTTTTAAAAAAAAATTTTTTAACAAAAATATTATAAGCCAATTATTTTTATTTATTTATTATCCACCTTCGCGAGATATACATATATATTTATTTTTTAAAATTTTTTTTAAAAAGGAAATAACAAATAATATAAGCCAATTATTTTTATTTATTTATTATTCACCTTAGCAAAACATTTATACATAAATAAATAAATATATAAATAATGATTTTCCAATGTGTTTAATCATCATTTATATCAATTGCAATTGTAACAGTTATCCTGAAGAAATAAAATATAAACGAAACTTAAAATTTTTTTTGATTCATTTTTCTTTTAATAAAACATCATTTCCTTCTTTTTTTTTATTCCTCTTTGAATTATTAAATATAAAGTCATATGAGTTAAATAAAATCTGTGATTCAAATATTTATTATTTATACACAACCTTTTATTTTAATTTAATGTATTTGAACATTAATAAATTATTTAATTAATTATATGAATAAATTTAATTACATGGTGGCGACGAAGTCGCCGAATCCAAAATATCTAGTTTAATAATGAAAATAACGGGTGTCATGATTAATTACATAATGATATCATTCTCGTAGATATAAATAATATAATCGCAAAACTTGAAAATTAATTTTATATATAATTAGAACACATAATTATTGTTATATTTCACTCATTTATTTTATCTATTAGTAATTATTTACTTTTCATTCCTCATCTACCAGAATGATACCATAGGAACGAATAAATATAAAATAATATAATATATGTATCAAGTAGCGTTACTGTATCTTTTCACTGCATTGCGTGTAATGACATAATTTGTAAATAATTTTAGAATATACTAAAATAACAATACAAATATTTTTCTTTTATTAAATGAAAATTTATATATTTTGGAATTATCAATAACTCCACAGCAATCATGAACAACATTATCTAAATTCATCGTATTATTTACACTTCTTGAATTGACAAGAAATCAAAAAAAAGTTTACGCGATATATGACACGTAAAATTTCATGATCTATTGCCTATTTTAAACATATTCACTTTAAGATAAGTATTTCAATATTTTTTTTTGCTTTTATTGTCTTAATATCAACCTAACAAAAAATGTCCCCACAGCGAGCCGTTGAAAAGAGTAAAAAATTCGAAACAGAAATTGTAAATATTTTAAAAAGCGTGGGTATTAAATGTAGAAGAAAGGGTGAGTTTCTTTCTTGCTGAATAATCGTCCTAAGGTGGCCCGACGAGAGTTAGCATGGGGACTGATAACCTGGGCTTTATGGTTAATAAAACACATAATGGTAAAGAACTGGAAGCACATCGTGGTGAATTTGGTTGATGAACGTCCTCCTCTAATATAAAATTCAAATATTCGATTGGATGAAAAAAAGAAATGATGAATATCAAATGCGGCCTAATCTTTCATTATTTTTTAAATTATTAATAATTAAAAAAAATTATTTAATCTATAAACCATCATATATTTATTAGTTTCGGGATCTTTTAAAATTCCATAAATTCGGATGGAATAATAGGAGAATTATCATCTAAATAATGTATTTTTATAAATTATAATTAATATATATTTTATATTTCAAAAAAATTGCATATTAATAATAAAAAATATTTTAACTTATTTAAGAACTCTTCAATTAAATTTGCAAAATTATCAAAATTTTTTAATACCACTTCAAGTTTACAATATATCTTTTTCATTATTTTTTTTTTAATACCCCATCTCTTAATATATCCGTAAATCCACTTAGCATAATATATTCTACCAAAACCACCTTCACCTTTGACGCCAATTTCTTTAATATCTTTAAATCTATGATAAGTAATCTATTCTATTTTTTGTTTATTCATGTGCAGTTAGTTGAACAATTTGACTATTTTTTCATTTCCATTTGTCCATTTACTAAAATTATTTTTTGAAATACTTTGGGTACATGTTTTAAACCAACAATCATAATCACATAATCTAAAGCATTCTTCACATATAACTATTTATTATAAAACACCTCGTCCTTTACATAAAATAAAAAAAGAAGATTTACCAGTTAATTATTATTGGAATAATACAGCATGGATGACTACAACAATTTGGAATGAATTTTTAATTAATTTAAATAAACAAATGAATGAAGAAAATCGATCAATTATTCTTTTATATGATCAAGCAGCTGTTCATTGTAGTGAAGAAAGTTAAAAATCAGAAAATTTATCAAATATTACATTACAACCATTGCCTGCTAATTCTACAACAGATTTACAACCAATGGATGCAGGTATAATTTGTTCTTTTAAAGCACAGTATCGAAAACTTCTTGTAAAATTTAAAATAGATCAATTTAATTTAACATATAATACAAATGAAATACCAGAAGAAATTAATATTAAACATGCTATAGATTGGATTGCAAAAGCATGGAATAATATCAGTTGTGATACTATTTTAAATTGTTGGAAAAAAACAGATATTATAGAATCTTCACGATTTTTAGAACTTGATAATCCAGAAACACCATCTTCTAGTAGTACTATTACTGAAGAATTAATTTCACAACAACAATATGATATTAAAGAAATTCAAAATCTGATTAATAAATTACCTTATAATTATAAAGATATTATTGATACAAATGATTATATTGAAATTGATGATTCACTTCAAATTCAAGATATTGATATAACAAATGAAGATATTATTGATTTAATTCAATACAAACCAGATAAAAAAATTAAACCAAGATTAGCCATTCAAAGTATTAGTAATGTTTTAAAATTTATAGAACAAGAATCAGAATTAGAATTAGATAATAATCAAATAGAACTTCTTTATACTATTCAACAAAAATTTTTACAATAAGCGAAATGTTTCGACATCTAAAAAAAATATGCCCCCCAGTAGGTGTTAGTAATCGCTTTTAAAAAAAGCAGCAGTTAAAGACTTCTATTACTACTTCCTACTTTTTTTTAGACTAATAAAATTGTAAACACGATAGATATTATAATCAAACTGATTATCAATAAAGAACTGTAAAAAAATACAAATATATAATATGTTATAAATGTTCTTAGTTATATGATTTCGATATTTATTTCATCAGAGTTTGTTAAAAGAAAAAATAATAAGAACATGCAACTGATATAAATAAGTAAATAAACCAATAAATAATGATCCTTATCAAATAATTAGTGTATCGCAAAATAATTTATTATTGATGTTTCAAAATTTAAAAAAAAATAAATTAACTAAATTATGATAAATGTTTAGGTTTTTATTAAAATTTTAACTTATATATTAAATTTGAACCTTTCATTTTATTAAACATACTCTTCTATCAATTACTTTGCTACGTAGAATAACAATGTAGCTCTGTACCGTGCAGAGTAGATATAATTATTGGAGTAAATTGAACCGCCTATTATATTTATCACGTAAAATGCATAAAATGAGAAATTTTAAAACTGTTTCCTTCGATATATTTAAAATCACGTGAATTTAAACTTACATTGACTAGTTGGTGGTGGGAGTCCTCCGGTGGTTAAGACTCTTTGAAGATAGGTCACCTGGGCAAATTTGCCGTTCCCTGTTTGCCCCTATAAAATAAATGAACCAAGAAAAATAAATTAAGAGTTCGCAATAACTAAAAATGACTTTAGGAGTATAACAACTAATATCTTACAGAAGCATTAGATCTAAGCCAGGTAGTATCAACGGAAGGATTTGGTGAATTCACAGCTGCTTCGCGCGTAAAAATGGCAGTTGAGGTGTCGTCTGGTGAAACTTCGGATCTTAATCCTGCGTTTGTAACAGATTCCGTATCAAATGTTATCGCTGTAATAAATTTAGGATCGTCGGGAACTTTGCGAAAGTCTTTACATTCGTTGGCTAAGAGTCCAGTTGGTCCAACTGAATTGTTAAATTAAATCGTAAATATTTTTTATTTGTAAATTCAAAAGTATCGTGAAGTAAACAATTTTCATACCAAAGTCCCAGGTACTAGTAGCCGTATTGCATTTAAAACCAATTCCTCCTACGAGACACAAGGAGAACGAGAATTTATTGAGAGTGAGATCAACCGCAATTCCAGCCGGGATTTCCAGATTATTAGGAAAATCTGTTTTATTTTTTTGGTATAATGAATATAATGGTGTTGGGTATTTTACGGCATTAAAAACGTAAAAAAAAACAAATTCTTACTAGGATTTCCAAGAGAAGTGGGTGGATTAGAAGCTTGAGCAATTAAAATGAGGCAAGAAAACACAAGACCAACTACTGCAAGAATTGAGGTGATTTTTGTCATTTTTTTTACAATCTAAGTTTTTAAGAATGCTATGATTTTAAATAATGTTGCAATGAGTCAAATCTCGAGCATTTTTATAGATGTTCAATACCTTTGTAATATTCAATCGTTTTGATTTTTTTTAAAAAAATAAACCGTAAAACTAGTAACCATATAATCAACTATTTGCTAAATTTAGTTATCAACTTTAATGTTTTTTTGCACGCGTAATTTTTAAATATCCCTGTTTCACAAATTAAATGATTTGTTATAATTGAATCTTATCCTGCATAGTTTGACCTCGAAGGTGTAAAATTAGCAAACCATCATAATTATATCCTAAAATTTAGCAAACCATTATAATTATATTTGCCCAAAATTGACAACCATTATAATTAATTATTTGACCTAATTCAGGTAGATATGATTTGTAACGAGAAACAGAAGATTATTGTCAATGTAAAAAACTGCACTATGAAAACCTTTCCGAAATTAGAATTTCGATCAATACCACCTAAGCAGGAAATTAAGGAACACATACGCACATATACGTCTACATGACATGTTGTCAATGGCTATTGTTTTTTTGTGTTGAGAATCGACAATGAATTTCATAACACAATTGTATTTCTGTCATTACTATTTTCTTTGGTTTCACAATAAAACATATTTTATCTAAAACATTTGATGTGATAATTGGTCGTCTAAGGTTGTGATCAACAGTTAGTGCTGCTTGTGTGAAGTTCGATGCAAAAACTGTATTTTGTAACTCTTTTATTCTTTTCACAATTAGAATTTTCGATCAATACCACGGGAAATTAAAGAACACATGCGCCTACATGACATGTCGTTCAATGGCTATTGTTTTTTTGTGTTGAGAATCGACAATGAATTTCATAACACGATTGTATTTCTGTCATCACTATTTTCTTTGATTTCACAATAAAACATTGCGTTTCCATTTATTCTTCTTTTAAAGATTATAAAGACGAAATATTTCAGGAATCGCGTCTTATCTAAATCGGTTAGATTCTCATATGAGTTCGTTTACGAGAATTAAAAAATACAATTATTATACTCATCGTTATAAAAATGATTCATTGGAACATCATAACGCAATATTTAATAGTAAGGATAGGAGATTATGTTATTTAGAAGAATTTATTGAAATTATAAATATTATAAATACATAGTTGAACATTTTATTTATATGATTTCAGTTAATGATATTGAAAATTATGCAAACACGTATTTAATATAAACATTTATTCAACTCATTTTATAATTATATGTACACATTATATATTATTATTACTTTAAAATAAATATTTACTTAAAAACTATGTTTCCTATTTCAATACTACAGTTTCCTTTACCTGAAGTTTTAAAATCGAAAAATGTAAATTCTTCATGATCTACATTTATTTTTATATTAGTCATTTCTTTTATATCTGTATGATATAGATTATCATTTCGTTCTTTTTGATTTTTTATTATATGATCAGTTATATTTTGAATAATATCGTTAAAGTTATCTTTTCCATCTAAATTATCAGTTATTAATAATTTTTAGTGAAAATTAAAACCTTGCTTAGGCCTAATTATAAATTTGTTCTGATTTTTTTTAGGTTATTTACTTCCGGTTACCGTGTATAAAAATTTCTTAATATGAGGGTTTATCATGGGTAGTGTATTTATCACCATGTGTCACACCCTTCGAATATCAATTTTTATTAAATATCCTAGCGCTAGGGACAGAATTTTTTTACATGTGGAAAACATATTCGTCACCCAAAATTCATCACCCGTAAAGACAACACGTGAAATATTTCTGATCACCCGCCAACTTATGGTCCAATTAAATTCAGCAAAATTAGAAATATCACGTGGGGGTGAAAAATCTGTTGGTGATATGGTGATACTGGGGTAGATGTAGTATATAGTGTGAGTCACCTAAATTTGGTAAGACTGATTGGCAACAATAGTAAGAAAATTAATATGATACACTATTCAAAATCCTTATTTAGTAATTAAATTTAATTAATAAATTTCTTTTCTTGGTCAGTCAATACAAAAACCGAGATTCATACTAAATCATTCTTGCTTATTACAGTTATATTTTCATTTCAAGATGTAATCGTTATTGGTTCTAATAATTATAAAGATTCGATCTTATTCTTTAGAAGAAGAAAAGGGCTTTGATGCATCTTTCAATGAACAAATCTATTAATACTCCATTTTTCCATCACGAGTTTCTTCAAATTCTATGTAAACTAAATCGGTCCGTTTTACGCCAAACACGATTTTGGAAAGTCTCTTAAAATTATATTTTGTAATTTTTTTTTTGATTGCATAAAAAAATAAATAATCGACTCGAATTCTTTTTTAATGACATTTTTTTTTGAATGACTTGACTAAAGGGGTTCTTTCTCAATGACATATCAAAATCTCAATGACTCGGTGATATTTTTTTTTCCAAATGACCACAGGGTTCTTTCTCAATGACAAATAGTTATAAAAGAACAATGCTTCAACATTCGTTTCTCATAAAAATAACGTTACTAAATAAATCTAAATTTTTAAAAATTTTTAAATTTTTTACGTTTAAAAAATGAATCAAAAAATTACATTTGCTACTATCTTGGTTGCGTTTTCCGTATTCTTTATCTGCTTTACGAATGCTTCTCCAATTGAATTATCACCTCGTGCACCCGGTGACGTTGCATACGTTGATTTCACGAAATCCATTCGTGGTAGAGCCACTTTTACTGAACTTTATGGCAAAATCGTTAGAGCACTCGGACAATTTAGTGAAGGATTCCCTGATCGCACTAGCAAATATGAATATCAAATTTCCGGCCTTGATCGGACAGTAATTCCTAGCACCGACATTTTTCCACCTGGAACTATAGCATTTCAAGAAGATCACAAAAATAAAACCATAAAATCTTTTGCCGGGAAAACTCTTACATTCTACCGTAACGGTAAAATTATTGAATCGGAAATTATCAAACTAATTAAATAAAAGAATATTATAGGATAAAAAATTAATATTTGATGTAATTCTTTATTTGTTATTTGATGTTATTAATGTAATGAGGAGAAATGTAAATTATCAGAATAATTAATTTTATTTAAATATAAGCTTGTATTTAACAGATGTTTTTATTTGTTTTTTGAAAATAAAAAAATAATTTCATTGTTTTCTTATTTACAGTGTACAAAACATTTTAGAATTATTGCTTTATGAATTATAATAAATTTTTTATTTCGTATGCCAAGATAATAAAAAAAGACTCCTAATCTTTTAATGATAATATAATTTTAAAAAATAACCGAGGAATCTTAATGCATTTATATAGTATTTTATTATTAAATTAATTATATTTCCGCATAATAATAAAACTGCCCTTATTGTTTTTATTCATTGCCAATTTCATCATTTGTTATAAATAGCACCAAAACCAAAAACCACCTTTTGCTATTTTTTTTGACATCTATCATAAAGTATCCATTATATTTATTATATCAAATCTGTCTGTATTCAGTTAAGTATATTAAATAAATTTAATTTATCAATTGTATCATTTTCACTTGTTATACATATTTAAGTCTTTTTTGTTCGCTTAATAGTATTTTTTATTAAAAAAAAAATTGATAAAAAAGTTTTGTATCTGAATACATGTTTCAATGAAGATTGCTTTATTTTTATTATTAATCTCATTTTACGATTAGTGCAACGATTAATACAATGAATTAACCTATTAAAGTAAACCTTTTATCTTCAAATTTACATTGCAAATTATCAAATAAATTTGTTGACAGAAGAAGGAAACCATTTTTATCAAGAATAAAAGTTTATATTGCTTAAATTACAACATTCTTTAATTATTATTAGTATTAATAAATGAAGCATGAACCTGAGTTCTTTTAGTTTTAAGTCTAGAAAATGTACATATATAATTTTACAATCAATGATTATTGTAATATTTAAATTTAAACCTTATTTTTTTAAATAATAAATTCCTAATAAACATTGTCGTAGTAATAATTATAATAATTATTATAATTATTATAATAAATAATAAATTAGTTTAATTAGTTTGGAGTTTTTTGATGAAAATCGCTCCTTTTTGGGAAAAAGGAAATGATCTTCGAGTTTTTTATTAATTTTTTGCAAAAAAACAAATGAAATAAAAAATTGATAAATAAAAAGTATGAAAACAATTATTTATTTTTTTGATTCAAGGGGTTCATAACCATAGTGAGACAAATTTTGATTTTTACTAGTGATTGACACAATTAATTGAGTCAGACGCAATTAAAAATTGAAATTTTAAGAGTTGAGTCAAGGTCAAATTAGTTTTGACCACATGTATAGTTGCAACTATACTTGCATACTAAATTATTTTGGAATCCTGAAATTGCAATTTTGGAAAAAAAAGTCGAAATAATTTTTTATAGAAGACAAAATTATTTTACTTAAAACCTGAAATTTTTTTGACCACCCAGATAAATTTCTTGATTAAAGATATGTAAAGCTAGGTACTTTTTTTACTTTCAAATATAGAATAGATTCTGTATAAATTTCAAAAAGACAAAATATCTCAAAAATCCAAAATCAATTTTGAGAACATGTATAATTGCAACCAGTTGCAATTAATTACACCATAAGGAAAATGAATTGCGACACTTTTTTTGAATTATGACAGGTATCTCTAGTGAAGATAATGGTGATAATAACAAATATTCATATCAACTAGTAATAAGAATATTAATAATGTTTAATCAGTTCAATAACTGGTCTAGTTTTAAAGTGTTGTCTCTTCTAGAGATTAGAACCAGATTTATATAATCCAGTTTCACCCAGATATCATGGGTGACCCAGTTTAAGCTTTCAAAACTAGATTATCCAGATGAAATTTTTATTTTTAATTATAATGATGTAATAATATTTGTTGATTCAGTTTATATATTGTGGTGGTTTGCTCAAAACAAAAAGTAAAGTTAATTCAATCAGTCCCACTAAATTGAACTTTCATCACACCCTTTTTGTACTAATTCAACTTATACATGTCATCAAAACTAATTTGACCTTGACTCAACTCTTGAAATTTCAATTTTTAATTGCATCTGACTCAATTAATTGCGTTAATTATTAGTAAAAATTAAAATTTGTCTTGACTCAACTCCAATTTTTCTCAATTTTAATTGCGTCTGACTCAATTTAATAGTTTTGATGACATTTATAAATTCAATGTACTCTTTGTACACAATACTTCGTAATGCCCACTATTTGCCAGTAGAATCAAGCAGTCACTTGCCTACTCACAATGAATAGATATAAAATAAACTTTAACACAGTATACACAAGTGTGATCTGAAGGTATGTGAGTAAGTGGAGTAAAAGTATCTTTCTACAGCTCACTACACAAACTTTTGAATCTTAGCTTCAGACTTTATGCAGTAACTTTATTCAAGAATTTACAAAATTAGTAATAGAGGTATTACAGGCTGTTAACCATTTCTCACCAATATTACTATTATCATGAAATAAAATATTTAAAAATATATCAAGTTATTACAAAGTATGCTGAAATTATTAAACTTATTGCAAAGATGTAACAACAAAAAAATATATTACTGCTTTGGCATGTCTTATTTCTGCTGCTAAACTGTTACAATATATTCTTATCTTTATTATTAATTTTTATTATGAAAATATGTACCAAAAGATTATTATTATATTATCACAAATTAAGTAGAAGATTTTTGTAATTATTTGTAGTATATCAAAAGAAAATTTAAAAATCATGAAAATCGCAAAATAAAGCTGATCCCTTTTCACATTCTAAATTACCAGTTATTTTATACATTTTCGAACTTGTATTCTTTTATCCTTTGTTATCACATCTAAACATGTCTTTCCTATTTTTAAAGATGACACACAAGGATAAAGGATAATTTACAAGGATGAAATACTTTGCACAAAGATGAATAATCTGTCATCTAGATGGTAATACATTCATCTTGGTAACACTGTCATCATATTGTCATCTCTTGTGACCTCCGCAACATTTTAAAATCCCATGCACATCCCATGTGGAGTTTATGCACCCTCAATATAATTTGGATAAAGTTAAGTCATGTGATGTCTGATTGGTTAATTTATTAATCAAAAATGGAATATTTAAAACATTATAATAATCAAACCTATTTTATCCAGATCCAATCCCTAGTCTCTTCTCAAAATCATCTAAAAAAAATAATATGTTATTATAGATAACAGAACAAATATATTTCAACAAAAAAGCAAAATAACACTTACAAATAAAATCATCACCGCACAAAATAATCAAAATAATAATAATCATTTGGAAAACTAAAAATTGAGTAATAAGCCAATTATTATTATTATCTTTTATGAGACAAGTTCGAGGGTTATTATTTTATTTTTGAAGCTTAATATACTCTTCTGTTGATCATGAGCTTTATCTATTTCTTTCATATTTAGATTAATGGAACTAATTCTAATTCTACTTCATCTACTAGTTTTACTACTTCTAAATCAATGATCTGAATAAGAATTCTTGGGTAGGAAAATTTTTTAAAGTAATAAGATTAAAATTAAAATTTTAAAAAATAAAAACATTCATTATTTTTACGAAAGAAAACATCAAATAACAAATTAATTATAGTAATTGAGCAAATAAAAAATAAAGTTTTATATTTATTTAATAAATATAAAAATAAATACAAATAAAGTTTAATAAAGTAAAAATACTTCTTTTTTTTGTGTTTAAGATTTTGTGGCAACTTTAAATACTTTGTCAATTGAAAAGTGATATAATAATGTTCTTATAGATTTTTCGTAAAAATTGTTAGACAAATCACAGAAGCTTTTATTATCTAAATTAAAATCAGATTTTTTGCTATACTTTTGATCATTTTTGCGCATACTAAGGATTGCAAATTGGATATAGGTATCCTCTATTTTGCTAAGAATTGAATTTTGAATATTCCCATTTTTTTAATGAGAAAATGAAACTATTTTTTGTTTCCATCCATTTATTAACTTTATCATCAAGAGTATTATCACATATTAAAGGATTATGACCTCCAATAATTTCATCAGTTCCTTTAACTTTCGCCACTATACGAACGTGACCATGGCAGATATTTCAAATGTTTGTGGAGCAAATCCATCTTTCCCACACAAAATCAATTCAAAATTATCTGGAGTATTTGTTGCTGAATGAGTTGTTGTTTTACGATCAATCCAACCAGAAATTTCTGCAGCGTGATCTTCAGATATAATAGTTGAAAAGGTTTCTTTTGGTTCATTTGTACGAAGAGGTAATTCAGTAACCAAGACTGATCTTGGTGGCAAAATAGTTGATTTCACTGGTCGATCAGGAATGGATAGATACTAATTGATATCTTCTCAAAGTTTTTTGTCAAGAATTTTTTTATAAGGCTTAATTTTATCATAAATTTCGATATTTGTAATATGAAAGTAACAAATAAGTAGTAAGCGTTGCTTTAGAGTAGTTTTTAGTGTAAGGAAATTTTTTTGGTCCAACCATCAAAGTCTGCGTAAAGAGTCGAAGTTCCCACTTGATAATATAATCCCAAATTCTAATTTCTTTCATTCGCAAATCATCTCGTTTGACGAGAGAGACCAACGCAGATTCTTTGAGAGATGTAAAATCGTCAGCATCAAAAATAAGGTTTGGATACTTCACAACAATATCATTACAAAAATTTTCTAATTTTTTAAAGCTGTTTCTGCTAAAGATAGAATTATAAATAAGAGAAAAATGAGTCTCAACCAGGAGCCTTTAGTTTCAATAAGAAAAGTTTCTAATCTATTCATTAATTCCTCAAGTTTGAATTCATCAGTAATTAACATTAAATCATAAATGAATCTAATTTCAGTATTTTCCAAATTAGTAGTTCCTCCGTGGATATATCTAAAAAAATTAATTAATTAATTAAAGAATTAATAAACAATAAATAAAATAGATTTTAATAGTAGATTATTATAATTAACAACTTACTGACAACAAAAATTTTGGCAGATACATTTGACATGTTAATTGTTTTAATATTATTCTCATTTGGTTGAATAATTTCTAATTCCTGACGAAAATAAGACGATAATATGTCAAGACATTAGAATGTGCAGTTAAAGATTTTTTATTATTTTCAACTTCGATGATTACATTGTAATCATCTTTATCGTTACGAAGTTCAATAAAGTTTTGAGATAACTTGTATAAAAAATTTTAAAGACATTTTTCTTTTTTTAAATTATTGAGTCGAAAAAAAGACTGCAACAACAAAATGAGAAACAATACTAAGTTTAAAGTATGACAAATACGCAATGTTTTTCTAATTCGGATATTGTGTCTGTCTATCCATTTAATCTCTCTTTATTAATTTATCAAAGTAAATTACATTAGGATCAAAACTATAGAATTAAAAATAGATAATTAAAAATAGAGAATTATACTATATTTTTTACGAAAATTTGAGAAATAAACAAGTATTTTGATGGTTTTTAAATTTTAATAGTACAAAAATATTTATTATATTCATTTATTTAGGCAGATTTTTCATAAGATTTAATAATTGATTCAATTTTGGAATCACCTAATCTAGGTCAAGAAGTATTAAGTAATTTCATGAAAGAAAAAAATTTTGGTGGCAACATTCTTAAATTTTAAATTGCAAATAGCAAATATTTTAATACTAATAACATTTTTATTAAAATGGAAACAACCAATAACAAAAAAAAAAGCAAAAACTCTGGACTTAAGAGGTATGCTTAATAATTCTGTGATAATAGCTATACTATTAAATATAGATCATAAATAATTATAATTAGAACAAATGTAAGATATACAGTAGAACCTGTATATAAGCATGCCCTCGGGCCAGCAAAATCCTATGCATTTAGACAGGTTATGCTTGTATACGTTGAGGTTTCATATATATTATATATAAATTTTGTGACCTCGGGCCAAAAAAATTATATGCTTAAAGACAGGTTATGCTTATATACAGTATGCTTATATACAGGTTCTACTGTAAATAGAATAATTACTTCATAAAGCTTAATCAACTTTGTAACAAATTAAAGCTTTTATTTGATATAAATAATATAAAATATATACAAATATTGGACAATAAAATATGCTTATTAGAAAAAAAATAATTATGTAGTGAAATTAAACAAAATAAAATAAAAATAAAATGATTTGTTATTATTCTTATATCTTCAATACAATATGCTTGTCAAGTTAAAATAAGCCTTTAAATTTAATATTGAATGATTATTCTGAAAAATCTTATACTATATATAATTATATGTCTACGCTTGTCTAATTTTCTATCTTTAATTATTGTGCTAAAAATATATATTTTAAAGACAAAAATATAAATTATATAAATTATATAAATTAGATGATATTACAAATTTCAATTATTATCATTATTGTCATTATAAAATTCGCAAATATAAAAATAGAAATTATTAAAAATAATATTCTTTTCGTGTATTTTGATTTTATTCTTCTTTTTTGTATATTGATATTATTATTCTTTTTTGTCGAAAAATAAAACCAAATGACAGATTGATCAATTGTTTAACACTTTACCATCCTTCTTTTATCCATTTTTTCCTTTACAGTTAATTTACACATAATTTTTCTATAAACAGATTGTTGCATCAGGATTAACTGTTAAAGAAAAATACATAAATAAATAGTTAATAATCACCTTTTCTCTTTTTGATGATTTAATGTTAATTAATAAAACGATTCCAATGATTTCTTTTATTTAAGAAATGGTTATTTATTCTTTAATAATAATAAGATGAGATAAATGAGATAAGTGATAATTTTGTTATAAACCATTACATAATAATGAAGTATTAAAATAAGATCACCAACATGCATCAATTCAGGAATATTTAATCACAAGATTTCTTCTCTAATAATAAAAATAATGAATGACCCAAATTTTATATTATATTTTATTTCTTTTTTTAATAATAATTAAAATAATTTTATATTCTATTTTTATTTATTTATTTATAATAATAATTTATTTAAATATTCTAAGCAATTTCATTTTTTATTTATTTATTTAAATATTCTATGCAATTTCACTATACTTGACTTTGAATTTTAGGTCGAAATAGAAGATTCTCGTAATTTATTTTTGGTTGAAATATCAATATAATAATACCCGATGAGTTATGAATTAAGTTATAAACTTTTTTCAATTCGTAATTCATTAATTCATTACAAGAGGTATTTATTATAATTATTAATTATTATTGAATGTAGTTATATTGTATTATTAAAATATCCAACGTGTTATTCTTTATAGGAAGCTACTATGAAAAAATAATGGTAAATCATGGGCGAAACATTTATCAGTGTTTGTTAAAGAATTGAATAGTGAATATCAATCGAGGTAATTTGATTTAATTTAATTTATTTAATTTATTTTATTTATTTATTTTAATATAATTTATTTTAATTTATTTATTTTAATTAATTTATTTTATTTTTATTTATTTAATTTATTTGATTATTTATTTTATTTATTTTATTTTAATTTAATTTAGTTAATTTATTTATTTCACCGATTTATTTATTTAAATTATTTATTTTTATTTATATTTATTTTATTTTCTTGTGGCTTTTAACTACTGAAAAATATGATGAAATTGTCCGAATTGTGGTATTTAATTTTTAATTATTATTATTATTATTATTATTATTATTATTATTATTATTATTATTATTATTATTATTTTAATTATTTTAATTATTTTAATTATTTTAATTATTTTAATTATTTTAATTATTTTAATTATTTTAATTATTATTATTATTATTTTAATTCTTTTAATTATTATAATTCCATTAATTTACATATTCATTCACACCTGCATTACCATGTAAATTAAAATAAAATACATATATATATCTATATATAAATAGGCCCCACTACTTGAATCATTATAAGAATGTGCAATTCAATTTCATCATTACACTCCACAAGATGAGATAGATAAAGGAATGTTTTGTTTATTCGTTAATAAGAAGAGTAATCCCAAAGGACTTTTTGAAGTATTACAAGAAATCACCAAAAATCGAGAGAATAACTTGAATAAAATAATAATAGTAATGGTAATGAAGAGATGAGGATGATGAATCGGATGATTTGGTTGATCCCAAACTAATTCGACAAATCCAAGAATTTCAATGGATCTATCTACGGGATAAATGTTTATTGGAAAATTTGAGGATAAGTGAAATCATTTGAAAATGATTTTCAAGTTCGAAAAGAGAAACTTGCGATGTAAAACATTTATACTAGGAATTGAAAATTCCCGCGGAGGAAAGGATTTAACTGTGATGAGAATTTCTTTGAAGGGTATTTAATTAATTTATTTATTTGATTTATAATTTATTTATTTATTGATTAATTGGCTATTAATTTATTATTATTTATTTTTTATATTTTTTATAGTTAAATTTTGAGTTGAATCTTTAAGAGAAATTATGAGAGTTATTATTCAAAATGTCATTGAAGAGGTATTATTATTATTGATTATTATTTATTATTTATCGTTATTTTTATTATTTATTTATTTATTATTTATTTATCATTTATTATTTATCATTATTTATTATTTTTTTTATAGTACAATCGGTTAATCTTTGGGATAAATGTTTGATTCAACAATGTGAACGTGATGAATTCTTTGAGTTTACAAAAAAGTAAGTATAATAACATCTAATATTAATAATAATTATTATTATTACTATGTAATATTACATTTTATAATATGAATTTTTTAATTTATTTATAATTAACTTTTTATATTTTTTATTTATTATTTATCATTGGTTTATTGTTGAATCTGCTGACGAAGTATATTAATTACTTTCACAAGAAGTATCTCGCCTATAAGAATTATATGTTAAATGTGTCAAGATTTATCGATGGATGTTGGAAAGATGTGCCTTAATCGAGGTAAAATTATTATTCATTCGTTTCTTTATTGATTCCCACATTACATTAAATTTATTCTTTAAATTAACATCCATTATTCACAGAAAATGATTTATTGATTTCCACATTACATTAAATTATTCTTTATATTGACATCCATTATTCGCAGAAAATGATCGAATTGAAAAGAAAGGAATCCGACCCACGTCCTTCTTTCAACGTTCATTCTGACTATTGGAAGAAGAAAATGAAGAAAATCTTGTTGGTCCAATTTAGTTAAGAAAATTTATGTAGTATTGCGTGAGCTTGTGATATAACAATATGATCCGAAGCCTGAGGTTTATTGTGATCACTAAATTTAATTTATCGAATTAATTTTTATATCAATCATTTCTTATTTAACCAATTATCATTTAAAAAAATAGATTAATGAAATTATTAGCAACAGTTATTTATTATTTATTTTAAAAGTTATTAAAAATAGTTATAGTTATGCAATAGGCTTACAAACTAATTTATATATATAAAAATAAAAATAATAAAATATTTAAAATATTTAGAATTCATCGATATCATCATCTAAACAAAAAATAAATTAATATAATTAATCATAAAATATAAAAAATATAAAAAATAAATTAATATAATTAATCAGAAAATCAGAAAATAAAAATTAAAAAAAAATTAATATAATTGATACTTACTAGTAGTTATATGAGAAAAAGATTTAGTTAATTCTTCAAGTTCTCTTTCGAAATTTTCTTCATTTTTCGGTTTTGGAAGTTTTGAATAATTAAGAAGTCGACTGGTATAAATTGCTTGTGGATGAGTTTGATAATTAAGAGGAGTTGTAGTGGTTGTTGTATTGGTTGATTCTTGATTTACTGAAAATTCTTCTGCTTTTTTAATTTGAATTCCAATTTCTGAATCTTTATTTTTCTCTTCTCTTAAATAATAATCATAATTATCCCAGTATTCATACAACTCATCACATAATTCTTTAAAAGTGGGTCTATGTGTAACTCGTGCATCCCAACATCTCATAATAATTCTTGTAATCAATTTTGGAGTATGAAATGGAATTTTTGGTCGTAATCCACTGCATATTTTCATAGCCAAATCTTCTTCATGTGGTATATCAGGGTATGGAGGAAAGCCCGTAACTATTTCGTAAGCAATAATTCCATACGAATATACATCAGCAGCTTTTGTATATTCTTCATCACCGCTTAATACCTCGGGAGCAATATATGGTAATACACCAAATATATTCTTTTTTTCAGGATTATTTGGATTTGCCCTTATTTACTTAATCCAAAATCTGAAATATATATATAATGAGCATCTTTAAAATTAAATGATAAAATATTTCCAGGATGGAAGTCCTGGTGAATAATATCTAATTCATGAATTCTCATCAACCTCAAAGATAAATTATATAAATTATTTTTTAAATATTCTCGAAGATTTCCATCTGATGCATATTCTAAAACCATCATATATGAATGTGTTTGATCTTGTGTAATTCCATAAAATTGAATTGAATTGAAACCATCAGAACCAGTGCATATTTTAAAGTGAATTTCCATCTAATAATATAAAAAAAACATTTTTAATTTATAGTCAGAACGCTATATAATAATTTAAAAATTAAAATTAAATATTGATTAAAATATTTACCTCATTTAAGACATCGTTGAAATTCAAAAAATTTTCAAACTTTTTTAATGCCACTTTTATTCCTACTCCATCTACACCCTGATATCTTTTCCATTGTTGATTTTCAATATCCCATCTTTCAATATTTCACCTAGCATAATGTATTGTTCCAAATCCACCTTTACCTATTTGTTTAAAATCTTTAAATCTATCATAAGATATCCATTCTATTACGCTCAAATAATTATTAGCATTTAGTTGAGCATCTTGAATGAATTTATCTATTTTGTCATTTCCACTTGTCCAATTATTGAAATCATTTTGGAAATTTTTCGAGTTACATGGTTTGCACCACAATGAATATTCATTCCATTTTTGATTGCATTCTGGGCATGGCATTTTTTTTGTTTATAGTATTTAATGTAGAATTTTATTTTTTTTTTGAAAAAAATATCAGAATTTATGTTTCGATGTAAGATTTTTTTATAAGTTTAATTTCCTCGGATTTAATTGTTGAGTTGTTACTTTAGGAATTTTCACGTTAGTACGTTAGTATCACATGATTGTACAACAACCCAAATCTTGTCGTTTTTTTTTAATATTAATACACATTATGTACAACTAGGAAAAAATAAATTTATTTTTCTACAGTGCGGAACCTCTATAACCAAAAAAATATTTTTCTTAAATTAAATAATAAATATCTGTTAAATATTTAAAAAAATATTATTTTCAGGTTCCAGACATTAAAAGGAAGCGATTTAGCATATTTTTTATATTTTCCCAATTTTGAACAGGCTTACACGTGATTTTTGACCAATAAAATTTATGAACGTGACTGTAAAATATTATATAGATGGTAAATATTTGCAGTAAAAAATATAAATCACATTGGATGATATTTTTATTGATAAAAGATTTCTTTAAATAAAATAAATAACATTTTTACTATTTTAATATATTTCCCAATTTTATTTATACATTTTTTATATGTAATTCACCTGACTTTAAATGCTACTAGTTTCATAAAAAATAAATTTTATAAAATTTAAACCGATCATTCTGAAAGAGCAAGTCAATATCTATCATAATTATCGGATAAAATTTCTATTTTAGGTATGTGTCACATGTCTTAACCTTTTAAAGTTGACCTTATTTTAGGGTTAAATTTTTTGGTTATAGAGGTTCCGCACTGTAGTTTTTTTTAAAAAAATTTTTGTGTAACGCGGCGGGACAAGAATCATGTGAGACAAATTTTCACTTCTAATCCTAAAAGTAAAAGGTCTTGCGCTACGCTCCGGACAAAAATTAAACAAGGGTTCATGGTCAGGGGTTGAATTCATAATTTTTCGAGAAAGAAATACTTATTTTTATTATTTTTATTATTTTTATTATTATTTAGTATTTTTTATTATTTTATTATTGCTTTTATTGTTTTTTTTTTATTATTTTTTATTTTTTTACTTTTATTATTTTTATTATCATTTTATTATTTTTATTATTTATTGTTTTTATTATTTTATTATTTTAATTTTATTATTATTTTATTATTTTTATTTTTTACTATTTAATTATTTTGATTATTTTTACTATTTTATTTTTATTATTTTTATTAAAACTATTTAGAATAATTTTTAAATATATTTTTATTTGCTTTTTCAAGTATTTCTTCAATAATAAATTTAATTTATAAAAATATAAATGTAATCCTATAGTTCATGATTCAAAATTATACTTTTAAGAAAGTGTTTATGAATTTTATGAATTTTATTGTTTTTATTATTTTTATTTTTATTAAACTATTTAAAATAATTTTTAAATTTATTTTTATTTGCTTTTTCAAGCATTTCTTCAATAATAAATTTAATTTATAAAATTATAAATGTAATCTTATATTTCATTAAGAAATTATTTATGAATTTTATGAATTTAATTATTTTTATTATTATTATTTTTTTTATTTTTATCATTTTTATTATTTTTATTACAATTTAAAATAATTTTTAAATATATTTATATTTACTTTTCAAATAAAAAATTTATTTTATAAAAATATAAATGTAATTTTAAAGTTCATGATTCAAAATTATATTTTTCATTTAGAAATTATTCACTCATTAAATAGTTTCTAGTTGACATAAATAAATTTTTATTTTTGACAAAGTGAATTTAAAAAAAAAATCCAAAAAAATATGTATTTGCTCTTACAAAATAAAAAAACTATATCGATATGGATTTTTTGTTTGTAAAAATGTAAATTTTTAATAATTGATTATATAATAAAGGTGGTATTATGTAGTAAGTGGTGCATTTTTAACATTACTATTTTTTTTGTTTTTTTATATTTTATGTTAAAACCTGCATTAAATTTAAATTCAATATTAGTAATCTTTTACTTATTCAATTAAATAAAAAATAATAAATCAAATAAAATTCATTAATTCAATAAATAATATAATTTGATAAATTTTATTTTTAATGATTAAACATTTTTATTTCAAAAATTTATTAAATAGTATTATATAATCATGTCATGTGCATGTCATCTATTTTATTTTTAATGTAGAATTAAGAAAATGGTGCTATGTAAACAATTTTCTTTTCAAAAAAAAATTCCCTAATATAATATCCCCACACCTTCCATTTTTTCTAAATTTTAATTCTAATTTTAATATTAATATTAATATTAAATTATAATTAAAATTAGGAGGTAGAAATAGGAAGAAAAAATTTTACCTCAACGAATGGAGGTTGATTAAATATTGTTTTTTTTCTTTTGTCAAAACAAAAAAAAAATGAATCATAAGATAAAGGAGCACGAAATCATTATTTGTAAATAAATAATAATAATAATAAATAATAAATAAATAATAAGCGTAAAAGCAAATAAAAATAAATAATAAATAATAAATAATAAGCACGAGAATTGTTATTTGCTAAATAAAATTTATTTAAATAAATTGCTTTTCTTCAAAAAGAAAGTTTTCTTTCAATTTTTTTCATTAAAAAAAAACAACAAAAAAATTTTTTTTTTCATCTAAAAAAATACCTTGTAATTTAAGCACAATTTGTTATATAGACCAATACACCAAAAATTTTACAAAACAAACTTAATGGTGAATGTGGTTACATATTATAGCATTTATTCTCAAGAATTAAAAAATAATGAATACGATATAGAAAAATTTAAAAAACGTGATATCTTTCATATGTAATAGTAAGGGCACTTTTAATTTAATTAACTAATCATTCATTTATACAATAAATAAATGCAGTATGCTATCTAACAATTTTTGATAAATTTTTTTTTTAGATTAATTAAATTTCTATACACTACATTTATTTATTAAATGTGCAAAAAAAAATAAACAAAAATTGTTAATGATCTACTTGTATTTATTATTATGTGAAAAAAATCAGAATTTTTGATAAATTAATTAATAAAATCAATGATTTATCTATACAATAAATAAATAAAATTTTGATTTTTTTTTTCATGATTAATAAATAAATATAGCATGTTATTTAAATGCGGTGTTTTATTTTTATTATGCTCAAACTCTCATTCGAAAAAAAAATAATCAGTGATATGCATATTGTATGATTATTTTATAGGATATAATTTCTTAATTAATTTCCAAATACTTTTACCGAAGTCTGAAAAAATTACCTTTTAAACTTTAATTTTGTGTAATAAGCAAAACTTGAATGTAAAAAAAAGAAATAAAATAAAATCTACAGTTCAAATATTTTATTTATTTTTTTAAAAAAAAAATTTTAACAAAAATATTATAGATAAGAGAAAAGAAAATAATAAGCCAAATATTTTTATTTATTTACTATCTACCTTTATGAATGTTTATTTTTTTTAATAAACAAAATATCACAGAAAGAGAAAAGAAAATAATATAAGCCAATTATTTTTATTTATTTATTATTCACCTTAGCAAAACATATATATATAATGATTTTCCATTGTGTTTTGTCATCATTATATCAATTGCAATTGTAACAGTTATCCTGGAGAAATAAAATATAAACAAAACTTAAATTTTTTTTTTAATTCATTTTCTTTTAATAAAACATCATTTTCTTCTTTTTTTTATTCTTTGAATTATTAAATATAAAGTCATATGAATTAAATAAAATAATATTTATTATTTATTATTATTTATTATCTACCTTCACAATATATATATATTTATTTTTTAAAAACTTTTTTAATAATCAAAAATATTATGGAAAAGAGAAAAAGAAATAATAAGCCAATTGTTTTTATTTATTTACTATCTACTTTTGTGAAATATATATATTTATTTTTTTAAAATTTTTTTTAATAAACAAAATGCCACAACACCTTCATGAAAAGAAAAAAGGAAATAATATAAGCCAATTATTTTTTTTATTTATTATCCACCTTCACAAGATATATTTATTTTTAAAAAGGAAATAATAAATAATATAAGCCAATTATTTTTATTTATTTATTATCTGTCTTCACAAAATGTATATATATCTATTCTATAAACAATATAATTTATAGAATTTATATAATTTGTCACATACCATGAATAAATAAATATAAATAATATAAATAATTGTGTTTATCATTATATTGTAACAATTTTTACCAATTATCCTGGAGAAATAAAATTTAAACGAAACTCAAATTTTTTTTGATTCATTTTTCATTTAATAATAAACATCATTTCCTTCTTTTTTTTTTTATTCCTCTTTATTTTAATTTAATGTATTTTATGAATAAATTTTAATTATATGGTGGCGACGAAGTCGCCAAATCCAAAATATCAAAAATCGATCATTTCCTTTTTTTTCTAAAAAATGAAAATCATTTTCTTTTTTCCTAAAAGGAGCGATTTTCATTAAAAAATCTCTATTTTTTTTATTTATTTAGAATGAATGAATAATCTAGTTCATTAAATATTTTCACAATATTTTCTCTTAGATTGAATTAAAATTTAGAAGATTATTGTAATTTATTTAGTTAAAATATCGATACAATAATACCACATGTGCTTAGATGAGTTATTAATTAATTTGTAATACTCGTAATAAACTTTTTTCCATTCGTAAATCATTAATTTATTACAAGAGGTATTTGATTTTATTATTTAATTATTTATTAATTATTGTTAAATATTATTATAGTTATTTTATTATATTTTATTTATTTTAATTTAATTTATTTAATTTAATTTAATTTATTTATTTTAATTTAATTTATTTAATTTATTTAATTTATTTAATTTATTGATTTTTATTTATTTATTTTATTTCATTTTATTTCATTTTATTTTCTTGTAGCTTTTCGATTCTGACCTGAGTTCTTCAGTTTACGGTTTGGATATAATAATTATTATTATTCTTACTTATCATTATTTATGCAATAATTTATTATAATTAATAAATTATTATTTATCAATCATTATCATTTAACTACTGATAGGTGTGGCATAAATATGATGAAATGGTCCAAATTGTAGTATGTAATCTTTAATTATTATTATTATTTTAATTATTTTAATTATTATTATTATTATTTTATCATGTGAATTAAAATATAATATATAGAGAAAACTTAACCTAGACCGGGGGGTTTAGATAATTTATCCTAGACCCCGGGGGTTCAGGTCATTAGATCTAGACCCTTTCCTAATTTAGGAATACCGAAGTTGGTTTCCAATCAAAATAAATAATTCTTGTATTTTTGTTTATAATCTTTTTTTTAAAAAAATATCTCAGCTAATGTGGACAACGTGGGTGAAAAAATAATATACAGTTATATCTGTGTATTTTAAATACTAACAAATCTAATTTATTTATTTTTAAGCTATATATTCGGGAACAGGACAAAATGTAGGCTATATAGTTTGGTTGAGCGAAATCGTGACAATATTAAATTAATAAAAATAGAATAAGTATTTCAAGGCTCAGAAAAGGTTAATATAGTTTCAAATAAATTTATTTTATTGTTTCTTTAGGTATTCAGGACACTAATTATTGTTTCCAGTCACTATTTTTATAATTTAATTAAGCATATCGGGTGGCGCAGTACCGTTTTGTAGATCTATACTAAGAGGAAAGCTAATTTCACAGTTCAAGAAAGAGCTAATATGGTTTTAGATAAGTAATATTAAATTTTTTTTATTGTTTCTTTGGGTATATAGGGCACTAAATACTGTTTTTGGTCACTTTTAGGACTAGTTTTATTATTTACTTGAGTGCATCAGTACTGTTTTATAGATCTATACTAAGAGATTAGGTGCTTTCACAATTCAAGAAAGGTCTATGAATCTTAGGGTAGGTGGTACTTCGTTTATTTTAATGGTTAAACTATTTTGGAAGTATCTTTGGTTGGTTGTTTTTATTAACTTTGGAAAACTTAAGTCAATAGATTGATGTTTTTAAGTAAAAATAGGAATATTTAATGTAATAATTAATAATAATTAAAAAAATAATGTAGATATTCATCTACTCTTTGAAATCAGATTCATGGGGTTTGTAGAATTTGAGAATTTATAAGATGTATAATGGGAACATTTTTTTTTAAAAAAAAAAATAATATACTTTTCTTTGTGGTATTTACAATTATCTTGAGCATTAATTATTTTTATAATTGTCTAAATTATATTTCTTGTATTGATTTATTAAACATTAAATAAAATTGTGAATATATATACTAGTAAATTGTATTAATTTATATGAAAATAACTATTATATTACTTTAATATTGATTTTTGCTAAGCTGACTTACAAATATACTAAAAAATAAATGATTTTTAATTACATATCTAAGTTTTTTTTTTCTTTTAGCTTACAAATACAAGATATTATTTTTTCTACAGTATATTAGAACTATGTATTTATTTAAGTATTGATTTATTAGAATATTTTTTTTAATCTAAAAATTTAAAGTTATATTTATTTCTAGAAAATAAATAATAAAAATTATATTAAAAACATTTAAGACCTTTATAAAAATGAAAACAAAAAATTAAACTATAGGACTCCCAAGTAATACCAAGTAATACTAATAAATATCATAAATAATTTGAACGAAATGTGCAAACGCGATTCCAATAGCACATATATCAAATCTTAGTTTCCTAATTTTGGAAATTTTTATTACTAAAAAAAGGCAGGGTCTAGGATAATTTGCCTGAACCTGGGGGGTTCATAATTTTCACCCTGAACTGGGGGTCCAGGATAAGGACGCTCTAATATATATACTTATCTATATGTAATAGGACCCACTACGTGAATAATTTGAATAATGTGCAATTCAACTTCATCATCACACTCCGCGATAAAGGAATAATTTGTTTATTCACTAATAAGAGTGATCCCAGAGAACTTTTAGGTGCTACAAGAGACTATCAAAAATCGAGAATAACTTGAATAATGATATTGAATAATAGTAATAATAATAGTAATGATTGTTGTCTTGGAAGGAGGTGATGATGATGAATCAGATGATTTTGTTGATCGACAAATTCAAAGGTTAAAGTTGGAAATATTGAGAGGATAAGTGAAATCATTTGATCATTAAGTTCGAAAAGATATGGGGAATTGAAAATTCCCGTGTAGAAAAGAATTCAACTAATTTTTATGAATAGTATTTAGAAAGAGTATGTTCTGTTGTTAATTAATTAATTTAATTATTTATTTATGATTTTATTTATTGCTAATTTATTATATTTATTTATTATATTTTAGTTAAATCTCGAGTTTGAATGTTTAAGAGAAATTACGAGAGCTATTATTCAAAAAGTCATTGAAGAGGTATTATTATTATTTATTATTTATTATTATTTATTATTATTTACCTATTATTATTATTCTTTATCTTTTATTATTTATCACTATTTTATCTTTTATTATTTATCACTATTTATTATTTTTTTTTTTAGTTTACTGCACAATTGATCTTTGGGATAAATGTTTGGTTCCTTAATATGGGCGTGATGGATTTTTCGAGCTTACAAAAAAGTAAGTAAACTAAAATTAACATCTCATCTAATAACATTTGATCACAATAACAACTTTTATAACTATTATTATAATATTACATTTTAATAAATTTATTTAATAATTGGATAATTAAATCTTTTTATTTATTATTCGGATCAGCTAACGAAATATATGAATTACTTTCGCGAGTATCTCGTCTACAAGAATTATATTCGTGCCTTAATTGAGTTAAAATTATTATTTATTTATTTTTTATTAATTTGTTGATTTCCGTATCACATTTATTTTATTATTTATATTAACATCCATCATTCACAGAAAATGATTGAATTCGAAAAAAGGTATTGATCCACAGTGCCTCTTTCAAAGTTCATTCTGACTATTGGAATTGCCCAATTTAGTTAAGACCGAAAATAAATTAATTAGTACAATAATTAATTTTTATATTTAACATTAAAAAATAACGTTCAATAATGCGGGCGGGGTTTCAGAAATTAGTATTTTAGTATATAGTATGAAATTATCTTAGTACGTTATAATTATACTATCGCTATAGTTAGGGTCAGGGTCAATGATTGGTTAGTCAAGTTAGTATGATTTTAACAATGAAATCGTACAAAGTGATTTTCTATACATACATATTACATACTAAATTGCACAATCGTACTATCATTGAAATATTATATTTTAACACTTAGTCGATTTTGTGATAAATTCATATTTCCTTTATTATTATTTCCTATTTTTATAAAGTCAAAATTACAAGCTAAGCAAATTAAATTCGTAAAAATAGGATGAAAAATTCATACTCAATACCTAGTGTTAAGATTTTATAATATCAAAAAAACCAATAAATCAAATCAATCAAATAAATTAGATAAATAACATAGAAATGGTTTATATTGGTACAATTAAATAAATAGATCAGAATTACCTAAATAACATGGAAATGAATTTATATAATTAATTATAAAAACAATATAATATAAAATAAATAAAATATACAACAAAACTTGCTAGGACATAAATTAGACATAGATTTAGTTAATTCTTCAAGTTCCCGTTCGAAATTTTCTTCGTTCTTGGGTTTTGGAGGTTTTGAAAAATCAAGAAGTCGACTAGTATAAATTGTTTGTGGATGTATTTGATGATTAAGAGGAGTTGTAGTTTTTGTATTGGTTGATTTTTGATTTGCTGAAAATTTTTACGCTTTTTTAATTTGAATTAAAATTTCTGAATCTTTATTTTTACTTTCGTTTAAATAACCTCTATAATCACTCCAGTATTTCCACAACTCATCATGTAGTTCTTCAATAGTGGGTCTATGTGTAACTCGAGCATCCCAACACTTCATGATCATTCTTGTAATTAATTTGGGAGTACGAAATGGAATTTTTGGTCGTAATCCATTGCATATTTTCATGGCTAAATCTTTGTTATGTGGTATATCAGGATATGGCGGAAAGCCTGTAATCCTTTCGTAAGCAATAATTCCAAATGAATATACATCAACAGCTTTTGTGTATTCTTCATCACCACTTAATACCACTGGAGCAATATATGGTAATACAACAACTATATTCTTTTTTTCGGGATTATTTGGATTTTTCCTATTTGTTTGCTTAATCCAAAATCTGAAATCCTTATAAAACTAGAAAATTCAAAATTGGATGATAAAATATTTCCAGGATGAAATTCTTGGTGAACTATATCTAATTCATAAATATCCTTTAATTTGTTAGATAAATTCCATAAATTAAATAATTTTTATTCCATCTAATATCATTAAAATTAATTTTTAAAAATTTTCGAAGATTTCCATCTGCTGCATATTGTAAAACTATCATAAATGAATGTGTTTCTGGATCTTGTGTAATTCCATAAAATCGAATTGAAGTGATATAATCAGAACCGGTGTATGTTTTAAAGTCAATTTCCATCTAATAATATAAACATTTTAATTTATAGTTAAAGCGTTGTATAATAATTTGAAAATTAAATTTAAATATTAATTAAAATATTTACTTCATTGAAGACATCGTTGAAATTCACAAAATTATCAAACTTTTTTAATGCCACTTCAAAATTACCATATCTTTTCCATTGTTGATTTTTAATATCCCATTCTCTAATAAATCCATCAATCCACCTAGCATAATGTATTGTTCCAAATCCACCTCTACCTATTTGTTTAACATCTTTAAATCTTTCAAAAGGTATCCATTCTATTACTCTCCAATCATCCTTAACATTTAGTTGAGCATCTTGAATGAAGTTATCTATTTTGTCATTTCCGCTTGTCCAATTATTAAAATCATTTTGGAAATGTTCCGAGTTACATATTTTGCACCATTAATATCAACTATTTTCTTGATTGCATTCTGGGCATATTCCATCAGATGCATTTTTTTTTGTTTATAGTATTTAAGGCAGAAATTTATTTTTTTTTTAGAAAAAAATTAATAAATTTGTATCAGAATTTACGTTTCAATATTAGATTTTTTTATAAGCGAATATCGGAATTTTCATACTAATCATTTACAGAGATAATATTTTGATTCACATGATTATTACAAAAAACTTTAAATGATATGATATTATAACAAGGGTAGGGTCAGGGGCTTGAATTATCCATATCGTTATTATAATTATAATTAAAAAAATAAATAAATAATTACAAAAACAATTGGTGGCTTTATGTCACACAATAGTACACTACAACTACATCAGCATTTTTTTTTAAAAACTTCGTCCGTGAACCATTTTTTCTTGTATTTAATACTATCCCTTTAAGTTTATTTGTAAAAATTTCTTTTTCCAAATTTTCATTGTAATAACCAAAAGTGACCAGATATTGGTAAATTTTAAAAAATTCATATTTAAAGGCCAATTAACATTATTTATGTTACAATATGTGAGTATTAAATTCAATAATTATTGAAATCAAAACTTTCACCAATTCACCAATTGACTATTTTTAATTCATACCATAGGTCGTGAGTATTCAGATTCATTATAATTAAGATTGAAGTTTCAAGCTAATCTAACATCTAATAATACTTCGTTAATTAATTATCTTATTACAGGGAGTGAGTATTATTTAAATTCATAATTATTTCAATTGAAATTTCAAGCTAATTTAATATCTAATAATATTTAATTAATTATCTTATTATAGTTTGTGAGTATTATTTAAATTTATAATTATTTAGATCGAAATTTCAAGCTAATCTAATATCTAATAATACTTCTTGAATTAATTATCATGCAATTGAATCACAGGGAGTGAGTATTATTTAAATTCATAATTATTTTGATCAAATTTCAAGCTAATTTAATATCTATTAATATTTCTTTAATTAATTATCATGCAATTGAATCACAGGGAGTAAGTATTATTTAAATTCATAATTATTTAGATCTAAATTTCATGCTTTTTTAATATCTAATAATACTTCTTTAATCAATTATCATGCAATTAAATCACAGTTTGTGAGTATTATTTAAATTCATAATTATTTAGATCGAAATTTCAAGCTAATTCAATATCTAATAATACTCTAATTAATTATGATGCAATTGAATCACAGTTTGTGAGTATTATTTAAATTTATAATTATTTAGATCGAAATTTCAAGCTAATTTAATATCTAATAATACTTCTTTAATTAATTATCATGCAATTGAATCACAGGGAGTAAGTATTATTTAAATTCATAATTATTTAGATCGAAATTTCAAGCTAATTCAATATCTAATAATACTCTAATTAATTATGCTGCAATTGAATCACAGTTTGTGAGTATTATTTAAATTTATAATTATTTAGATCGAAATTTCAAGCTAATTTAATATCTAATAATACTTCTTTAATTAATTATCATGCAATTGAATCACAGGGAGTAAGTATTATTTAAATTTGTGTTTATTTTGATCGAAATTTCAAGCTAATTTAATATCTAATAATATTTTAATTAATTATTATGCAATCAAATCACAGGGAGTAAGTATTATTTAAATTCATAATTATTTAGATCGAAATTTCAAGCTAATTTAATATCTAATAATACTTTAATTAATTATCATGCAATTGAATAACAGGAGGTGGGTATTATTTAAATTCATAATTATTTAGATCGAAATTTCAAGCTAATTTAATATCTAATAATACTTCTTTAATTAATTATCATGCAATTGAATCACAGGGAGTGAGTATTATTTAAATTCACAATCATTTGGATCGAAATTTCAAGCTAATTTAATATCTAATAATACTTTAATTAATTATCATATTATAGATTGTGAGTATTGGATCGAAATTTCAAGCTAATCTAATATCTAATAATGCTTCTTTAATTAATTATCATGCAATTGAATCACAGGACGTAAGTATTATTTAAATTCATAATTATTTTGATCAAAATTTCAAGCTAATTTAATATCTAATAATACTTTAATTAATTATCATATTATAGATTGTGAGTATTATTTAAATTCATAATTATTTTGATCGAAATTTCAAGCTAATTTAATATCTAATATCTAATAATACTTCTTTGATTAATTATCATGCAATTGAATCACAGGGAGTAAGTATTATTTAAATTCATAATTATTTTGATCGAAATTTCAAACTAATTTAATATCTAATAATACTTCTTTAATTAATTATTATGCAATTGAATCAGGGAGTGAATATTATTTAAATTCATAATTATTTAGATGAAATTTCAAGCTAATTTAATATCTAATAATACTTCTTTAATTAATTATCATGCAATTGAATCACAGGGCGTGAGTATTATTTAAATTCATAATTATTTTGATTGAAATTTCAAGCTAATTTATGATTTAATAATACTTCTTTAATTAATTATCGTATTGCAGATTGTGAGTATTATTTAAATTCATAATTATTTTGATTGAAATCTCAAGCTAATAATATCTAATAATATTTCTTTAATTAATCATCATGCAATTAAATCACAGGGAGTGAGCATTATTTAAATTTATAATTATTTAGATTGAAATTTCAAGCCAATTTAATATCTAATAATACTTTAATTAATTATTATGCAATTGAATCACAGGAGGTGAGTATTATTTAAATTTATAATTATTTTGATCAAAATTTCAAGCTAATTTAATATCTAATAATACTTTAATTAATTATCATATTATAGATTGTGAGTATTATTTAAATTCATAATTATTTTGATTGAAATTTCAAGAAAATTTAATATCTAATAATGCTTCTTTAATTAATTAATATGCAATTGAATCACAGGGAGTAAGTATTATTTAAATTCATAATTATTTAGATCGAAATTTCAAGCTAATTTAATATCTAATAATACTTCTTTAATTAATTATCATGCAATTTAATCACAGGGAGTGAGTATTATTTAAATTCATAATTATTTTGATTGAAATTTCGAACTAATTTAATGTCTAATAATACTTTAATTAATTATCTTATTATAGTTGGTGTGTATTATTTAAATTCATAATTACTTAAATCAAAGTTTCAAGCTGATCTAACATCAAATAATACTTCTTGAATTAATTATCATTTAATCAAATACAAATACATATCTTATTACAGGAAGTGAGTATTATTTAAATTCATAATTATTTTAGATTAAGGTTTTAAGCTAATCTAACATCTAATAATACTTTGTTAATTAATTATCTTATTTCAGAGTGTGAGTATTATTTAAATTCATAATTATTTTGATCAAAGTTTCAAGTTAATTTAACATCTAATAATATTTCTTTAATTGATTATCAATTATATTAAAGGTGAGTATTTAGATTCATAATTAATGAAATCAAAGTTTTAAATTGATTTAATATTTTTTCAATCCATTGCGTTTATGGGGTAAACATTTACATTTAGAACAATTTCAATATAGAGTTTTCTTCTTATTTTAAATAATACATTTTAGTGAATATGGAAAATGTACAGGCTGTCAACAAGATAATACAGGGCCACAATGGTGCAATACTTGTAATAGCAAAAGATTTCAAAGTGAATTTAATGAATGGACAAGTGAAGATGCAGAAATTGATGAATTTATTCAAAAAACTCAACTCACAGCAACTAAATATGAAGAAGTTATTGAATGGATTCCGTTTGATAGATTTAATAATATTAAATATCTTGATAAAGGTGGTTTTGGCAAAGTTTTCACAGCAGTATGGTCTGATGGATATATTACAGATTGGGATTCTCAAAGCAAAATTTGGAAAAGATTACAAAAAAATGTTTGCTTAAAAAGTCTTAATATTTCTACAAATAAAGGTGGATTTTTACAAGAGGTAAAATACTTTAAATTATCATTAATTGAATAAACAGTAATCATTTTTACTAATACTGAACTGATTAATATTTTAGATAAAACATCAACTCAAATTTCGAGGTGNGTGAGTATTATTTAAATTCATAATTATTTTGATCAAAGTTTCAAGTTAATTTAACATCTAATAATATTTCTTTAATTGATTATCAATTATATTAAAGGTGAGTATTTAGATTCATAATTAATGAAATCAAAGTTTTAAATTGATTTAATATTTTTTCAATCCATTGCGTTTATGGGGTAAACATTTACATTTAGAACAATTTCAATATAGAGTTTTCTTCTTATTTTAAATAATACATTTTAGTGAATATGGAAAATGTACAGGCTGTCAACAAGATAATACAGGGCCACAATGGTGCAATACTTGTAATAGCAAAAGATTTCAAAGTGAATTTAATGAATGGACAAGTGAAGATGCAGAAATTGATGAATTTATTCAAAAAACTCAACTCACAGCAACTAAATATGAAGAAGTTATTGAATGGATTCCGTTTGATAGATTTAATAATATTAAATATCTTGATAAAGGTGGTTTTGGCAAAGTTTTCACAGCAGTATGGTCTGATGGATATATTACAGATTGGGATTCTCAAAGCAAAATTTGGAAAAGATTACAAAAAAATGTTTGCTTAAAAAGTCTTAATATTTCTACAAATAAAGGTGGATTTTTACAAGAGGTAAAATACTTTAAATTATCATTAATTGAATAAACAGTAATCATTTTTACTAATACTGAACTGATTAATATTTTAGATAAAACATCAACTCAAATTTCGAGGTGTATGGGCAATTGCAATATATGGAATAACTAAAAATCCAACAGAAAATGAATATATGATGGTTATGCAATATGCAAGATATGGTAGTTTACGAAAAATGCTGAATAGTAGCTTTGAAAAATTAACTTGGCATAATAAAATTAAAAATTTATTTTACATAGCTTTAGGACTTGCTAAAATTCATGAAACTGGATTAATGCATAAAGATTTTCACTCTGGCAATATAGTTAATGAAACTGAAACTAGCTCTTATATCACTGATTTTGGGTTGTGTAAGCCAGTTACAGAAAATAATTCAGAAAAAATTTATGGAGTAATTCCATATATGGCTCCTGAGACACTAAATAGAGGAGAATATACTCAAGCATCTGACATTTACTCATTTGGTATGATTATGTACGAAGTTTTTACAAGTTATCCACCTTATTATAATATACCACATGATGAAAAACTTGTAATTTCAATTTGTAATGGTCATAAACCTGAAATTAAGTGTGAGATTCCACAATTGCTTAAAGATTTAATGGAAAAATGTTGGGATACTGATCCTTCCAATCGTCCAAAAGCTATAGAATTGAAATCTCAACTTAGGGAATATTATAAGTATAATAATAATAGTGAGATAAAAAGACAGACTGAAAAAGCTAACGAGGCTAATAAGTTAAATAAGAATTTTATTCAATATAATCCAAAAATAACACATCCTCAAGCAATATATACAAGTAGACATTTGCCTTTTCTGAAATCAAAAAAAGTTGAACACGGTAAGTATATTTTTCAAAGTAACAAATAATTGTTTTTATAAAATATTTACACAAATTATTATTCTAGATACAACACAATGGGATTTTGAAATTCCTGAAGGTATAAGAGGCAATATTTCTTAAATTAAAAATACTAAACAAATAATTCAACAGAATTTAAATTTGCATAGTTTAAGAAAATGAAATTAATCTTTAATTTATTTTGTGTTTTGTTTAGCCTTGAATCAACTTTAATATTTTAATATTAACGATAATTATTTTTATCATTTATATTTTCCATTTTATTTATTTATTTGATCACTGGAATTACAGAGTATGGCTTTTTATTTTTTAATTAAAAGCTGACCAGTATGTAATCAATTAAAATAAATTGTTATTATTATTTTTATTTATGTATGATATGCACATTACATGCCTGTGATTTAAATGTATGAACTCAATAATTTCATTAATCTGGTCTGGTCATCTAATTAAATTATTAATTGAATTTAGACACATTACCGGAATAATATTGAAATAGCCTTTTTCTAGTATATTATATAAAAAAAATTTATATCATATTGTCACAGGAGTGCGGAGTATTTCGAACAATTTCTCAAATCAGTCTCACAGTTTGCATCACACAAACAAATAATAATACACTCTATCTGCCAGTAGGTCACAGCTAATACAATCGATTTAACTGGCCTATCTCGAAACAGATAATAAATATATAATAAATAATAATAATAATCAAATAATAATCAAATTAATTATGAAGGCACAGTGAGTAAGGTGGAGTAAAAGTAGTAATGCAGTATCAAACAATATTTAATAATATTTCGCAATATTATGACTCAAAATATAAGTTTATTAAAATATAAAATATAAAGTTTTTAAAAGCAAAGTATCATTTAACAACAGAAATATTACAGCGTGATGTATCTTTCCTGTTCCTGAATGAAGTTTACTTTTCTATTTAATATTTATTAAAGTATTTCGAGTTATTCTGAATTATTTCTAATTATTAATTAATTATATTCTAACTAACATTTACTGACTTCACTACTAGAACTTACTTCTGGCAACAGTCGTATTTATACTTTCTCTTTTGTTTACACTTCATCCTTGTACCTCATACTTCATCCTTTGTGCATCATCCTTCATCCTCGCATGATATCCTTCATCCTCGTACGATATCCTTCATCCTCGCACAGAATTTTTCATTCTTCATCCTTGTACAAGGATGACAATCACCTGAAAGTTCATCTAGTGTCACAGAATATTGTCCCCGTGACATTTCACCTGATTACCAATTTACTTCGCCACAATATCATTATTGATCTCATTATTATTGTAGTTTAATGATTCTAGTTTTATTTATAAGCAGCACATCCACAGTATTTTATTTAATATTTTATTTTTTTATTATATTATTGTATTTTCTTGATTTTTACATGAACAAATTATTATAAAGAAAATTGGATTTATTGCTTTATTTTTTTTAATTATTTATTACTTAAGCACAAAAATTAAATTTTGTATACAATATTATAATGTATTCTTATTTTTGTTCGAAAAATTATCAGATTGTCATTTACATATTTATTGTCATGAATAATATAATTACATTGTCCCTAATAAATTTTTGCTTTTTTTTTGATATTTCAACTTAAATTGCTATTCATGTGTTGATTGAATTATTATAAATACTTATTATAATTTAATGTCTATTGTATTTTATGCATTATTTATTTGTCAAGAAAATATAGGAATAAATAAAATAAATATTTTATATAAAAATTATTAGATTATTTATTATCATAAAAAATTTGTGAACAAAATTTTGTTCATCTTAAGAAACAAATTAATTAATTTCAGGATTGAGAACAAATGCATAATTTTTTTATTATTATTAATTTTTTTAATTGATGAATTTGAAAACAAAAACTCTATATCACACCAGTGGTGTTGAGCACCATACCATACCTCATGCAGCAGGGGTTAGGGTTAGGGTTTTTCATGGGTAGTGTATTTATCACCGTATGTCACACCCTTCGAATATCAATTTTTATTAGATATTCTAGGGACTTAGAATTTTTTTACACGCAGAAACCATATTTGTCACAACGCTAATATTTGTCACATAGACTTTCACGTGAATAGTTTCCAATAATCTTGTTATCATGTGCCTATTTATTTAATCATGTGTTTTATTTTTATTGGTTGAAAAATCACTGGTGTTGAACACCACTGGTGTGATTTAGCAATGTCGTTTGAAAAAACCAATTTATTAAACAATAATCAGTTATTGTATTGTCTTAAAATTACTTGATTATTAATTTTTAAAACAATTTAATTTCTCAATTTTAATTATTTTAAAGTAATAAAAAATAAATTTAAAAATGGATGTATTATTAGATAACCGTAACTTTTCTAGACATAAAAATTGAAATATAACTTACCTACACACAAAATTTTGTTCATTTTACAAAAATGTAATGTGCAAATTAATAATTTTGCAATGATTAAAATCAAGGCTTGAAAAATAATTCCAGAACATCTAAATAAATAATATTACATAAAACATCTTATTTATAATTAATATGTTATGAATTAATATGGACAAATTTTATTTATTCTTATTATTATAATTAATAAATTTGAAAATACTTCGTAATAAATATATCAGATTATTTATTTTAATTAATTTAAAATGATTTCATTTCATTTTTATTATTTTGAAAAATGCTTAGTAATAAAAATAAATATAAAAATGGATATACTATTAGATAACCTAACATAAACACCTGAATAAATAATATTACATAAAACATCTTATTTATGATTGATTAAATAAAGTTATAAATAAATTGATGAATTTAAAATATTTCGTAATAAAAATCCTAAATATGTCCTTAACAAGGAATTAATAAAATATAAATTATTATTATTAATTAAATTTCATGATAATTAAATAAATTGAATGATTTTTTTTGAAAATAAATATATCAATTTTTATTTTTATTTTTTTAAATCAATGAATCTATTAAATAATCCACAAAAAAATTACACATAAATTAAAAAACCAATAGTTACAATTTTTTTTTTGTTCAAAAATGTCAAATACTTTTGAAATTTTAGCTTATATAAGTTCACAAAAGGGAACATTTGCATCTGGCATAGTTATTTATACAAAACACTTAATAATAAAACATTAGTATTATGAATTAAGTACATCAAACATAAATAAATGGAAAAATATACAATATTAATTTAAAATTCAAACTTCCCTAACCTTGAACTCTTGTTAATAGAATTAAAATAATAAAATAAGCAAAATAATTTAAATAATAATAATATCATATTTAAAATAATAATAATAATAATAATAATAAATATAATAATAATAATAATAATAATAATAATAGAAGCGAGGGAATGGGGGATAATAATAATAATAATAATAATAATAATAATAATAATAATAATAATAATAATAATAATAATAATAATAATAATAATAATAATAATAATAATAATAATAATAATAATAATAATAACAACAACAATAATAATAATAATTAAAGATTGCATACTACAATTCGAATTTCACCATATTTTTCAGTAGTTAAATAATAATGATTTATAAATAACTTATTAATTATAATAAATTATTGCATGGATAATAATATGTAGCAATAACAAAAATTATTATATCAAAACTAGTAAAACTACTGAAAGGCTACAAGAAAATAAAATAAAATAAATAAATTAATAAAATAGATTAAAATAAATAAATAAATATAAATAAAATTAAATAAACCAAATTAAATTAAATTAAATTAAATTACATTAAATAACAATAAATTAAATAAATAAATTAATAAAAATAAATTAAATTAAAATAAATTAAATTAAAATAAATAAAAATAAATTAATTAAAATAAATAAATCAAAATAAATTAAATTAAATTACCTCATTTGATATTCACTATTCAATTCTTTAACAAACACTGTGTTTCACCCATTACCACTATTTTTCATAGTAGACTCCTATAAAGAACAACACGTTGGATATTTTAATAATAAAATAATACAATTATATTTAATAATAGTTATTAATAATTATAATAAAAATTAAATACCTCTTGTAATGAATTAATGAATTATGAATTGAAAAAAGTTTATTATGAATATTATAACTTAATTCATGACTCATCGTGGTATTATTGTATTGATATTCCAACCAAATAAATTACGAGAATCTTCTATTTCGACCTAAATTTCAAAGTCAAGTATAGTGCAATTGTATAGAATATTTAAATAAATTATTATTATAAATAAACAAGGAGAAATAGATAATTCAAATCCCTGACCCTTAACCCTTGTTATATATTCCAAATAAAACTAGGATTCAAATTTTAAAAATTCAATAATAGAAAAAATAGTAAATTTATTAACAAAAAAACTATGCTGATATTCCAGGATATCTTTAATATTAATATTTCCCATAAAAATTCAGTTAAATTATTATTAATCTCAGCAGACTAAATTCTCTCATTGGTTTTCAATTTTATTAAACAATAGTTACTTTCCTTTTTAAATAATACAATATGATTTTCTGATTATATAAACATTGTGACGTGATGACATGAGATATCTTTACTCCCTACTCAATTGTGTCATCAGAATTTTCAAAATAAAATACAGTTGAACCTGTATATAAGCATGGTGTCGGGCCGGCAAAATCCTATGCTTATAGGCAGGCAGGTATGATGTCACAAAAAAAAATTACATAAAAAATTATGAAAGGACGAAAAAAATAATATGATCAAAATAATGATGATGATGAACGGAATAGAATAAAAAAAAAAGATCGAGGTGATGACGAAGAATGGAAATGGATGAATGAAATGAATGAAAAAAAAATAAAGTGATCGAGATGATGATGATATGGTAATAATAATGAATAGCCGAAAAAAATAAAATGATGATGAACGGAATAGAATAAAAAAAAAGATCGAGGTGCTGACGAAGAATGGAAATGGATGAATGAAAGGAATGAAAAAAAAATAAAATGATCGAGATGATGATATGGTAATAATAATGAATAGCCGAAAAAAATAAAATGATCGAGATGATGATATGGTAATAATAATGAATAGCCGAAAAAAATAAAATGATGACGAACGGAATGGGAATAAAAAAGAATTAAAAAAAAGAATAAAAATATAAAAAAAAAGGAATAAAAAAAAAAGAATAAAAAAAAAGAATAAAAAAAATAAATGATTGAGGAGATAAAAATGGATGAATGAGTGATTGGATAAAAAAAAATAGTGATCGAGATGATCATGACGATATGATGATGATGAACGGACAAAAAAATAAAATGATCGAAATAATGATGGAATGGATGAATGAATGAATAAAAAAAAAGAATAAAAAGGAATAAAAAAAAAAGAATAAAAAAATAAATAAATGATCGAGGTGATGAAGAACGGAAATGGATGAATAAACGATAAATAATTGTGATGATGATTGCATTACCGACACACGTGATTATGCTTGTGAACGTCTATATAATCTAGAATATTTTTATGCATATGCAGTATGCTTTTATACAGGTTCAACTGTATTAAATAAGACCAAAAGAGACTAGCTGAACTTGAATTTCAAGAAAAAGTCATGGCTTTTAAAGAGAATCAACTTGCATTAAGAGAAAAATTCATGTAATAGAATTGAACAATTTTATAAAAGAAAAAGAATTAAATAAATAATTAAATTGTATATAATAATAAGTAAATGTTAAATAAAGGTACTGGGATTATAAATAATTAAATAATTAATAAACTTGAATTAAATTTATATTAAGTTTAATTTAATTTATTTCTGTAAATAATAAGTCAAATTACACATTTGTAAATGTACAACTTATTCATTCATTCAAGTTCTTATGTCATTGATCTATTGATAACTTTTTTAAAGAAAAACAACACATCTAATAATAATCTGTGAAAAATGAATACTTTTTTGATAACCTATCATTTTTAAGAGTTTAATTTCAGTTTTTTGTTCGTTATAAAAAATTAAACTATTGAATAGGAGTCGATTTTGAACTTAAATTTACAACCATTATTTAGTGTTTGCATAGAAATTTACCATTTTAAAAAGTATGGCTTAATTTTTATTTTTGTTAACATTAAAGTTTCAAGGGTATTTGAAAAATAAATTTAATATGAAATCTTTTAAAACTGTAATGTAACAATTATTAATCAGAGACAGATATTTTATAAATATTATGTGAAAAAACTTGTTAAATACTATTTTCCGTCTTACTTGATGTCTTTAATTTTCCGATTTATTGATTTAATTTCATTTTCAATAAACTTTAATTCTAGTCCTTCAATGTGAAAAATATATTCAGTAAAATGGACATTTTTATTACCTGTTCGTATTATCTTTCTAATTTGTTATATAGGTTTATTATTATTTTTTGTGGAAAAAGGATATTGTGAATTAAAAAAGACAGAAAATAATTAAAAAAAAAAAATTTTTTTTCTTTGAGCAAAAAAAATGAAATTAAAAACAAGGATGTGTGTAGTGTATTCATATCTATATAAAAAAAGAATTTAAATTTTAATAATATTATGGATACAGAAAATAACTTGTTGAAAACATGGTTTTGTTTTTATAAATGAACTAGTTCCTAAAATAAATTTGACCGGTTGTTACGCAAACCGCGAATTAAGTATTTTTTAAATATCATAGTTATAGGGATACACAAAAAAAAAAAACACTCAACATTAAAAAAGTACGGAACAACAAGATTCTCCAGTAAAGAATGGAAAAAAAATAAACAAAAACTTTTGAAACACCGTATTCGGGACAACTATAAACTTTTCGAAGATAAATTTCAATTAAAGTTGTGGGGAAATTTAAACCATTCGCCTAATTCTGAATTCAAAAAATTCAATTTCGGCCAGCACATCCTAAAATCTGGTATTGCCGATTAAAGTTAGTTAGCGAAATGCATACAGATGAAATGATAGGCGAAATTTTAATAAATTTTATAATATGTTTTTATTTTAACAATTAAACATGTCAATATTTCAATATTTTATTTACTTATTATAAAAAAATATTTAATCATTTCCGTTACAAAAGAATCAACTGCAGTAATGATGTATTAGGATACCATACAAATGTCTCTTCTTGATCTATTATTTGTACATAATATAACGAAATCTTGCGATAAAAATGAAAATTAATAAAATTATTTCAAAAATTCCTAAATTAAAATAAAATAAAAGCTCTATATGTATCTAAATTTGATGTTTTCTATTTATTTTTGATTTTAGTTTATTATTATATTTTTTAATTTTTTTTTAGAATTTTTCTGAATTTTCAAAATTTTATTTCTATATAATCTTTTTTTTTGAGTTTCTTTTTCATTAATATGTTTTAATGATTCTTGGTTCACCAGACTCCTGCTATTGAATTTCCTTTTTCTCATCAATATATTGTATCTTAAGTATTATTAACATCAGAAGTAGTTAATTCATTGGACTCTAGTAAATTAGGATCTATAATTTAAGTTTAAAAATTTGTAAAAACAATTTATTAAAAAAATATTATTGAAATTGTTCTAAGAATATAAAGAACAAACCTGAAGATTTTCCAGACTTTATTTCTTCCAATAAATCCTGCAACCCATGAAAAGTATGAATATTTCGGCTAATATAACATGATTGAGGATGTAACTTACTTGAATGTGAAAATAATTCAAATAATTCTTGTTTTTGAGATTTCGATGTATTTTTTTGATTTTTTTCAGCAATTTTAAGTTGCCGCATAACATCATTATCCACTATATTATCATCAAGTTTTTCTATTACATCCCAAAATAAATTAGATAATTCAATGGCAGTTGGACGCTCAGAAGGATCAGCACTCCAACATCGATACATCAAGTCTAAATACCATTCTGGTATCCAATTTAACATAAAATCAGGGACCTTTGGTCTTACACCATTACATATATCAATCACCAAATAAGTATCATGTGCTTGGTCAGCAAATGGTCGTTGTGAAGTAACTATCCCATACATAATTCCACCAAAACTATAAATATTACCCTCCTTTGTAAATTCATTTCCTCTTAACACCTCAGGTGGAATATATGGAATTGATCCAGAAATTTTGTTATTCTTGCCAGAGTTTGAGATTAAATCATCTTCTAATTTACATAAACCCAAATCTATTCCTAAGTCAAAATTGTAAAGATCGAAATTATCGTTTATCAAAATATTTTCACTATGAAGGTCACAATGAACTAAATTTTTTGCATGTAAGATGTCAAGACTCTCTACTATTGATGCCAATATGTATATTTTTGATTTCCATCCTAAATCCAAAAATTTTTTAGTTAAAAAATTATGTAAGCCATCATCAAATAAATCCATAACAATAATGTAGTTTTGTGTAGAAGGATTTTTTGAAATTCCATGATATTTGGCAATAATTTTATAACCGTTAACAGTCATCAGATACTTAATGTGAAATATAATAAAATGCAAATTAATAAATTAAAAATATTAATAATTTGTATTCTAAAAATAAATAAACATACCACTTTAAGAAATTCAGTTATATCATATCTGGAATCTTTTATTTCTTTAAAAGCAACTTTATGACCTATTAAATCATATTCCCAATCTTGTTTGATAATATGCCAATTCCGTTTTATTCCATTTTCTAATTTTGCAGAATACATAGATCCATGGCCACCGTCAGCTATGTGTTCGATATTTTGAAAATTATCATAAGGTATCCATTGCAACATATCGTATTTGTTATTTACTTGAGACTCTTGGATAATCTTATCAATGTCAGCATTCCCACTAGACCAAGTTTTAAATTCTTGGCTATAATGTTCGCGGGAACACAAAAAACATATTCCATCATCAGAAATAATGCAATTTCGGTGATACGAAAAAGAAAAATCCTCAGATGAATGACCTGCCGGACAATAAACTATTTTTTTTATTTCTCGAGACATAAAAATAAAAGGAATATTTTCGATGAATATTTATATATTATTATTTTTTTCGAAATTATAAATAGATGGTAATCATTGCCTTTTCTGATTGTATTTAATTTGTGAATTAATAATTAACCTGAACCCGATATGTGGGGTAGAAGAACGGCACGGATTTTTTACTATTACAAATTGCGACAATAAAAATTTTTGCCTTTTTTAGATGAATTCTTGTGCTAAGCAAGTGCTTGCATTTTTTTTTTGGCACCACAAGACAAAAAGAAGTACCTTCGATAAGATTTTCTACTTTTGTTTGATTTTATTTGACGCATGAAGAAAGTAAATAAAAATGGATGCAATAAGATATATACTTAATTTATTATAATTTATTTGTTGGGTTGCGCATTCCTTTAAAAAATATAATTTTTCCCCATATTAACACAAATAATCATTTTTTCTCCAAAATTCTCAAGAATTATTGTGTTCAAACACCTAATTAAAAAAAAAAAATAATAATAATAAGGATGGATCTAATTGTAACATGTCACAACTATTAGTAGAGTCTATAAAATGGCTTAATCATGTGTAACTTAAAAGTAAAATACTAAATATTATTGGCTAACACAAGTAACATGTTGTTACAAATACATTTATTATAATGCAAAAAACAAATAATATATGTGCTTCACGTGATATAACTGACAGTTCGTTATATTATGAGACATTGCATTTCGTTAAATAGAGTAGTAAAAAATTCTAGCGAAGTAATTCTATAAGCATATAATAACATTTATTTGAACTCGAAATATTTATTAAAAAAAATAATTAATTAATAAATTATCTTTAATAATAAATGAGCCCATACAAAAATATAATTTAGAAAAATAAAAAAAATAAATAATTTTAATACTAGATCAATTTTTTTTCGCAATGTAATGATCGATCAAGGAAATAATTACGATAAAATTTGTATTACCCAAAAATGATTTAAGATGATATTATAAGATAGATTTTGTATCCTGGTATCTTAAATTTTTTTCTGTATACACAAAAAAATCACTCAGCATATTCAACCCTTAAAAAAACACGGAACAACAAGATTTGAGCAATCATAAAGCCTCTTTATATGCTCATATATATTATGAGACCATTTAATTCAGGGATCTAGCAAGTAGAAAATAGTAACAAAATAAGCAAAAACTATTGAAATGTCGTATTCCTTACCTTCCGGAACGACTGTCAAAAAAATACAAATTTTATGAAGGTGAGTTTCAAATATTATTATAAAAATAATTATAATTTCCATAATGTAATAATGTTGTTATAATGTAATTAGGTTGCATAGTTTCTCGCGATGAAATAAGGAGGCAATTTTCACCAAAAATGATGGCTCTCTTTGAGATGTTAAGATTAAACCATAGTTAACTGGTTCTGACTGGACGTATGAACAAAAGGAATCACTTGTAAGATTATTATTATTCGAACCTAATTTATAGACTCCATTGAAATATTTATGAAAGTTAAGAATATTAAAAATCCCTCATCCAACATGAAAAAAAATAATATATCAATTATTTAAAAATTTATTATTTTATTGAAAATTATCATTAGGTAACTTATCAGATTTGTAATTTATTTGATATTCTTGTATAATCTCGTCAATGTTAACATTCACACTTGGCCAGGTTTAAATTCTTAGTTAAAATGTTCGTTAGTACATAAAGAACGTCTTCCATCTGGACGAATGAAATTTTGATCAAGACAAACAAATTATCGGAAGAATGACCTGTTGAACATTACCCAATTTTTTCGATTTTTGAGATACGGGAAATAAAAGGAATATTCGATATTAAATATTTTCTTTTATCCTGATTTATAAATAGAAATGATTCATTTGAATCATTCACAACAATAAGGATTGCTTGTGTGAGATAGATCACAAGATGACAATGTATATTATTGATGATCTAATATGATTGAATTTGGATTAATCGAACATGATTCATGCATCATTAGATTCATTCAAATAATTCTTGCTTTGATTTTCATCAGCAATTTTAAGTTGTTGCATAACAATATTATCTACCGAAATTTTTTGACCTATTACATATAAAAATTAGATAATTCAGAAGTTCGGAAGGATCATCGATAAATATTCTGGTCTGGAATCCAATTTAATTTAAAATCAAAGACCTTTGGATCTATTATAAGTATCTTGTGCTAGAAAATAGTCGTTGTATAGTAAATATTCCATACTTAATTCCACCAAAACTATAAATAATATTATGCTTGTTATTAGAGTTTAAAATTAAATCATTTTCGAATTTACATGAATCTAAATCTAAAATTGATGCAATGTCAAAATGTTAAATTGAAATTATGTTCGATAAAATGTTTCTACACTGCGAAAGTTACGATGAACTAAATCATTTTCATTTAAGTTTAAAAGACACTGAAGTATTGTTGTTAATGCGTTTATCTTTTTTCCCACCCTAGATTTCAAAAATTTTCGGTAGTCATCATCAAAATATCAATCTAGAATCATTGATTTCTTTCAAAGCAATTCTATGGTTTACTAAATCCAGTGTATTAAAATTGAAATACCATTTTATTCCATTTTCTAATTCGACAGAACATGCATCTGCCATTTGTTAGATGTTTATATCCTGAAATTTATCATTAGATATCCATTTTATCTGAAAAAAAATTGTTTATTTGAGTTTCTTGAATAACCTTATCGATGTCGATGCTAGGATTTCTGCTGGACGTTCTAAACTCTTGAATAAAATGTTTTTTGGTGTACAACTCACAAATTCCACTTGAGTTAATCTTATTTCTAAAATTACGACCAAACTAATTAGAAAAATGACTGGCTAGACAATTTTTTCGAAACATGGTAAAATAAATAAAATCAATTATATAGTATCGTTTTCAAAATAAAGAACTTCTGATGAACTTTTTAAAATTCTCTCTTTCATATCAATTATCAATATTATCAATACACAGAAATTTGATATAATATCATTTCTTTTACCGTGACTACTTCTATTATTATTATTATTATTATTTTGTATTTATTAATATCCTCTACTTCCTTCCCCAATAATTCTGACTAGAGCTTCAGATCCATTATCATTAGTACTACATCAGGAAATTTTTTTATAATGAAAGCTATTGAAATAATTTCATTAGCAAAGGTTATTGAAAGTTATTAGACTAATAACCTTCACAAATATTACATTTTTAATAATAAAATGAAGATTATTGAAGGTTATTGATACCAATAACCTTTGCAAACATTACATTTTATTAATAAGAATGAAGGTTATCAATACCAATAACTTTTGCAAATATTATGTTTATGCTGAAGGTATTTGAAGGTAATCAGAGTGAAACACTTTGAAGGCCTAAATTTGAAAAAATTACTGATGCTTACAACTCACTTAAAAAAAAGACTTCTAATATTTGTACCTTTTAAAATGAAAATATGTATGCAAATCACGGAGATATATACAGAAAAGATATTACTGGGAGAATGACAGAATATGCAGTTAAAGAATATAAACTTATTGTCATCTTTAAAATTCAATGTGCAGGGTGTGCACTGGCACAAAATTTAAAAAATGCACAGAAAAAAAAATGCTTCCACACAAATTTTGCACAATTTAAAATTTGAATTTCAAACACTAATTGTCATGTACTTGACATAATTTATAATAAAAGCAAATAATTAAATTTTGATAAATTCATAATTCTTATCACTGAAATATAAACACGTGAATTACTTTCTTAAATTCTGATTGGCTAAAATCGAATCATGTGTTGCTTACACAAACTATATTATAATTATAGTTTTCTAAGTTCCTATCTTGGAGGTTCCACACTGTATTATTTTTTTTATACAGTTTATAAATTGTGCAAAAATAAATTGAATTGATATAAGTTAATTTTTTTTGACTTTTATAATTGATACATGCATCAAAAATAATAATAAATGTATAATTATTTTTTAAAACAAAAATTAGTGAATTTTGAATTTTTATGGTAAAAATAAAGTTAATTTTTATTATAATGGTATAGATTTTAGGGCTAATGTTTTTCCTATTTTGTTGAGTCATGTTAACATCATGTGTGTAATGTAAGCGGTGAATCCTGGAAAAAGATAATCAAAACACTTGCCCATGATACTCCTTTTTGGCAAGAAAATCTTGCATGGAAATGGAAAAAAAATAGGTGTTTTTAATATTCTAATCTTTACATTAATCGTATTGATATTGTAGCATATTGATACATAGCATAATGTTACAATTAGATTTCGTTTTCAAATTGATTATCTATAAAAAAAAAATTCAAAGAATAAGTTTGTGTAATGGATTTGTGTAACATAGAAAATTTTTATTATGATTTAACCAAATTTAATAAAGTAATAAATGTATATCTATTTTTTTCCCACTATATTTGTCATTGTAAATAAAATTGTTGCACTAATGCACTAATAATAAATTTACACAAATTTTTCTCCACTATATTTTTGCCAAATTTGTTATCTTATTAGTATTTAACCAAATATGATTAAAATTTTTTTCCGTTTATGCTTTGTATTATTATTATTATTATTTAAACAAGTTTTAATAATATTATTATTAACATTATTACGATTTAACTAAATGTATAAATAAAATGAATTATTATTATTATCATTTAACCAAATATGATTAATAAATAAAAATCTATTTTTTATTATTATTATTATTATTATTATTTGTTATTTATTATCATTATTATTATTTAACCAAATATGATAAAGTGATAAATGAATTATTATTATTATTATTATTTAATCAAATATTATAAAGTAAAAATAAATATACATAATAATAAATTTACATCTATTTTTTCCCACTATATTTTGCTATATTTGTCAGGTATTTTATTATTATTATTATAAAATGATGATGATAATTTAACCACATATGATAAAGTAATAAAATAAAAAAAGTTCATTACAAAAATATTAATATTTAAAAATAAATAATTTCTATAAAAGAAAGATTTGATTACCTAAGAAATATTTTAATTATTTTTTAACAACAAATAAAAATAAACTAAAAGGCTCAAGTTTTGAATTCCCCCTTTTTTTGAATCAAATTTGTTTTCCTTGATAAAAATAAATAAAAATCTATTTTTTATTATTATTATTATTATTATTATTTGTTATTTATTATCATTATTATTATTTAACCAAATATGATAAAGTGATAAATGAATTATTATTATTATTATTATTTAATCAAATATTATAAAGTAAAAATAAATATACATAATAATAAATTTACATCTATTTTTTCCCACTATATTTTGCTATATTTGTCAGGTATTTTATTATTATTATTATAAAATGATGATGATAATTTAACCACATATGATAAAGTAATAAAATAAAAAAAGTTCATTACAAAAATATTAATATTTAAAAATAAATAATTTCTATAAAAGAAAGATTTGATTACCTAAGAAATATTTTAATTATTTTTTAACAACAAATAAAAATAAACTAAAAGGCTCAAGTTTTGAATTCCCCCTTTTTTTGAATCAAATTTGTTTTCCTTGATAAAAATAAATAAAAAAAACTTCTTTGACTAAATTTTCTTTTTGAAATGCCTACAAAATTAACTACCATCTGCTATATCCATGATTTTATTGATTGCATAACAGCAGATGCCCCACCTGGAATAATATTATGATATCTAATTTAGATAAATCAGCTTTTATACATATCCTAATGTTATCCTTGAGTATCAAAGATTAGATAATATTTCTGGTTCTCATCCAAATCTATTTATTTAGGTTCAAGAAATTGTAATAATTAGAATAATTAGGTTGATTAGTTAATATGATTACAATTTTATTTACTTTTAAATTTTGTCATTCAGTTTATTTATTATTTTTTATTGCTAAATATTATTGTAGGTGATTGTTACCATCACCATTAGGCAAAATTTCATAATTCCTTGATCAACCCTAACCCCTAACTTTGCCCACTGGTGACAATCACCTGTGGTAATATTTAGCAATTTTCTTTTTTATTTACTTAAATTTAATAAATTACTTATAAATATTGTTCTGTATTCCAAATGTTACATCCAATAGAATTTTGGTGTGATGGTGAATCTGAAAATATTTTTATAATGGCTAGCTATATAAATTAATTTAATAAAATAATTTTTGAATTAATTTTTTTATTTTATTTTTTTTGTCCGTCCATCCAATTATATCCTCAGATTTTGTGCATCTCTCTATAAATAAAAATCACCATGTATGGTAATTTTAATTAGCCCATTCTCAAAAAAATCGGCTGACTTATAGCCGTTTCGACTTGGAACACTAGCACAAATACGGCTAATTATTTCTCCAAAACGATACTCCTATAATTTTTATTTTGTGCTAAAATGAAAATGATTATAAGATCTCAACATAAAATTGGCTTTGTAAATTTGAAAAAAAATACACATGGACATGTGAAAGGTGCAAATATTTAAGAAAAAACTAGACAGGTGTGATATGTGGCTTTGGTTCACATTCTGTTTAATAATTATAAATAAATGTAAAAATTTATATTAGGCATTCGTGCAAATGTATTTTTTTCAAATTTTGGCAATATAAACAACCTTTTCATGTAGTTAAGAGTTGAAAATTAGATCATCTGATAATGTTTCTTAGTTTTGAAAATTATGGTGTAGCGTTGAAGTGAATAAGATAATTCTTTAATTTGGAAGTGAATATCATTATCTAAGTTGAGAATGTAAAAATATCAATGATTATGATAATTTTTTTACAAGTTAATTCTTGAAGAAGTGGCTATTATCTGGCTGTGTTTGTAAAAATTGAATAATTCTAGATAAATTGTTATGATAACCATGTTTTTTTATTTAAGTAACCATTGTTCTTAATTTTCCTTCCATTTTTACTCCTATTTTATTTTTTATTTTTACTTTTATTTTTACTCTTTTCTATTCTTATTCCATTTCTATTTTTATTTTTTTTTTGTTTCGAACATATTTAATAGCTTTAGATGCATTTGTATATAATTTTAAATTTATATATACATACTCATAATAAAATATTACTTTTTTTTGAATATCAAATATACTTAATAGTTTTAAATTTATGTATTGAAATTTGTATCAAATTATAAATTTATATGTCAATGTGTATAAATAAAATAAATAAAATGTTATTTTTAGTAGAATGTAAATAGAATATATAAAATAAATGGTGCATGATACTTTATTTGGCAAATTTTTTAAGAAAAGAAATTGTTTATGTAACATTGCTTTTTATTTTTCAAAAAAAATAAAAAGATATCCGGATTTGGATCATACAAGCAATCTCAAAATTGTTGTACAAATGCATGCAAAACTAAATTTATTTGATAATGTGATCGTTGGCAATATTTTTTGATTTTAAGAAATTGAAGAGAGAAATGAAGAAGTTAAAGAAATTATGGAAAGGAATGAAAGGAACAAGAAAAACGGAAGAAATGAAAGATATTGGAGAAACAAAAGAATTGGAAGAATCGGAAAATTTGGAAGAGTAGGCATATTGTTATAATAAGCTTATTTTACAACTATAATTTATTACCAATAATAATTTGGATACATAAAATTATACAATATAAATTATATTACAGTTTGTAAGTATTTAGATTCATAATTATTGAAATCAATGTTTCAATTTAATTAATTTGATTCAATATCATATAACAATTCTCTAATCAATTATCATAAACTAAT